>JASEVX010000001.1:112206921-112301160 GCA_031761405.1 Serripes groenlandicus | reverse complement strand
TAAAGTTTTCATTTTTTTTTTTTCATTAATTAAACCTACAATAATAGAGATTTTCCTTATTTTAGAGTATACATTTATTAACGTCGTCTGCTGCATATTTGTTGTATGTGGGAAAGTGTTAACTCCGTGATTGAGAATGAAACAAAGAAGCGCATGAGTTAAAGATTAAGTTTCCCATGAACTACGATAACCAGTGGTTCATAGTTCGTGTACGTGGTGTAGACCACTGGTGAGAACGTTAGATGCAAAATTGTCAATTATCAACACTTTTCCACATACAGACGATTTTCGAAAACATTGCGGCAAAAAGAGAAATTGCTCAAAATGTTTTCAACTTAATTGAATTATTATATTTTAATTTAATTTATAGAGATTGTTAATATGTTTGCCAATATGTTTTATAAGTCGAATGCTGCTTATTTGTTATATGTAGGGAAACGTTAAAGATTCAACAGAATCGTTTCGATTTAGATCTTCGACTTAATGAAACGTTTGTCTGATATCCAGTATATCTCTGGCACATTTTTCTGTCTGATATCCAGTATATCTCTTGCACATTTTTCTGTCATATAATGCATTCGTGTGCGCCTCTTTACAAAGAAAGTATATGAGCCGTTCCACGAGAAAACCAACATTATGGACTCTGTGTAAAGTATCGACCCTACTAAGTATCGCCTAAGCATGCCGCGCAAGCTGCGGACATACACTTTTCGCCTCCTGTGGATTTTCTGTTTCTGTTTCAGGAATAATTAATATATACCTCTTTTCAAAAGTCATCTTCTGTAAAAGCGTCAACATCGTCTACAAGCTAGACACGAGAATAGAATGTAATCCAATAGAAAGTGGGCAGGTAAAGTTTCATTTCGCCTATGCATGTGTTTCTGAAAATCAGTTGAATTTTGTGACATTTACGTTTTGATATAATCGAGTACAAACCTAGATGTTATGATTGTTCTCGTCAATTTAAACACGTTGAAAACTGCAACTCTTACATATTAATTGCATATAAAACATTTCACAGGTAGGACTGCCTAATTAAGCAGGCGACTAATGGAATATCCAAATGTTTTTATTATCTCTAGAAAAAAAATGAATGTCGTTCAAGGCGAATTAATGCTTCCGTCTTTACGTTGAATATGCTTTCTCGTTAACTATGGTGGTGACTGTATACAAACAAACAGGGAACGAACCAAATTTACCGAAATCAAGATTAAAATGACCTTGTATGCCTATGTGAACATGCGAAACTCGAGGATGGGGGTGGGTGCGCTGGGAGAGGTGATAATGGTGTCTCGTTCAGCGTGGAGGTTAACATACGGAAATTACATTTAGAACTATTTCAAGACTGCGACCCGTCATACAAGAAGGTGTGCTTCATCCCATGCCCTCCTGAAATGCTGTTTAAAACGATTCTATTTCGAAACAGACAACCACAAAGCAAAAATAGATTTTGGGACATTATATAGAGAATTAAAGGAAAGATAAAATTCGACTATTTTGCTTGGGTCTCAATATATCATTAGTTCGACATTCTATATATAAAGACTGCATGAGACTTCATTGCATTTATGAGGATAGCTCAGATTTTGTCAATTTGAATACGCTATAATTACGAAAAAGTATTAATATCTGTTAATCAAATACCCTCGTCATGGCAATAACTGCACGTTAAAATATACCCCTTTTTGTCATGGCATCAACTTCCCGTTCATGACTACGCTTAAAGAAACACCTTCTTCTGATGACACGGCTGTGGTATTTAGTTTAAAGTCATCCATCAGTATGTGGTTAACTGGACGACCACAACAATGGTTTCCATGGAGATATAAATCCTAACGGTGAAATCCTTGTAATTCTATTTCCGGTCCATTTCCGCGCTGAAGAAAGGCGGAACAAATGGCAAACACAGTCCGATAAATGGGTTTTACAAAAACTATCTGTACTACAAGACTTCTTAAAACAATACCTGATTGCCTTTTTTTCTCCTGTGTTATCGCTTCTGTTTTATTCCACTGGTAACAGTTTTACAAAATAAACAAATAATGATTTGTGATCATTTGTGTTTCTTTATCTAATCGCCACATTCGACACCAATGACGGTTAATTTATAGCATGTAGCTTTTCAAACAAAAGAAAGCATTATCCCTTTCCCACATATAGCCGATCTGAAACAGACAAATTTGAAAGCATATGGGAAGAAATAGATAAACTTTCTATAACCGAAAATATAGTAATTGAATACAATTAAATACACTGTGTCAAAGAAAGAAATGTTCGTTTGAAGCAATTTCTCGGTTGAAAAATGTTGTTTAAAGTGATCTGATGCAGTTGCTGTCAAAACACGTATGTGTGTAGGAAATAGTATAATCAACGGTTATAGTGCATGTAGTAAACATACAGTATTCTGGATTTGTTCACACAATTGTAGGTTATTTTCAAAAAAAAATATGAGCATTGGAAGATTAATTTGTTTTGTTTGTAAGATATTTTGTGACATTTTCAACATTTGTTCCCCCTGGGTAAGCTTCCGGGAAAAGTGGTACATTTCTCCTAACACCAACGAGTCTGTCATGATGCTAACCCCACAATCCTGAGCGCTTAGGAAGGAAAGCCATTATAACCATTTTTAAAAGTTTTTGATAAGACCCGGCCGGGGATCGAACGAGCGACATCTCGCACCCACTGTGGAAGCTCTATCCCCACACCACCAAGTATGAAGAACCTAAAACCAGGGACGTAGATAAGATGTCTTATCTACGTCCCTGCTAGAACTAACACACACGTAAGCTATCTGTGTCCGCACGTCCTTACTCACAAAACCATATTATTGATATACTAAAACAAAAAATGCGAACAAGAGTAACGCTAACCCTTTTCTAACATACACTAAGTCTGTAGCAGACGACATTTAGGTACAATTATGTATTATTTCGAATCATAGTAACTCTTTCCCTCATACGACAATTCTGCAGCAGACGACTTTGAACGTATTTTGTCAAAAAATCTCCATAATTGAATGGATAACCTATGACAAAAAGTGGAAAACATTGTGGTAAAAGGAGAAATTGCACGTTTTAAGCAATTTCTTCTTTTGTCACTATGTTTTCAAATAGCCGTCTGCTGCAGAGGCGTCAGAAAGCGTCTATATGAGGGAAAGGTTTAAAGGGTATAATTATTGCTACAATTGTTTTTAAAGTCGTCTTCTACGGAGTGGGTAAAACGTGTCTGCATGTGGGAAATGTTGAAGAAGCAAAATCATATTGAAAACATTGTTCGGTCACGAGGGTGATATGCAGACTTTCAACTATAATGTTTAAGGTTAAGACAACAACAGTCTGCGATTATGATTTCCTAAACAACTGTGGCTATAATTATTCAACACAGATATAACACTTTAAATAATTTACAGTCTAGTCTAAAATTATCACATTTTCACCTGTTGGCTTCTGATAAATGTTCCAACATAACACGATCAATCTGCAAGAGTTATGCAGTTAGGAATTCTCTCACTAAATTATCAATGAAACTAAATTTCACATTTACCTGCTGCTATATTTTCTTAGAGTCGTCTGCTTTGAGATAATCCGGGAGAAAACGGTGTGATATCAGGACACGTATTCTTTCGATAGAGACTTTAATTAATTACGGGAAATTTAGACATTGCTTCTTCATATTGTTTTCATAAGTATTCTGCCGCAGAGGTGTCAAAAGTCGTTTGTATTAGGGAAATGGTTAATCAAATTCTCTACAGGGGCGTAGCTTGGCAATAACCAATGTGAAGGCCGTCTCGTGAGAAAATCAACATTGTGGACTCTGCGTAAAGTATCGATCCGGATCAGCCTAAGCATGCCATAAAGGCGTACCCGGATATACACTTTTCGCCTCCTGTGAATTTTCTGTTTAAGGAGTCACTACTCTATCTATCCCCCCTTAGACGGAATGTGTCGGCCCGATCAGTCTGCGCGAACAGCGCAGGCTGATCTGGTCGATACATTACGCAGATGAGTATCGCCGCAGTTGCATTTTGGGGCATTTTTAGGGGAAAAAATGTGAAGGCACGTACCTACAGTGCCTAAAGGGAGCTACGCCCCTGCTCTAGAATTGGAGGTGGCGAACTGATTACCAGTCAGATAATATCAACTATTTCAATGATACAGATGACTCCATTAGCACAACACCTCGGAAAGCATTATGAAAAAGGCGTACTTGCTCAAAACATTCAACACATGAGCCAGTGCATGAAAACAGACACAAGTTGCCATTTCTGAATAGTGTAGGTTCAGATCAGCCTGTCAAGATGCTCTGTCTTATCAGAACATACACACGTTGACAGAAGATTAAGTATAGTTCTTGACCAGACTGTGCGGGTGTACAGGCTGATTGGAATCTACATATTTCACAGTTACCAACTTGTACCTTATTATATGTAAGAAAACAATTATAGACAGTAAAAGTATGTATTATTTTTCCCGAAACCTCAGTTATCTTCCAACAATGGACTAAAATATAGTGTTTGTGAGGAAGTAGTCAATTTCCTTGAAAACATGTTACGTGGACACAAGGTACCTAGACACTGGTCAACGTGATATAACAGCGGGAAAGTCTTGAAACACATTATAATTGTACACTGGCCACCGTGATATAACAGGAGGAAAGTCTTGAAACACATGGTATATATATATATATACACTGGTCACCGTGATATAACAGAGGAAAGTCTTGAAACATTTGATACCTGTACACTGGTCACCGTGATATAACAGATGAAAGTCTTGAAACACTTGATACCTGTACACTGGTTAACGTGATATAACAGAGGAAAGTCTTGAACACTTGATACCTACATACACTGGTCACCGTGATATAACAGAGGAAAGTCTTGAAACACTTGATACCTGTACACTGGTTAACGTGATATAACAGAGGAAAGTCTTGAACACTTGATACCTGTACACTGGTCACCGTGATATAACAGAGGAAAGTCTTGAACATTTGATACCTGTACACTGGTCACCGTGGTATAACAAAGGAAAGTATTGAAACACTTGATACCTGTACACTGGTCACCGTGGTATAACAGAGGAAAGTCTTGAAACACTTGATACCTGTACACTGGTCACCGTGGTATAACAGAGGAAAGTATTGAAACACTTGATACCTGTACACTGGTCACCGTGGTAAAACAAAGGAAAGTATTGAAATACTTGATACCTGTACACTGGTCACCGTGATATAACAGAGGAAAGTCTTGAAACACTTGATACCTGTACACTGGTCACCGTGGTATAACAGAGGAAAGTCTTGAAACACTTGATACCTGTACACTGGTCACCGTGGTATAACAGAGGAAAGTATTGAAACACTTGATACCTGTACACTGGTCACCGTGATATAACAGAGGAAAGTATTGAAACACTTGATACCTGTACACTGGTCACCGTGATATAACAGAGGAAAGTCTTGAAACACTTGATACCTGTACACTGGTCATCGTGGTATAACAAAGGAAAGTATTGAAATACTTGATACCTGTACACTGGTCACCGTGATATAACAGAGGAAAGTCTTGAAACACTTGATACCTGTACACTGGTCACCGTGGTATAACAGAGGAAAGTATTGAAACACTTGATACCTGTACACTGGTCAACGTGATATAACAGAGGAAAGTATTGAAACACTTGATACCTGTACACTGGTCACCGTGGTATAACAGAGGAAAGTATTGAAACACTTGATACCTGTACACTGGTCAACGTGATATAACAGAGGAAAGTATTGAAACACTTGATACCTATACACTGGTCACCGTGATATAACAGAGGAATGTCTTGAAATACTTGATACCTGTACACTGGTCACCGTGGTATAACAAAGGAAAGTATTGAAATACTTGATACCTGTACACTGGTCACCGTGATATAACAGAGGAAAGTCTTGAAACACTTGATACCTGTACACTGGTCACCGTGGTATAACAGAGGAAAGTATTGAAACACTTGATACCTGTACACTGGTCAACGTGATATAACAGAGGAAAGTATTGAAACACTTGGTACCTGTACACTGGTCACCGTGATATAACAGAGGAAAGTCTTGAAACACTTGATACCTGTACACTGGTCACCGTGGTATAACAGAGGAAAGTATTGAAACACTTGATACCTGTACACTGGTCACCGTGATATAACAGAGGAAAGTATTGAAATACTTGATACCTGTACACTGGTCACCGTGGTATAACAAAGGAAAGTATTGAAACACTTGATACCTGTACACTGGTCACCGTGGTATAACAAAGGAAAGTCTTGAAACACTTGATACCTGTACACTGGTCACCGTGGTATAACAGAGGAAAGTATTGAAACACTTGATACCTGTACACTGGTCACCGTGGTATAACAAAGGAAAGTATTGAAATACTTGATACCTGTACACTGGTCACCGTGATATAACAGAGGAAAGTCTTGAAACACTTGATACCTGTACACTGGTCACCGTGGTATAACAGAGGAAAGTATTGAAACACTTGATACCTGTACACTGGTCAACGTGATATAACAGAGGAAAGTATTGAAACACTTGATACCTGTACACTGGTCACCGTGATATAACAGAGGAAAGTCTTGAAACACTTGATACCTGTACACTGGTCACCGTGGTATAACAGAGGAAAGTATTGAAACACTTGATACCTGTACACTGGTCACCGTGATATAACAGAGGAAAGTATTGAAACACTTGATACCTGTACACTGGTCACCGTGGTATAACAAAGGAAAGTATTGAAACACTTGATACCTGTACACTGGTCACCGTGGTATAACAGAGGAAAGTATTGAAACACTTGATACCTGTACACTGGTCAACGCGATATAACAGAGGAATGTCTTGAAACACTTGATACCTGTACACTGGTCACCGTGGTATAACAAAGGAAAGTATTGAAATACTTGATACCTGTACACTGGTCACCGTGATATAACAGAGGAAAGTCTTGAAACACTTGATACCTGTACACTGGTCACCGTGGTATAACAGAGGAAAGTATTAAAACACTTGATACCTGTACACTGGTCAACGCGATATAACAGAGGAATGTCTTGAAACACTTGATACCTGTACACTGGTCACCGTGATATAACAGAGGAAAGTATTGAAACACTTGATACCTGTACACTGGTCAACGTGATATAACAGAGGAAAGTATTGACACACTTGATACCTGTACACTGGTCACCGTGATATAACAGAGGAAAGTCTTGAAACACTTGATACCTGTACACTGGTCAACGTGATATAACAGAGGAAAGTATTGAAACACTTCATACCTGTACACTTGTTAACGTGATATAACAGGAGGAAAGTCTTGAAACACTTGATACCTGTACACTGGTCAACGTGATATAACAGAGGAAAGTATTGAAACACTTGATACCTGTACACTGGTCACCGTGATATAACAGTGGAAAGTCTTGAAACATTTGATACCTATACACTGGTCAACGTGATATAACAGAGGAAAGTCTTGAAACACTTGATACCTGTACACTGGTCAACGTGATATTACAGGGGGAAAGTCTTGAAACACTTGATACCTGTACACTGGTTAACGTGATATAACAGGAGGAAAGTCTTGAAATACTTGATACCTGTACACTGGTTAACGTGATATAACAGGAGGAAAGTCTTGAAACACTTGATACCTGTACACTGGTTAACATGATATAACAGGAGGAAAGTCTTGAAACACTTGATACCTGTACACTGGTCATCGTGATATAACAGAGGAAAGTCTTGAAACACTTGATACCTGTACACTGGTTAACGTGATATAACAGAGGAAAGTCTTGAAACACATGATACCTGTACACTGGTCAACGTGATATAACAGAGGAAATTATTGAAACACTTGATACCTGTACACTAGTCAACGTGATATAACAGAGAAAAGTATTGAAACACATGATACCTGTACACTGGTCAACGTGATATAACAGAGGAAAGTATTGAAACACTTGATACCTGTACATTGGTCAACGTGATATAACAGAGGAAAGTATTGAAACACTTGATACCTGTACACTGGTCACCGTGATATAACAGTGGAAAGTCTTGAAACATTTGATACCTATACACTGGTCAACGTGATATAACAGAGGAAAGTCTTGAAACACTTGATACCTGTACACTAGTCAACGTGATATTACAGGAGGAAAGTCTTGAAACACTTCATACCTGTACACTGGTCACCATGATATAACAGAGGAAAGTATTGAAACACTTGATACCTGTACACTGGTCAACGTGATATAACAGAGGAAAGTATTGAAACACTTCATACCTGTACACTGGTCACCGTGATATAACAGAGGAAAGTCTTGAAACACTTGATACCTGTACACTGGTCAACGTGATATAACAGAGTAAAGTCTTGAAACATTTGATACCTATACACTGGTCAACGTGATATAACAGAGGAAAGTATTGAAACACTTCATACCTGTACACTTGTCAACGTGATATAACAGGAGGAAAGTTTTGAAACACTTGATACCTGTTCACTGGTCAACGTGATATAACAGAGGAAAGTATTGAAACACTTGATACCTGTACACTGGTCACCGTGATATAACAGTGGAAAGTCTTGAAACATTTTATACCTATACACTGGTCAACGTGATATAACAGAGGAAAGTCTTGAAACACTTGATACCTGTACACTGGTCAACGTGATATTACAGGAGGAAAGTCTTGAAACACTTGATACCTGTACACTGGTTAACGTAATGTAACAGGAGGAAAGTCTTGAAACACTTGATACCTGTACACTGGTTAACGTGATATAACAGGAGGAAAGTCTTGAAACACTTGATACCTGTACACTGGTCATCGTGATATAACAGAGGAAAGTCTTGAAACAAATGATACCTGTACACTGGTCAATTTTGATATTATTGATTGTAGTAAGTATCGTTTACCTGATATGAATTGTAAAACCCATTCAATGTTTAACGTTTTAAAATGGACTTATCTAACTTTGCTTTTGGAGGACTACATAGCCAATTTCAGGAATATCAAGATGAAAAAGTTGATTTACGCAGATCGCTATAGAGCCTTGTTAGATTGCCGACACTGGCTTCACAAATTCGGTTCAAGCATTCATAAGGTTAAGACTCGTGTACTGTATTAAGAGCTGAGATAAATATGAACAATCTGGAAAAGGGAAAGGATACATTTGATGCATAGTTAAAGTCTTTGTGATGAAAAGAGCAATTTCCACTTTTATTATCATGTTTTAAAATGTCGTCTGCTGCAAAGTGTAAAATGTCGTGATATTTATGGAAGGCGTCTAATGTTTTTATTATGAGAACAGAATAATTGCCTTGTTAACTTAAAAATCAAAATTCTGATGTCTACTTTGAAATGGAACTTAAATATCAGTTTGTTTAAAAACAAATGGAGTTCCCGAAAAAAGAACGACAAGTAGATAATTCTGCCAACTTGTTCATCACTGAACTATGATTTAAAATGACGTTAAGTACAAACAAGCAATTAACTAACCTGCCACGCTTTGATGGTGAAGAAAATGCATTCTAAAGAAATTCAAACCAACCGCTGACGGCGTAAGACTATAGAATTGTAATTTTCTACTACAAACGATTTAGTAGTTTTTCATCTATATTGTTATTAGTTTTTTCATGAGAAAATTTCATTTTACATGTTTTGACTATAACGAGTGAGGCATGCCATATGAAAAAAGGGTATATACGAATTGTGATAACTCAAAAAACGCAAAGTATCGTCTTGACATTCTCTGCACGTTTAACCATTTCCCACATACAACAAGTTCACAGGAGACGACGTTAAAATTATCTGGCCAAAATTTCTAAATAAAAGTGTAAATATTAAATACAGTGCAAAACATTTTGTCAAAAGGAGAAAATGCTATTATGAGCAATTACTTCTTTTGCCAAGATGTTTCAAGTCGTCTGCTGTAAATGCGTCAAAATGCGTCTGCAATGGGAAAAGGTTTGAAGGTAGACAAAGCCTTGGGTTAACTTTAGTAAAAAGAAAAAAGTATGGCCTCATGGAGTTAGCACATATATGCAGTCTAAAGTGTTCATGTATTAAACTAGTATTTTCATACAACATACCTTTAATGCTTTGACACTTTTCTTCAGACGTCATTTAAACCGCTCTGTGAGAAAACCAACATTATGGTCTCTGCGTAATGTATCGACCCATATCAGCCTGCGCAAACCGCGCAGGCTAATCTGGGCCGACACATTCCGTTCTGGGGGATAGAGGTATAAAGTAATGATTCTTGAAACAAAAATTCCACAGGAGGCGAAAAATGTCTATCCGCCTATTAGCCTGCGCGGCATGAATAAGCTGATCAGGGTCGATACTTTCGCAGAGTCGATAATGTTGGTTTTCTCGTAATTTTGCTTATTTTCAGACACACAGCGGAATAAGTACATTGCTCATCAATAGAATTGTCTTCTGTTTCTCACAATGTTTTTAAATACTGGCTACGATAGAAAGGACGATGAAATTATCATATCTTACCGTGTTCCGGCTGCGAAAGAAAAGACGTTGAAACGTTGTGAACCCGATATAACCCGATAGAAAATATGATATAATGTGTTGAACCCCAATAATACCTTGTTCTGGTCCCGATTTAAAATATACTACAATGTTTTGGACCCGACTTTACTATGTTCTGGTCCCGATATAAAATATACTATAATGTATTTGACCCGATTTGACCATGTTCTGGTCCCGATATGAAATATGATATAATGTATTTGACTAGATTTGACCATGTTCTGGTCCCGATATAAAATATGATATAATGTGTTTGACCCGATTTTACCATGTTCTGGTCCCGATATAAAATATGATATAATGTGTTTGACCCGATTTTACCATGTTCTGGTCCCGATATAAAATATGATATAATGTGTTTGACCCGATTTTACCTTGTTCTGGTCCCGATATAAAATATGATATGTTTTGTTGGACCCGATTTTTCCATGATCTGGTCCCGATATAAAATATGATATGTTTTGTTGGACCCGATTTCACCATGTTCTGGTCCCGATATGAAATATGATATAATGTATTTGACCCGATTTGACCATGTTCTGGTCCCGATATAAACTATTATATAAAGTGTTGGACATGTTCATATAAACTATTATATAAAGTGTTGGACCCGATTTTACCGTGTTCTGGCTGCATTAAAAAAGATGATGATATAATCCTGATAATCTTTCATGAAGATTAACTTTAATGAATCAACCGTTTATCTATTGTTTATATGTTACCACGTGATCATAGAGACTCATATCAAGCCGATTTTCAAATTATCCTTCTACTTGAAACAGATGATTTCAAAAGTGTTGGTAGCAGACGACTTTTAAAACTATTGTCGGAAATGCTAATATGATCAATATAAATAATTGACATTTTCTCACAACTGTTTTAAAGTTATATTAATATCATTCGTTGTTATCTGTTTGTGTTGATATGATACGATTTAAAGAACTGAGGACTAACCTCTGAAGGCGACCAGTTCACAACTTACCTGCGACGTATCAACCCTTTACCACATACAGCAAATCTGCAGCAGACGACTTTGAAAACATAGTGATAAAAATCTGAAAAAATCTCCATAAAAGATAGCTTAATTGTAAAAAGAAAGTTGAAAACATTGTGGCCAAAGGAGAAATTGCTCATCATGAGAATTATCACATTTGAACACAATGTTTTCAAAAGTCGTCTGCTGCAAAGGCGTCAGAAAGCGTCTGTATATGGGAAAGGGTTAAGATGACCCACACGCATCGAACACTCGGGTTGTGCTAGCCGAATAAACCAATCAAATTACAGCTTTCTAGACTAGCACTCCCCAGGGTGACTATAATGAACCCTGCACTCCCCAAGCACCAAATATGTTAGGAAAATCTTAATTATAAAGTAGCTGGTCTTATATATTGAGATAAGGTTAAAAACATCAAAGACTTCCATCATTTTCATATACATTTAATATAATTGACAACTGTTATTACATTCTCTGATAAAGAATACTTTTACCGCCTCTACAAAAGACGTTGTATGAAAGTGATAAGCATTCTGTTGAATTGTACAGATTACAATACACCAAATAAATGGCTCCTTTGTTTCCATTTTAATCGACTAGTTATAGTATGCAATAACGAATTCACCAGGCGGAAATGGTTACTATCATTTTTCGACCAAATCGGGCCAGGACAAAACAGGTGTTTAGCATTCTCTACTTTCACTTTCAAACAAGGTCAAAATACTAAAAGTGATCAAATCAATGCATCCGATACACATTTATAATGAATTAAAACTCAATGACATGTATTCAATGCATTCTGGTGATGGTATACACTCATTTCTATGCAAACAAAGCTTGTTTAGGGACTATTTGGCGTAGATCAGCATGACCGCGGGTGTATTTGGCGTAATTTGACCCACATGCAAGTTTATCTCGACTATTTGACCAATAACGAGAATTATCCTGATAGAGTCGTTGTGGTCTCAGTCAGAGACATTGTCGTCGCCGTCAAAGTTGTTGTCATGGTCGTCGCTGTCAGAGTTGTAGTCGTCGTTGTTGTTATTGTCGTTGTGGTCGCCTTTATCGTCATTGTCGTTGTCATCAGCGTCAAAGAGTCGCTTTAGTTGCCTTCGTCGTCGTCGTCGTCGTCGTCGTCGTCGTCGTCGTCGTCGTCGTCAGAATCGCCATAAGAGTTTTTGTTGTTGCCTTCAGAGTATAGTTGCAGTATACTTCCAACAGTGTGGCAATTTGTGTTCCATGCTTGTTTATTTTATACATTGTCATTGACAGCTCAAACGTTGAACTATTTAGACATACACCACATGTGCGGTAGTTGAAAAGATCCAAACAAAATATGGAAACCCTCTATAAATTGAATTATTATTGTGGAATAGAGATGAAAACATCATGGCAAATGGAGAAATTGCACATTATGATCACCCATTGTCTTTTTCACTGAAACTTATAATTTTACAGAACCCTCCTAATGTGGTACTCTTTCAAACAATAAAACTCTGTCCAGAAGTTTGATTGCAATTGTAAGAAAAAGGTAAATTTTAGATTGACACTTTAATAAGAGTGTCCTTTCCATTTTAACCTCTTACGTTTTTACCAATGGAATATTAACCGCTGACGTGTTTACCTATGGTATATTTATCTCTGATGTTTTTAACGTGGTATATTTACTTCTGGAATTTAACCTATGGTTTATTTACCTCTGATATTTACCTATGGTATATCTACCTATGATATTTTTACCTATGGTATATTTACCTCTGGTATTTTTACTTATTGTAATAAGTGACTCAAAACAGTAATTTCATCTGCCGTAAACGAAAGTATTTAACAAAACGAAGGTCAAGATCAGTCTGCACATGTATGCAGCCTAACATTTGGTCTGCATTATTTGATATTCAAATATTACATTTAGTAATTGTAAACAAAGACAGACCCATATAAGGCTATGGTATCGTTCACGTCAAGTAAAAATATGTACTTACAACCGTTTCGCATTAACTCTTTCAGCGCCAAAGGCAATATTGAGCTGTTTGGCTGTGAGTTATAAATATATTTCAAAAATCCTATAACATGAAAATAGAATCGTCCGAGTTTGAACATGGAAGAGTCTACTTTAAACAATTCGGCGCTGAAAGGGTTAAGCCCATGACTTGTCAAAACCGAAGTCGTAGAAGGATGACACGTGTTTGGTCATTCAGCAGGATAAGGGTTAATTTAAAGCGGTGTTCAAAACATAAAATACAAATAAACCCTTCACCCGATACTGACTAATTTAACCCTTTCCCACATACAGCAGATATGCAATAGACGATTTGGAAAATGTTTTTTAAAAGATATGGAAAATCTATATAAAAGTAAGTATAATAAATACAAAAAAGATTAATACATTGTGGCAAAAGGAGAAAATTCTCGTTTTAAGCAATTTCTCTTTTTGTCACAATGTTTTAAAAAGTTGTTTGTTGCAGTTTGCGTCAAACTACGTCTGTTCAATCAAGGGTTTCAATCCTTTGAAATAGAATATTGTTTTAAAAAAATGTGGGAAAAGCATAATTTACATTCATACTTTATAACATTCAAGATTTTCAATCATTTTCTTTTATAAATAGACTTAATATAGTAATGTTTGAAGCGGACGTCTCTTTCAATATAACAATAGAATAATTGACTACGACACATTTCTTAGCATGTCGGAATCCGCTGTGGTCGAGTGGTTAGCGTCGGGGATTTCGAAACCGGGTGTCCCGGGTTCGATCCCCAGTCGCGGCACTACGGTCATGGTGGAGTGCCCTTGGGCAAGGCACATTTTCTAGCCTAGTACTGGTTTGTTTACCCAGGGATCATGAATAATTAAATTTAATTGCGCGCTAAATGACCTTAGCTGTCGATGCGCCATAAAACAATATACATTCATTCATTCATTCTTAGCATGTCGATAAGCAATGTCCGTCGAGATAAAAAACGGAAAAACATAGGGGGTGGGGCTGCGACTTATAGTTTATCAATATCGGTTCCCAATATATTCCCACGGTTTTGTTTAAATTCCTGGCATAGCTTACCTGTAGAAAAGGTAAAAACCGCGAGAGTTCCGTGTTCTCAGACAGAATCACATGTTCTGATTGACTAGGTTCTCCAATCCTTAGTACCAAGGTGGGCTTTTAGTATACAAACGTCTAATTGCAAATCTGATAACTGCGAAACACTGCTACGGGTTTTTGTGTGTGCAAAATTGTCTAATATTACAAATTGTATTGGGACTGTGATGAGAGGACTTATTCATTTGAATTGTAACATAGTCATAGTCACTAGTACATCTTTGGTTGGAGCTCTGGGGATACCAACCAAAGGGTGTTTTCGATCAAGATCACTCAGTGATTCCGCGCAGTCTTATCTGTGCCTGCACTGTGATCTCTATGTACAAAAAGATAATTATTGTATTGTATTGTACTTGTCGCGAAGTCGTTACAGAGTCTCTTACAATCTAATAAACTAGTAACCTAGTATTCGGATGACATGGGTGCGCAGACAGATATATATATAGGACATTTCATATTTTCCACATTAAATCTGCAACTCTGCAGCCGACGACTTCTTGGCAAAAATATGGAGAAATTCTATGAATATACGTATAATTATTAAATTGATGAAAACAGTGTGGCAAATAATGAGCAATTGCTCCTTTTGCCCCAATGGGTTAAGTAATACACATTAATGGGCGGTTCCTCAGGGAAAACATATCAATGGTCGTAAATGGCTTACGGTTGATTGTTTCGCACTGCTCATACATACATATGTAGATACAAAATGGCGTAGATCTTTCCTTAAGTCACATGCGACAGTATTCGAGAACGAAACTGCATCGACACTCACTTACTTAATAATAATAAGTCGGATAGCTATATTGAAATGATCTAAGAGTCAGTTAGTGTATGTTTTCTCGGAATTCCGTTTCCTCATTGGTTTCCATTAGTTTGACATGTGATCGACGTGTTTGAGTGATCGCCGGGTACGAGTCTTCGCTGGATTGTTGTTTTATAATAAATGCATTCATGTATTGTCAGTTACGTTATTCATTTTTCCTTAAATGTTAATAATGAAAAGCGAGTCAGTGATAAGATCATATAAAAGAAAGCATATCAGCAGTTCTGCTTGCTCGTATGCTACGCTATAAGACAGATCCGTTGCAGAAAATGATTGGAGTCAAACGATATGTTTGAATTTCCCCATGTGCGGGCTATCACTGTAAAATAAAGCTGCAACAGACAACTTTGACAGCACCAATGCGTTTATATGGTAAACCTCTATAAATGAAATAATTATTATTAAAAAGGTTGAAACATTGTGGCAATAGGAGAAACTGCCCACTATGAATAATATCACTGTTTGTCACAACGCTTTCAAAATGTGTCGGTTGCAGATGATTCAACATGCGTAGATATGCATTTGTGAAATGGTTAACCGTCACGGTGGTAAAGGGGATTAACAAGATCACCTCGATGTTTAAGGTTCAATCCTTCTGAATCGTACTGAAAACTAAAATTGGCAAATAAGATAGAAAAGCATTAAAGGTGAATGAAATGTTGACATTGAAAAGATATAAAAAATACTAAAAATACCACAAATGAGCCGTTCCACGAGAAAATCAACATTATGGACTCGCGCAGGCTAATCCGGGTCGACACATTCCGTCTCGGGGGGATAGAGGTACAGAGTAATAATTCCTGAAACAGAAAATCCACAGGATGCGAACATTGCCTGTCCTGGTTAGCCTGCGCGGCATGCTTAGGCTGATCCAAGTCTATACTTTACGCAAAGTCCACAATGTTGGTTTTCTCGCGGGACGGCTCATTTATTTAATGTATCAACAATATTGCAGTTATACCACTGCGAACAAGTCACCCAGGCATTTATTCTTTGTCTTATATACACATAATCACCAAGAAGTATTCAACCCATGCAATTTGCTGTTTTCTTATTTTTAACATTGACGTTAAAATAAGAAGGAAAGACGCTAGTCGCAATTACTATTGTCAACGGTCAAACAATATGCGGTCGTTCCGGAATTAGAAAACTTAAAAGTAATGACCAATAATAGATCGTCAGTACACTTTGTTACCAACTGAGCTAGACAATAACATTTCTGAAATAAAACTACCGAAATTGTGTTGATAACGAGACAAAATCATAAACTAACTTGTTATGAATAATTCATGTATTAAGATATGTTACTCTGTTTGTTGTACGTATTTTTTCGGATAGGATTGCCTCCCCTAGCCGGGGTTAACATTTCATTTTCCGGTGTTATTCGTTCGCACTGTCGAACGATGTATACCTGAAAATACCAAAGTAAGATAAAGTTAACCTTTCCCACCTGCACGCATTTTGATCAGCAGACGACTTTTGAAAACATTGTGGTCATGATGGGCAATTTCTCATTTGGCCACAATGTTTTCAACTAAATTTAACAATTAAGCTATCTTTTATGGAGTTGTTTCCGGTTTTTGACTAAATGTTTCAAAGTGTCTGCTGCAGACTTGTTCAATGTGGGAAAGGGTAAACTGACATTGCTATGTATTTCGACAAATTGAATGCAGCAAAAAAATGAGCCGCGTGTAGAGAACCTTGTTGAGTCTTCCAGGAGTAAAGATTTGCACCAACCTGTGTATCGACAGTTTCACCTGATCCTTCCCTGTCCACTTGACATTGCTCCGAAATCTTCCTTTGTGTACAATTTCCGTTAGTTCTGAGTTTGCGTCATCGTTTCAAATGTTTACACACAAAAATAGTGAAAATATGTCACACAAAAATACTGAAATTATGTCACACAAAACACTTGTGTTCAATGATTATCTTTAAATTATACCACCACATGAGCTTGAGAGAAAGAAGCTTTCAAATATACAGACGCATCTGAAGCAATTGCAGCTGACGGCTGACAGCGTTTGAAAACATTGCGGCAAAAAGAGAAATTGATCCCAATTGTAATTTATCCTTTTGCCACAACGTTTTCAATTATATTCCTCAATTATACTTTCATTCATTAAGGTTTTGTACATACTATTTACTTTTCAAAGTGGTTTACATACTTTGTGTGTGTGAGTAGGGTTAAATGGAACATCTCGCAGTTTCGTCTAGATCTGGTTGATCACAATTCGTTTTTGACAAATAGTTTGTAATCGGATCTGATGGGGGTTCAATTGATATTAAAATATCCCATAATGCACTTGAAAACCCACGACGTTCCAACAAAACACTTTATAATGCCTCTGCAACGGATGACTTATGAAAACAATGTTGCAAAATGAGGAATTGCTTATAATGAGCATTTTTTCCTTTTGCTACAATGTTTTCAACTTTAATTCAATAATTGATATATCATTGATAAATAGTTTCCACATCTTAGACTAAATGTTTTCAAAGTCGTCTGCTGAAGAAGATTGGTTTCTCTGGAATACTTGATTTTCAACACGATTAGTTTACAATGGAACGCGTGTACAGAATCTTTCATTATACAACAAATCTGCAGAGAGATAACTTTGAAAATATCTAGTAAAAAAATTAGCAAATTTCTAGAAATGTAAATATAATAATTAAAATTATAAATAGAGTCGAATTATTGCGGTAAAAAGATAAATGCTTCAGATTGAGCAATTACTCAATTACTTGAGCATGAACATGTGTCTACATGTTAGAAAGGTTTAACTCGTTCCCCCATTTGCAGACATGCAGCAGACAACTCAGTTTTGAAAACGTTGTGGGAAAAAAGAGAAATTGCTCAAAACAGCAATGTTTCCTTTTGCCAGCATGTTTTCAGTTATATTCAATAATTATAGTTTCATTTACTTACAATTTCCTGATTTTATAGATATTTTCAAACAACTTGTTAACTCGTAGGTTTATCCGCCATCACGGATCGCCAGTCAGTTCAGTGTATATACAAGACAATACAAAAACATTATTGACAGTAGCTAATACAAGTTCTAATCATATAACAAAATGTTACATATATTTGAATGACCAGAACCACGGACCCGGAAGAATCTGTATCGATGTGGAAAGGTTACATTGTGTGACTGCAATGGCTGATTTGAGCTTCCTTTGAGCATAGATGAGCCGTTCCACGAGAAAACCAACATTATTGACACTGCGTCTTGTATCGATTCAGATCCACCTGCGCTGTGTGCGCAGGCCGATCCGGGCCGACGTATTCCGGCTTAGGGGGATATAAGTATAGAGTTATGATTCCTGAAACAGAAAAACCACAGAAGGCGAAAAGTGTCTGTCCTGGTAAGCCTGCGCGGCATTCTTAGGCTGACCCGGGTCGATACTTTACGTAGAGTCCATACTGTTGGTTTTCTCGTGGAACGGCTCAAATACAGAATGACGGGGCGTGGTTCCATTGTTTGAAAGACGCGACATGCGAAAAGTAATATAACGGTCTGTGAATATGTACTTATGAACATGCACGGTTTCGGCAGAACCATTACAGTAAAACTACATATCATATTGCCGGAGTGGTAATTGTGGATGATTTCGGACCATGCGACTCGGGTGCGATCCCCTATCACGAGGGTGGTGGTGGAGCCCTTAGAGAAGGTACTTTTCCTAGCCTTGTACTAGTTTTATCACCCAGGGTTTGTGAATAAGCTGTGTCCTGCCACCGTCGAGATATTCAAAACTATTTTAAATGTAATAAATCCATAACTAAAAAATTCTTAAAAAGACGTTAATCTATAATTCGGGACTGTACATGTAATGTCAAATTCCGTTAAGAATAGGCAATTGACAAATGTATCAATGCGTAAGATTGACCGAATTAGTTGGCACCCGAATCGTAAACATGTTATTTGTTAAGCCGTCTTAACTCCTTTGTGGATTAAACTGTCTTTAACACCTCTTCGTAATCGAAGCTTGGGAAAGACTTGCTTAATCGGGAACGTATAACATTGTTACACAGTGGATATTACTTAATATTGAAAATGATTTTTTTTTTTTTTTAAATGTATCAAAGGTTTATCTATTCTAACAGTTTACGAATAATGGTCCGGGAAAGTGTTTTACTTGAATCAAACAACATTGTCCATCTCTACTGGAAACACAATTGAAATTCTTGTCAAAAAAGGGAAAATCGCTAAAGATAAAACGATTTATTTCCCCCTGATGATTTCAAGTCTATATAGAAAAGTTACAACTAATTTTCTGCGCATTATATTTCTTTCGACGACTAAAAGAAAAACATATCGGGCAAAGGGTGAAAATTCAATATATATATACAGGTTTAGTTCTTTGTCATTTAAAAAAAAAGAGCATATTGAAACCTCCGTATAGAGAACACACATCCTAGCTTGAACGGTCAGTGCTCAGTTGTTAACGGAAAGGGCTGAATCAAGAGAAGAGTCATAAGCTCGAATCTTCGTCGTTCATTCTTCATGACGAATAACAATGATACGATATAATAAAAAGCTGTATGGTTTTTTTTCATGACGTATCAAATATAATATGATATAAGAAGGAGCCAGTTCGTGGGAAAATGTGCAAGTTGGCATTTCTGCTCAGTCTTATCAGAATCTACACAAGCTAACAGACGCTTCTAGCAATCTGCGTCTGAATCTTTACTGTTCTCAAAAGCGTATGGGTAGCTTTTCCCAAGGGCGGGTTCAGATAATGTACTTTGTGTAATCACATGTGTATGACATGTCTACATGGTCCATGTAATCACATGTGTATGACATGTCTACATGGTCCATGTAATAACATGTGTATGATATGTATACATGGTCCATGTAATCACATGTGTATGACATATCTGCATGGTCCATGTAATCACATGTGTATGACATGTCTACATGGTCCATGTAATCACATGTGTATGACATGTCTACATGGTCCATGTAATCACATGTGTATGATATGTCTACATGGTCTATGTAATCACATGAGTATGACATGTCTACATAGTCCATGTAATCACATGTGTATGACATGTCTACATGGTCTATGTAATCACATGTGTATGACATGTCTACATGGTCCATGTAAACCATTTCCCACAAATACACCCCCTTTTAACGTATCTGCAACAAATGTTGTGATAAAAGGAGAAAATGTTCATAATGAGTAATTTCACCTTTTGCCACAAGGTTTTCAACTTTAATAAATAATTGTTTTATTTATACAGAGTTTCCATATAATAGCACTGACATTTTCTTTGTCGTCTGCTGCAGTTTGTAATATATGGGAAAGGGTTTTTGAACTATGCCTCCAATATCCCTACAATTAGAGTATTATTGTATTACTTACTGTATCGACATGGACAAATAACACAGTGATTTGTGTATCACTGTATCGACATGGACCAATAACACAGTGATTTGTGTATCACTGTATCGACATGGACAAATAACACAGTGATTTGTGTATCACTGTATCGACATGGACAAATAACACAGTGATTTGTGTATCACTGTATCGACATGGACAAATAACACAGTGATTTGTGTATCACTGTATCGACATGGACACATAACACAGTGATTTGTGTATCACTGTATCGACATGGACAAATAACACAGTGATTTGTGTATCACTGTATCGACATGGACAAATAACACAGTGATTTGTGTATCACTGTATCGACATGGACAAATAACACAGTGATTTGTGTATCACTGTATCGACATGGACAAATAACACAGTGATTTGTGTATCACTGTATCGACATGGACAACTAACACAGTGATTTGTGTATCACTGTATCGACATGGACAACTAACACAGTGATTTGTGTATCACTGTATCGACATGGACAAATAACACAGTGAGTTGTGTATCCCTGTATCGACATGGACAAATAACACAGTGAGTTGTGTATCACTGTATCGACATGGACAAATAACACAGTGATTTGTGTATCACTGTATCGACATGGACAAATAACACAGTGATTTGTGTATCACTGTATCGACATGGACAAATAACACAGTGAGTTGTGTATCACTGTATCGACATGGACAAATAACACAGTGAGTTGTGTATCACTGTATCGACATGGACCAATAACACAGTGATTTGTGTATCACTGTATCGACATGGACAAATAACACAATGATTTGTGTATCACTGTATCGACATGGACAAATAACACAGTGAGTTGTGTATCACTGTATCGACATGGACAAATAACACAGTGAGTTGTGTATCACTGTATCGACATGGACAAATAACACAGTGAGTTGTGTATCACTGTATCGACATGGACAAATAACACAGTGATTTGTGTATCACTGTATCGACATGGACAAATAACACAGTGATTTGTGTATCACTGTATCGACATGGACAAATAACACAGTGATTTGTGTAACTGTCATAATTTATCATTGAAAAGATATATGAGCCGTTCCAGAAGGAAACCAACATTATGACATATGCGTAATGTATCGACTCAGATCAGCCTGTGCAGTTTGTGCATGCTAATCCGGGCCTGCACGTTCCGTCTTGGGGGGGGGGGGGGGTAGAGGCATAAAGCAATGATTCCTGAAACAGAAAATCCACAGGAGGCGAACAGTGTCTGTCCTGGTTAGCCTGTGTGGCATGCTTAGGCTGATCCGGGTCGATACTTTACGCAGAGTACACACTGTTGGTTTTCTGGTGGGACGGCTCAAATGCCTTTGATAATCTTATTGGGGTTATTTACGTTGAAGGGTTTCCCATGTTATAATGTTTTTCTTCAATGCGTTTTGGTTTGTTTGAATGGTTGGGTTTTGAACACTACCTTCAATAGTTCTTCAGATATATCACGGCATTTCCACACGTTTATCCTGCAACAGCAATCTGAGCGATACGAAGGGACGCAAATAGCACACTTTAACATTCTTTGGTATGACTCGATTGGGGATCGAACCCTGGTCTCCCGCTCGCACGGAGGACGCTCCGACTAATACACGACGTGGACAGTTTGTTTCAAAGCGTCTCCTAACGTGTACTGGCATTTTTGTTATTCTAAGTTTCAAATTATAATTGTACACACTCTCTGATTCTATATCCGAGCGGCGTTCGATGAAAACAAACTATAACTTCATTATTGAACACGTGTAGAAAAAAAAGAGAGCTTGCCTGCGCATTCATACTAAGGATGTACATAGAAACTGCCTTACTAATGTTTATGTTTCTTGAAACATTCTATGACTCATAGGAGAAGAATTCAGAGCCAGATCAGACCTCTCGAATATGTTTGATGATCCGGATCTAGTGTTAATGTTTGTTGAAAAGGGGGGTTCATAATATGGAATACACTAAACTATTACACTGTTTATCAATTTGTTGTTCTTCTCACAGCGCCTTTACAACAAACCAATAGCCCCACGAGACAATACAATTTGTGAACAGGCCATAATGCAAGTTAGTTCCACATCATGTCAGCTCTGTAGCGACTGTTTTTGTTAACATGTTCAAACCGATATGGCGGTTTAATTCAACAAAGCATGATCGTGTTAGTATACGGTGTATGTTACTGTGCTGTTCTTATATGAGCCGTTCCACGAGAAAACAAACATTGTAGACTATGCGTAATGCATCGAGCCAGATCAGTCTGCACAGTCTTCGCAGGCTAATTCGGGCAGACACATTCCGTCTCAGGGTGATAGATGTATATAGTAATGATTCCTGAAACAGAAAATCCACAGGAGGCGAAAAGAGTCTGTCCGGGTTAGCCTGCGCGGCATGCTTAGGCTGATCCGGGTCGATACTTTACGCAGAGGTCCACAATGTTGGTTTTATCGCGGGACAGCTCATATTAAGAAAACAGTACGTTGTGTAACTTTATCTGGGACAATTCAATAAACTGAATAAAATATGTTTAAACCATTTCCCCTCTGCTGACACAGTTAACGTATCTGTTGCAGACGACTTTTGAAAACTTTTGACAAAATATTTTTAAAGTCGCCTGCCACAGATTTGTTGTAAATGGGGAAAGGTTTATAAAATGCATTTGAAAAAAACATACCACACGTGAGTGTCACTGAAAAAAACAAATTGGTATATTTAATTATTGACTCTTAATCTTCTCTTTTTTTCATACCTATATATAGTCTCAAAAATAATACTCCTAATTTCCATTTTACTGTTTTCGGATGTTATCAATGGAGACGACTATAGAAATAACGTATGGGGTAATATTTTAAGCTGATTAAAGGTGCACACAAAGGAAGGTACATTAAGAATCTCGAAAAAAAAAGGTTGTTCGAAACTTGAACAAGAACCAAAACACACCAATATACTCTTAGGGACCGTGGCACTAGAAAACGCTGACAGATTAGATATACGTGCTGCGAAAAATATGATCAGCTTATTGCATACACACACACACTGATCTGTGACCTCAACATCCACATGCAACTACACACCTTACCTTCCAACATAACACATGTGATCGGACTATGTGGATATATAGCTTGATTCGAATATGTTTTTTACTCGGGTGAACATGTTCATTGTTATGTGCCCCGGCTCCTATAACAATCAAGGACATGTAGGAACCAAACAAACCAATCAAGGGTCATTTGATATAGGTCTAGGGGTTATAAAATATCATATACTCTCAGAACAGAAGTAAACATGTATCGTATGACAGGGAGAAACAGTTAACGTTTATACGGATCACTACTTTGAAATATTGATATTTACTTTTGGAAGATAGTGATTTTTTTGTGAATTGACTTTGCGAAAATAAGAAACAGAGCGGAAAATTTGACTCGTTCGAAAAGATAAAATTACTATCTAAAGATAGACAGTTAGGTTCGCGTGATTTACGGTGTTCGCGGTTTGGTGTGATTGTTTGTTTTATAGACATCCTTGGTGTCAACAATTAAATTGTGAAAGTATCACAAACAAACTGTACACGTTGTTATAACTGAAAGTAAAATCCAATCATGATATTGGAAGAAAATGTTTCTTGATATTATACAGAAACGAAAACGGAATGTAAAGTGATATATTCTTCGATTCATTTATGTGTGCGAATGACCGTTGACATTCTGGACTTCAGTTAAAGTATATTTACAAAAACAAATAAATAGAAAAAGGAGTGATATTTTAGAAAGGTTATTCTCGGAGTTTCGAGAGGGTTGTCAGACGGTCAGAATTCAAAATGTCTGCCACGACTCCAACAGACGACGACGAATGTCACGACTTGGTGCTGCTGTTTGCCAAATGTCGATTCCCGCGTGGATCAGACGCTTTCCAGTCAATTGTTAGCGATCTTTTACCAGACACAAACAGTGTAGATGGAAATGACTCTAGCGAATCACACGATTCTCAAATAGACATACCCGGACAGAGGTTAGAACAGGAAGGGGCCCAATCTAGAATGAAGGATAAAAAGTCAGTCCGTATGATCGCGCCTAAACATCTCACAAAAGTTCATTGGCCTGACGGGACCAATGCTGAAAAGATTTCTTCTAGTCCAACACCGGACAAACGGCATTCCGCGCGCATTTATGTGAAAACAACGCCAAAACCTATCTTAAAACACGAGGAACATGCACTTATGGTGGACCCAATCCCACAGGGTCAGGGTTGATCCAGTCAAAACTGGATAACAAAATGGATGATGATAATTATATTTATAATTGACAAATTATATTTAATACATTTGAGCCGTTTCACGAGAAAACCAACATTATGAACTCTGAGATTGTATCGACCCAGATCAGCCTGTGCAGTCTGGCGAATCCAGACCGACACATGTGTTAGTAGTAAAGAGTAATGATTCCTGAAACAGAAAATCCACAGGAGGCGACAAGTGTCCGGGTTAGCCTGCGTGGCATGCTGAGGCTGAACCGGGTCGATACTTTACGCAGAGTCCACAATGTAGGTTTTCTCGTGGAAAATGCATGTATAAATCAACGGATTGTGCAAACAGATATCATGTCGAGGGTTTGGCGTGAAACAGTTGTAACTAAAAACCTATATTGAAAACCCTGGTTTAGGAAGCATTTTGACCCCTTTGTAAACAATGCAAATTTAGGTGCCATTGCTCAGAACGAGCAATGGCACCTAAATTTCCATTGTTTACCAAGAAAAATGATTTAATGCTTATAAAGACTTTAAGGCGAGGTGATTAACCTTGATGAAAAAATACAAATTTTAGTTACAACAGTTTCACGCCAAGCCCTCGATGTTCTCATTGACTTGGTCTCCAAGAATCATCTGAACTTTGTTCCAGGATAACAACTCTTATGGCATTTTTTATAAGTTAACCCTTTCCCCACCCACCTATAGATGCATTTCAACACATCTGCAACAGACGACTTTTTAAAAAAAATTGTAGCAAAAAGAGAAATTGCAATTTCTCCTTTTGCCACAACGTTTTCATCTGTATTCTGCAATTAAACCTTTATGTATAGAGACTTTTCATATTGTATACTCATTGTCTTCAAAGTCGTCTGCTGCAGATATGTTGTATGTGGGAAAGGGTTAAAATAGTGATCTGTTCGGGCATACGTGCTACCTTGAACACCGTTTGCCTGAAACGTTTTTATAGGTTGAGTGACTATATGAGCTGAGGTTGTAGATTCAAATCAGACGTTTAAAATGACCATCATAGTATGGATATACATTGATAGGAAATGCCATTTACTTGGTTCTCTTGTAACACAGCTATTTCATAATCGAACATGATTCATGTCAGCTTTTAAAGCTAGAACACCTTTTGTTGGCTCGGCAATTTCCGTATGATTTCGTTAGATATCGTTATTCTTCTTGGGTTTGTCGGGAATGTTTGCATGATAAGTCCCGATCTCTAACGACTTCGGTCGGAAAAAAACGAGCCGTTATACTATTTATAAATACCGACCTCGTACGGAAATCGCAGACGCCATTAGGGGTTTCATCCTTTACTCTAATCGGGTATACAGGGTCGTTTTTATAATGGGAAACGAGCAGGGGAAGTTATATGTCTGTTTAGTATTCAGGAAGTATAATGTTTCAATATAAGGGATCTGTGAACGTAACTAATATGTATTTCTTCTCTCTATTGTAAGCTGACTAAGTTGTGTACCTGGCTGTGGAAAAGCAGCCAGTTGCTTGGGAAGTTTGTTGTGTGGAGTACTGGTGTGCGAAAACCAGGAAACTTATGAGAAGGTGAGCTAGCCGCCGTGATATGACTGAGAAATTGTTAAAAACGGCGTTACACCCCAATCAATCAATCAATGTGTACCTGGCTATAATTGATAACCACGTGTTCTTTGCTATTGCTTAGTCGTACCTATTGTAACACTAGAACTGTTGACACGTTCAATGATTATTTCCTGTTTTGAATTCAGCTTCCTGGTTGTGGTACTTTCCTACAGATCTGATGGAGTATCTAGAAACATGCATCTGAGCCGCGTCCTTGAGCTTTGGGGTCTTAATCACACTCCGTATTACGGGATCATATAATTATATATGTCCATTGGCATATGACTAGTAGAGCTACATTCCTGACGTTTTGTCATCAGAAGCGTGAAGGTCTACATGAAACATAGAGCGGACAATGATAACTCTGATGAGACTGTACGTATATAAAGGCTCATCTGTGTCTTCAATGTGCGAAGATACAGTAAGACCCGAATCGATCAGTTGTGAACAGTTACTTTATATAACCTCTGAATAAGTCAAAATAGCCAATAATGTAAACCTCAATCAATAAAATGTCTTTGTTTTTCAATCTTTCTGTATATTTCAAATCTCGCTCTTGAATAGGGTTTTGCATGTGACATGGTCATTGGCTGAGATGCAAAACACACCTCATCTAAAATTCGCGTATGTGCAGCCTAACCTTTTTTACGTTATTCACACGTTATTATATTTTTGTATATATATTGTAGAACTATTCAGTACATAACTTATTGACTCGTGCCTAGCAAGAAGGACTGTTATGTCATGCCCACCCCGTATTGTATCCTGCCATTAACCCTTTACCACATACAATAAATCTGCAGCAGACGACTTTGTAGGTTCAAATCGCCATGGCCATCTTCTCAGTTTTGTTATAATCTTTAAATCTTTCAATGTTTAAGTTTTTCCCACATACAGCAAATTTGCAGCAGACGACATTGAAAGCATGGTGACAAAAACCTCAACATTCTCCCTAAAAGATAGCTTAATTGTTAAATAAAGTTGAAAACATTGTGGCCAAAGGGGAAACTGCTCATCATGAGCAATTTCACCTATGGCCATAATGTTTTTAAAAGTCGTCTGCTGCTATTGCGTCAAAATGCGTCTGCAAGTGGGAAAGGGTTAACAAGGTTTTCTATAGTTAAATATGTAAACATTGAAGATCATGATCAGAATGTGCGAAGATCTGAATCTACACGGTCATTTTTTTGGCATGAACGATCCAAATTTCAAAACTCTTAAAGTGCAGTTTGTTTGTATGGTCACCTCACATAATGATTCTTATTGTTAGTTATGAACAAATAAATTTATATAAAATAACAGCAATGTTCGTTATATTGAATTGATATTTACAGAGCCCGTCCTAAAGTTACATCAGCTATTTAACACTTTCCCACATACAACAAATCTGCAGCAGACAGCTTTGAAAATATAGTGACAAAAACCTGAAAAATCTCCATAAAAGATATCTTAATTGTTAAGTAAAGTTGAAAAGATTGTGGCCAAAGGAGAAATTGCTCATCACGCAATTTCACCTTTGGCCACAATGTTTACAAAAGTCGTCTGCTGTTATTGCGTCAATATGCGTCTGCAGGTGGGAAAGGATTAACACCGGATATTGCCAAAGTATCTTGAGAAAAGAAGATGTTCTGAATTCCAAAATAGCATATATGACAATAAGTAGATTAGTCCTATTTCAAAATTTACTTTCGGCTGATCGTTTGTATTGGTAATTTGTAGCACATTGGTAGTGATTACGCGTAGTTTGGCCTGAATCTACACCGTTCGAAAATTGGTTACGTCGATCATTTTTATCGATTTATTCTAGACCGTTTAAAATTTGGCAAAATAAAATCGTTATTCCTTAAATCCAATGTACAATGTTAAAAGTCGGTCATACTTCGAGCAGAAACGGGACAGAAGAAAAGATATTCATTTTGATAGCGTATTCATTGAATGACAATAAAACAATACAACGGGACAACGTAATCAGAACATCTTTGGAATACTGAAGTCCTTGTCAAAAGAATTTGGACCGCGTGACGCCAAAGGGAGTCTTGTTGCATCGGCGAACAGTGAAGACTCAAATGAACCTGTAGACAATCACAGTATCGGCATTTAAATGAGTCAGTGTTGTATCTTCTGGGGAATGTAAGAAGTTTACTTTGCTTGTTTGGTGTTTTACGTCTCTTTCGACATTTGTTCGGTTATATCACGTCGTTTCCTGGGTAAGTTACCAGTCAGTTGTAATGCGAACCCCACAACCCTGAACACCAAGGAGGGCAGCCACTACTACCATTTTTAAATAAGAAGTATACCCCTGCTAGTATCGCAATCAGAGTCCTTTATTACAATACCGACACGGATATCGAACGAAACCCACTTCGACTGACGTGGCGCATTTACCCTTTCCCACATACAGACGTATTCAGTTGACGTAACTGCAAGACTTTTGGAAATCGTCTAAGCAATTTCCTCATCTACCACAACATGTTAAACTCTTTTCATTAAAACAAAATATTAAATCAATATTCGTAAGTGGGAAATGGTAAATATTATAGATATTCGAGGACATAAATCCACATAGATGTATGTACATGTATAATTTCAATATAAAATCAGTGTTATATTGCTTTGCATTATTCAATTCATTCATGAATGAAACAAATGCTGTGCGCTTAGTGAAATTTAATATTAGCTAACGCAGTTAATCAACCAACCGTATACAGGGACATTACCCCTAGAATGCAACGTAACAAATAGTGAGCTACATAACGGTGAATGAATGAACATACAACAAATCTGCAGCAGAAAACTTTGGAAATATAGAAAATCCCTATAAATGAGGGTATATTTATTGAACAAATTTGAAAACATTGTGGCAAAGTGAGAAATTGCTCGTTTTCTACTTTTGCCACAATGTCTTCAATAGTCGTCTACTGCAGAGGCGTCAGAAAGCGTGTGTATGTGGGAAAGGTGTTAAGAAACTTGTCTGACGAAAACTAGCGCTGAAGTCCAAATGCTTTCACTTTCACTTCGAAGTGCCAAAGCGGGAATTCAATGAGAGCTATTCTCTCCTGATTCGACTTGTGTCTATATAAGCCGTTCAATCATGATTGTTAAATCCGTACATGGGATGCTTGAATACGTCGATACAACAATGATAAACGTAACGATTCGACTTGTGTCTGTATAAGTCGTTCAATCATGATTTCAAAGCCTGTACATGGGATGCTTGAATGCGTCGATACACCAATGATAAATGTAACGATTCGACTTGTGCCTATATAAGCCGTTCAATCGTGATTTTAATGCCTGTACATGGGATGCTTAAATGCGTCGAAACATCAATGATAAACGTAACGATTCGACTTGTGTCTGTATAAGCCGTTCAATCATTATTTCGAAGCCTGTACATGGGATGCTTGAATGCGTCGATACACTAATGATAAACGTAACGATTCGACTTGTGTCTATGTAAGCCGTTCAATCATGATTTCAAAGCCTATACATGGGTTGCTTGAATGCGTCGATATAACAATGATAAACGTAACCATTCGACTTGTGTCTATGTAAGCCGTTCAATCATGATTTCAAAGCCTAAACATGGGTTGCTTGAATGCGTCGATATAACAATGATAAACGTAACGATTCGACTTGTGTCTGTATTAGCCGTTCAATCGTTATTTCAAAGCCTGTACATGGAATGCTTGAATGCGTCGATACAACAATGATAAAAGTAACGATTCGACTTGTGTCTATGTAAGCCGTTCAATCATTATTTCAAAGCATATACATGGGTTGCTTGAATGCGTCGATATAACAATGATAAACGTAACGATTCGACTTGTGTCTATGTAAGCCGGTCAATCAAGATTGCAAAGCCTATACATGGGATGCTTGAATGCGTCGATACACCAATGATAGACGTAACGATTCGACTTGTGTCTATATAAGCCGTTCAATCGTGATTTCAAACATTTCCACTCAAATATAAATAAAATTTGATAATGCTTGCATAATCGGGAAATCCTATTTGAATGTAATAGGTCAGAAAGGTTGTTAAGTATTTAAAGTAGAGTTTAAAACTGTGCTCTTACACTAAGCTTATTATGTAAAATCCCGTGTTACAAATCCACTCCAAACGATAATATCCCGTAATGTTTTAAGCTGATACACTTTTAGACTCTTTCAACATTCACTTTCATTGTAATACACCTTGATATGATCGGTATGATCGGTAGTGTTGTGTTTCTTCTTTCGTTATGTCCGTGTTGTTCCTTCTTAACACTTTCCCACATATGGACGCTTTCTGACGCCTTTGCAGCAAACGACTTTAGAAAACAATGTGACAAAAGAAGAAATTGCTCAAAACGAGCAATTTCTCCTTTATTCACAATGTTTTCAACTTTTATCAATAAGTATACCTTCATTTATGGGGATTTGTCCATGTTTTGCCTAGATGTTTTCAATGTCGTCTGCTACAGATGTGTTGTATGTGGGAACGGGTTAATTCGAAAGAGTCTAAAAGTTGATCAACTTAAAACATAATGGGATATTATCGTTTGGAGTGGATTTGTAAAAGAACAAATCACGTGTCAATGAGCCACCGAAATATCAGTCAAAACTGACGATAATAAAAGGACTGTTTATTTATAGATGTGTGTGCTTGTAAACAAAAGAGGTAGACAAATAATATTAAAGCCACATGTACAAATGTGTCAACATCTATTCATATTGATCTCGTAATCATACGTCGGCCATAATCCACTATTTCATTCACTCGATGTCTTGTACACAATATGGAAAACAATAATCGACTCCTTTTTTTGCAATGCGTTCGAGTCTGAATATACAAATATTTGCCTATGCAGACGACTCTGAATGTTACATAATCGATAATGGACATTTTAAAAACAAACTTTTAGTAACTTTTACCCTTCCCCACATGCATCAATTCGGGACCTTAACCCTTTCCCTCATATAGACGCTTTCTGACGCCTCCGCAGCAGACGACTTTTTGAAAACATAGTGACAAAAGAAGAAATTGCACAAAACGTGCAATTTCTCCTTTTGCCACAATGTTTTCCACTTTTTGTCATAGGTTATCCATTCAATTATGGAGATGTTCTATGTTTTGACAAAATACGTTCAAAGTTGTCTGTTGCAGAATTGTCGTATGAGGGAACGGGTTAATGTAATGTATTGACAACTAAATTAAGAACTAATTGTCTTTTTTTAATTAAAACTGAAACCTATAGAACTGAATGTTGTCTTAGACTATCCACGAAAAGAACCAAGAAGGAACAGTAATACAATAGTTCTGCAAAATCCGGATGAATCTTGAAAATAAGAATGATTATTGAACATATCGGATAAGAAAACAATCTGCTTTGGAATATAAATTTAACACTTTCCTACATACAGCGAATCTGCAGCAGACGACTTTGAAAACATTTAGGCAAAAACATGGAAAATCCTTTTTATATAAAAGTGTTATTACTGAAAAAAGTTGAAAACATTGTGACAAAATGAGAAATTGCTCATTGCTATGTTTTCAAAAGACATCTGGCGCAGAGGCGTCAGAAAGTGGCTGTATGTGGGAAAGGATTAATTAACAAAGGTCGAAAATAGAAGGGCTATTGTCTTTTGTTTAACATGTAATAAATGTACTGAAAATAGAAGGGCTTATACATAATAATGTACTGAAAATAGAAGGGCTTATACATAATAATGTACTGAAAATAGAAGGGCTTTTCCATGATATTGTTATTGGTTTAACGACATGTAATATTATATTGAAAATAGAAGAGCAGCTTAACCATTTCACATATAAGTCGACAACGTTTAGTGCCTCTGAAGCAGACTAACTATAAAAACATTGTGGAACAAGTAACCGCTCCAATGCCCCAAAGCAAACAAATCTAAACAGTTTGGTCACACAGGGTAAAAACCTTTTAATACATTGCTTGAAAGAATATTGTAAAAGACAAAACAGCCCCGCCCCCCTGGCGGCCATGTTTTTTGACAAATCATCAAGGCTTGAATGAATCTGGAAGAGGGTAACCCAATGAACTTTTCTATAAAATTATTTAAAAAATATATGTCACTCAGTTTTTTCTGAGAAGATTTTAATTATTTTTGATTTCGGTTTCCATGGCAAACAAAAATTCTGCATGGATCCACAAACATTGAAGGGATTTGAAGAATATATAGAGAAGATACTATACGCAAAGTTTCTTTAAATCTGAACAAGAGGATAAGTCGTTTGAAGTAAACGCACGGACGCAAGGCGGACAATGCGCTCTGACATAAGCTCGACAGACTTTATAATGATATAGTTGCTTTATTCTGTCGTCGCTTGGCAAAGTCAACATTTAACATATCACAATATGTAAGTATGATAAAGAACTGCAATACTTTCCTCAATATAGAACATCTTCCACATTTCATAAAAACAACAAATTTTATTTTGATAGAGCCGACTTCATTGCAGGAGGGTTTGGAGAATCTCCACTCTCAGTCCAATCTGAACTGTCACAGTCACGTGGTTGTTATACAATATACACAATATACAAAACAATATGTTTATTAAGTAATTTAGACCTCCGGTCCATAATACAAACTTACATACGCATAATAAGCCCACGTGAGTGACATCACATTAACGAGATTCAAGTATAGAAAATGTGCTGTACGAGATTATAAGCAGTACATACATTTTAAATCATCGTGACAAAACAGGGAAGCGTCAATATGTTCATCCCTCTTTTTTCAAAAATGCTAACATCTCTTTTCAATAGCTATACCTTCAATGTTTCTATATTTTATCCCGATGTTTTAAAACGTGTTTTTTCGCAATTGTTTTGCATACAGGAAATGGTTAACATGGTTTGTTCTCATACACAGAAGTAAATATTAACTCAATAGTAAACTTATTTGTTTTGATAGCTATGGTTCTCAACAAGTATGCACAATTTACAAAACATGTACAAATAATAATAATAATGATAATAATAAAGGCTTTATTCAAAGAGGACACGCATTTGACATACTAGTAGTACGTCATGTATGCAAGTCAATCTTCCACGAGGGCCTCACACATAAACAAAATGAAACATGAACAAACGTGTGTTATATATGAACAACTCAATATTACAATTATACAAACATATATATATATACATATGGACTTAAACTTGTTATATCTGTTACTGTACCGTAGAACAGCCACAGATCCAAATAATTTGTATCGGTTCATTAAATACAATTATACTACAGTTATCATCGAGTTAAAATTGGTTTATACAACGTAAATACTGGGATTTGAAATGCTGAACAGACGTTGAGTTTTAAATATATGAAGGAAGGGAATTCCAAATGATGAACCGGAAAATATAAATGTATTTCGATATATTTCCAAATTAGGTTTTGGTGTACATACAACTGGAATGAAGTGGATGAACGTAAGAGTTTTGCATGGAAATCAGATGTAAAAGTAAATGATGTCCTTAAGTAATCAGGGTCATTTCCACGTAATGTTTTAAACATTTGAATGGCTTTCTGATAAATAACTCGTTCGGGAAATGTCATCCATTTAAGTTCAGCAAACATTACAGATGAAGGGGTGGTAAAATCACAATCAAGGATTACTATGGCAGCCATTTTCTGAAGTTTCACTAGTTTGTCTTCAAGATTATTTGTGCAATTTCCCCCAGATAACACAACAAAAATCAAAGTGTGGAAGTTTGTATGCATTATAAAAACGTTTACGATTGTCATTTGAGAGAAATAATTTGATTCGTGATAAAAAAATAGAGATATGTATAACATTTATTTATTACATTTTCAATGTGATCACCCCATGAAAGACGGTTGTTAACTGTAATAGCTAGCAATTTACCACTTGAACAAGAATGAATTTCTGAGTAACGACGTGGTATTCCTGGATTATGTTTTAGCCCGAACTGATAAATATTACTTTTGATTTATCAGAGTTAATGAACATGTGATTAAGTTGGTACCATTGATCTACGTGTAATACATCATTGGTAAGTGAGGCAACAACTACGTCGAGAGACTTGCTTTGTGATGACAGTGTTGTGTCGTCGGCAAATATATCAGCAACTGAATGTGAAAGAACTAAGGGCAAATCATTAATGTAGATCAAGAATAGTATCGGACCGAGGACAGAACCCTGGGGCACGCCGGCTACAACTTCCCTATGAGTTGATTGGTCTCCAAATAGATAAAAGAATGACGTTTTATCTAATACATGGCTTGGCTTATAGTTTTTTCCGTATACCTTAACTTCATGGTTTTAAATGACTCTACCAAAATGTTCGCAAGAGTTATTATGCACATCGGTCACGGTTCAGCCATTATTTCATTGAATAGTTCTTTTGGTTGATATGATTTCCATTTCGCGTGGAAGTATAAAGTCCTGAGCTCATCATAAGCAGGACATACCATCAAGAAATTGAACTCATCCTCCACCATATGTATATTTCGTTTAAGGCACAAATCACAAAACGTAAGTTATTATTAATATTTGATGTCTTAATTTTTCACATTTAAGCAATCGATTGAGCATCTGAAATTCGATAGTATACAACGATTGTAAAACGACATATCAATTGATAAATATCTTTCTGTATTCAATAGTGATTTAAAATATTTGTAATAATTTGCTTTCAGTGAATCGCCCTTTTTTTTTGTTGCAAGACTTGAAGAGAAACAATCTATTAATCGTTGTCTAAATATCTTCAGAAATTGGGAAGAATCTCCTACTCCATTTGGAGACCAATCAACTCATAGGGAAGTTGTAGCCGTTTTTAAACGTTTTGAGAAAAATGCGAAATTTATCCCAATAAGCATCTCCTCCGTTTAAAGAAATCTATTAAAATATTTCCTTAAATCATACGGTAAACGGTTATATCGACTGTACAAGAGGAACGATTAAAATAACAGCTAGACGCTACCAAGATCCATGTACGAGTTTCGTAAGTAATCTTTGTAAATCTTGTTCGTGAGGTCTTGATACGCTTTCTTCAATACGGCAGTGAGCTGTCGGAACGTCGGTCTTTCTTCTTTCCTGCAATTGCATAAACAAAACGGAACGTCGATGAAACAAGAGTACCATACGCGGATTTCATCTCTTCGGATTAATGATTTTCCAATATGCCAGAATCATGGTATGTGAAGTTCAAGTGAATCTCAACAGTCATGCTTACAACCAGGATGATCATTATGTGTGAAAGTTTCAGTTATAAGCTCAGCAGTCATGCTTATAACCAGGAAGAACATTTTGTGTGAAGTTTCAGTTATAAGCTCAGCACTCACGCTTTTATATCCAGAAGGATCATTATGTGTGAATTTTCAGTTATAAGCTCAGCAGTCATGCTTATAGCCTGGAGGAACATTTTGTGTGAAGTTTCAGTTATAAGCTCAGCAGTCATGCTTATAACCAGGAGAAACATTGTGTGGGAAGTTTCAGTTATAAGCTCAGCAGTCATGGTTATAACCAGGAGGAACATTGTGTGTGAAGTTTCAGTTATAAGCTCAGCAGTCATGCTTATAACCAGGAGGATCGTGGTGTGTGAAGTTTCAGTTATAAGCTCAGCAGTCATGCTTATAACCAGGAGGAGCATTGTCTGTGAGGTTTCAATGATAAGCTCAGTTGTCATGCTTATAGCCAGGAGGAACATTGGGTGTGTGAAGTTTCAGTTATAAGCTATGCAGTCACGCTTATATCCAGAAGGATAATAGATTGTGTGAAGTTTCAGTTAAACCAGAAGGATCATTGGGTGTGTGAAGATTCAGTTATAAGCTCATCAGTCATGCTTATAGCCAGGAGGAACATTGTGTGTGTGATGTTTCAGTTATAAGCTCAGCATTCATACTTATATCCAGAAGGATAATTGTGTGTGTGATGTTTCAGTTATAAGCTCAGCAGTCATACTTATATCCAGAAGGATAAGTGTGTGTGTGTGAAGTTTCAGTTATAAGCTCAGCAGCTATGCTTATAGCCAAGAGGATCATTGTGTGTGAAGTTTCAATTATAAGCTCAGCAGCTATGCTTATATCCAGAAGGATCGTGGTGTGTGAAGTGTCAATTTTAAGCTCAGGAGGATCATTGTGTGTGAAGTCTCAGTTATAAGCTCAGCAGTCGTGCTTATATCCAGAAGGATCGTGGTGTGTGAAGTCTCAGTTATAAGCTCAGCAGTCATGCTTATATCCAGAAGGATTTTGGTGTGTGTGAAGTGTCAGTTATAAGCTCGGCAGTCATGCTGATATCCAGAAGGATCGTGGTGTGTGAAGTTTCAGTTATAAGCTCGGCAGTCATGCTGATAGCCAGAAGGATTGTGGTGTGTGAAGTGTCAGTTATAAGCTCGGCAGTCATGCTGATAGCCAGAAGGATCGTGGTATGTGAAGTTTCAGTTATAAGCTCGGCAGTCATGCTTATAGCCAGAAGGATTGTGGTGTGTGAAGTGTCAGTTATAAGCTCGGCAGTCATGCTTATATCCAGAAGGATTGTGGTGTGTGAAGTGTCAGTTATAAGCTCGGCAGTCATGCTTATATCCAGAAGGATTGTGGTGTGTGAAGTGTCAGTTATAAGCTCAGCAGTCATGCTGATAGCCAGAAGGATTGTGGTGTGTGAAGTGTCAGTTATAAGCTCGGCAGTCATGCTTATATCCAGAAGGATTGTGGTGTGTGAAGTGTCAGTTATAAGCTCGGCAGTCATGCTGATAGCCAGAAGGATTGTGGTGTGTGAAGTGTCAGTTATAAGCTCGGCAGTCATGCTTATATCCAGAAGGATTGTGGTGTGTGAAGTGTCAGTTATAAGCTCAGCAGTCATGCTGATAGCCAGAAGGATTGTGGTGTGTGAAGTGTCAGTTATAAGCTCGGCAGTCATGCTTATATCCAGAAGGATTGTGGTGTGTGAAGTGTCAGTTATAAGCTCGGCAGTCATGCTGATAGCCAGAAGGATTGTGGTGTGTGAAGTGTCAGTTATAAGCTCGGCAGTCATGCTTATATCCAGAAGGATTGTGGTGTGTGAAGTGTCAGTTATAAGCTCAGCAGTCATGCTGATAGCCAGAAGGATTGTGGTGTGTGAAGTGTCAGTTATAAGCTCGGCAGTCATGCTTATATCCAGAAGGATTGTGGTGTGTGAAGTGTCAGTTATAAGCTCAGCAGTCATGCTGATATCCAGAAGGATTGTGGTGTGTGAAGTGTCAGTTATAAGCTCGGCAGTCATGCTTATATCCAGAAGGATTGTGGTGTGTGAAGTGTCAGTTATAAGCTCAGCAGTCATGCTGATATCCAGAAGGATTGTGGTGTGTGAAGTGTCAGTTATAAGCTCAGCAGTCATGCTGATATCCAGAAGGATTGTGGTGTGTGAAGTGTCAGTTATAAGCTCAGCAGTCATGCTGATATCCAGAAGGATTGTGGTGTGTGAAGTGTCAGTTATAAGCTCAGCAGTCATGCTTATAGTTAAGAGGATCATGGTGTGTGAAGGTAGTCTTTAAATAACGAAAAAAGGCATTACAATGATAGAATGCAAAACAACAATTTGAATGCGCCTGTCACATATGAACAAACTGTTTTTGCTATCACAATTAAGTGCATGTAATAGCAGCATTAAATCTTTAATATGTTATATAAAGACGCAGAAGAATTGTTCGTCCAGTGAGAAACCCAGGCCCATATGACTTCAGATGGTCAATGCCTGCCAATGTGTTTTGACATATTCACATTTGACCTGTATACCGCTCTGCCACCTTAAACTACATGAACACATCATTTTATGCACAATTTTAAAGTACAATTGAGACTCATTCAGATTAAGATTTATTTTGCATTCTGATCTTAGCCACTCATTTATCAATATTTAGTAAGTCCATATACAAGAACTTGTCCTAAATCAGAGGTAGTGATAATTGTAGCAGGAATTCACTATTAGCAATATTCACAGAAGTTTCAACATTTCAAAATTTCGATCTCCATCTCGAGTTCAGCACCTTTAACAGATGCAGTCAGGCATCTGATCATACAAATCACTCAGATAACTAAAGGCCTAACCTTGAAACTTATGTCGTTTTTCCGAACTGAATTTAGGATATGTTTTTCATATTATAAAAGTATCCCTTTATCAAATATTCTTTAGAGTCATATGCTTTGACACTTTCCGACGTGCGACAAATCAGCAGCAGACTACTTACTTTTAACCCTTTCCCTCATAGGGAGACGACTTTGAACGTATTTTGTCAAAACATAGAAAATCTCCATAATTGAATGGATAACCTATGACAAAAAGTGGAAAACATTGTGGCAAAAGGAGAAATTGCACGTTTTGTGCAATTTCTTCTTTTGTCACTATGTTTTCAAAAAGCCGTCTGCTGCAAAGGCATCAGAAAGCGTCTATATGAGGGAAAGGGTTAAAACATTTAGCCAGCAAAAAAATGAAATATCTATAAATGAAAGTATAGTTAAATAAACTGTGGAAAACCAGGAATGTAGATAAGATCTACATCCCCGGGGCAAACAGAGAAATTGCTCATAACGCCACAATATTTTCAAGTCTTCTACTGTAAATGCATCAAAATGCGTCTGCAGTTGTGAAAGAGTTGAAAACCTCTGAGACAAAATTTGTTACATCTGTGAAATTGAAAGTATGAATATAATTTTGATATTATCAAATGTTTTCCCAATTACTGAATTTTCGCCAGCTACTTGTCAGAAACGATCTTTATTAGGGGACGGCTTATTTCACTAAACATACAGAAATGAGAAATAAGTTATGTAGATTTGTTTGCACATGTGTGTAGGTAGATCTTAGTCTTCAGTGTTTGTAAAAATATAGATTTAACTCTTTCCTACATACAACCTATCTGCAGCAGAGAATTTGGAATACATATAGGCAAAGACATGAAAAATCTCAATAAATGAGTGTTTAACCCTTTCCCTCATATAGACGCTTTCTGACACTTTTGCAGCAGACGACTTTTTGAAAACATAGTGACAAAAGAAGAAATTGCACAAAACGTGCAATTTCTCCTTTTGCCACAATGTTTTCCACTTTTAGTCATAGGTTATCCATTCAATTATAGTGATTTTCCATTTTTTGACAAAATATGTTCAAAGTCGTCTGCTGCAAAATTGTCGTATGAGGGAAAGGGTTAATTATTAAATAGAGTTTAAAACATTGTGACTAATGGAGAAATTGCTCAATTTTACGTTTGGCGACAAGGTTTTCAAAAGTCGTCTGATGAAGAGTATTCAGAAAGCGAATTTTTGAGTGGAAAGGATAAATGTAGGTAATGCAGGCAATGAGTTCAAAGAAACAAAAGACAAAAAAAGTTTTGAAATCTTTATCTTATAAAAGAATCACCATAAAGGTGTGTATATGCATATAACATAATTATGTAGAAAAAAACCACAACAAGTAAAGAGCATTCAACATTCAACAGTACAGATCTCTCTGATCTTGCTATTCAATTTATTAAGCTCTTCCAAATTTAAGATTGATTAAATAATTTATTGATTTTGGGAGTTTAACGCCTTTTTTAACCCTTTCCCTCATATAGACGCTTTCTTACGCCTATGCAGCAGACGGCTTTTTGAAAACATAGTGACAAAAGGAGAAATTGCACAAAACGTGCAATTTCTCCTTTTGCCACAATGTTTTCCACTTTTTGTCATAGGGTATCCATTAAATTATGGAGATTTTCTATTTTTTGACAAAATACGTTCACAGTCCTCTGCTTCAGAATTATGAGGGAAAGGGTTAACAGTATTTCAGTGATAAAATATAACATATCACGAAAATCAGTTCACCGAAACATGTTTGTCCTGGATCTCTCATACAACATTTTTCTCAGGGAACTGGCTAACTTCCAATATTAGTCCATTGAATGCTAGTCACATTGACATTTGACAATACATGGTACCCAGAACTACAATATTTACCTCCCCTGGCAGCCATTTTGATAGGCAAATTGTCTATATGTTGAATAGAGAAATATCAAATATAATCAAATTAAACAATTGTATGTGCAAAACTAATTAAATCAAGAAGTCGAAATAATTAGATCATACAATGACATAAGGCTGTCAAACTCAAATTCCTTGATATTTTCCTAATTATCCCATTTTCTTTTAATATACACTATTTAATCATATTTGCCTATCAAAATGGCAGACAAGGGACATAATTATTAAAGTTCTGGGAACTATGTATTGTTGGAAAGAATAGTTGGCTGAGAGTAAATTGCTAAGAATATTGGCAGTAAACCCAAAGAAAACAATACTTATACTCTGAAAACAGGAAAAAACTGCTTTGTAAGAGCAACTTCAGTTTAATGTCAGAAATGTTTTCACAATCACATGCAGACATATCAAAGTAAGGTTATAGTAACGGAAAAGATCCTGGAATAATAGAAACAGCTTCACAGAAGCAATTTGTAATATGGAATAATAAGTGCTTTGGTATCAAATATAGAAACAAGAGGACCTAAATGGCCCCTAAGCTATCACCTGAGTTATGGTATAGTAGGTAAGAAACTGCAAGCAGTAGACACTTTGAGGAAAAAAGAATATTGTAAAACACATTTGAAATAAGGCATTTTAAATGCGCTGTAAATAGCAAAAAGTAGAAGTAATTAGACAGCAAAAATAACAAGGATACTCCCGGTAGCTAACCTAGAAGGACTATTTCTGCCTTGAAATCAGACCAGGCTTTACAGGGGAGAAGAATTTTAAAGTTTTATTATTTGACCCCTTGTCACCGTAGTAACATTTCAGACTCATTATCTTGAAATAAGACAAGACAGTTTCAATGGAAAAGAATTTACAATTTTCTTTTCCGATGCCACAGCAACCAGTATTCTACAGTCAATATAAATCATTGACATTTTTGAGAGAGGATCGCCACAGGCACATTTATGTAAAGTTTGGTAGAAATAGGTCACATGGGAAATGTGATTTAAAGCAAAAATTCAACAACATACAGACGACGGATAAAGAGTGATATTAAAAGACCACCTCGAGTCTTCAGCACAGGTGAGCTTAAAACTGTCACTTTGTGTCAAACTGTAATTAAAAGACATGCAATTATATATAATAACAAGAAACCGCTGAAGACGGTAAGGCCGGATTGTCGGCAATTTGACCTTGAAAATTGACAAACCAAGGTCAAGGTCAAAGTAACCATAGAAATCAATAGAACTTGTTACTGGCTAACCTGTTTCCAAATCTCTAGTTTGTCTAGACTTAAACTCTTTCCCACACACAAGAAATCTCCAGCCGTCGACTTTGAACAAATTTTGTAAAAAATCTCTATAATTGAATGGATAACCAATGACTTAATGTGGAAAACATTGTGTCAAAAGGAGATATTGCTCATCATTTCTTCTTTTGCTACAATGTTTTCAAAATTCGTCTGCTTCAGAGGCATCAGAAAGCATCTGTATGAGGGAAGGGTTAAGAGTCTTCACTTTAAAAGTTAAATTTTTAGCAGAAATTTTGACTGTTTCCTACATACAACAAATCTGTAGCAGACATCTTTAAAAACATCTTAGCGAAAACATGGAAATTCTCTATAAATGAATGTTTAATTATTGAATAGAACTGAAAAACATTGTGTCAAAAGGAGAAATTGCTCATGATGAGCAATTTCTCCGTTTGTCACTATATCATCAAAAGTTGTCTGCTGCAGAGGCGTCAGAAGGTATCTGTTATTTTGGAAAGGGTTAAGAGCATAACAGCATGTTAAGCATTGTAGAACAAATTAAACGCTTTTCCTGATGTTTTGTCTTTGGAGAGACAGCTGCTGTAAAAACATCTGAAGAAAACAATGTGACAAAAATGAAATTTAACCCTTTCCCACATGTAGACGCTTTCTGACTATTTGAAGATTTTACTTTCAAGTTTCATTTATGAAGATTTTCCATATTTTTGCATAGATGTTTTCAAAGTGTTCTGCTGGAGATTTGTTGAAGTTGGAAAGTGTTAATGAACAGAAAAATAAAATGGAAGAACACATGTCACTACAATAATAGAAATAAGAGTGTTGGGATGAACAAATACGTCTCCTGACAATAACCATTTACAGTTAGAGTTAGACGGAGACAGACATATGCATAGAAGTGTTCCCTTAACCCTTTCCCTCATATAGACGCTTTATGACGCCTCTGCAGCAGACAGCTTTTTGAAAACATAGTGACAAAAGAAGAAATTGCACAAAACGTGCAATTTCTCCTTTTGCCACAATGTTTTCCTCTTTTAGTCATAGATTATCCATTTAATTATAGAGATTTTCTATTTTTTCTGACAAAATATGTTCAAAGTCATCTGCTGCAGAATTGTCGTATGAGGAAAAGGGTTAAGTATATCCCAGTCAAAGCAGGCGACACATAATATTTTGGTCCACAATAAACAAAACAAATATGAGCAATAAATACAGATTTGGAATGCTATAATACGTAATTTTGTAATTATGAAAAGATGTAAGTACTGTTTATCTTTCAAATGAAAATGTTATGTACATAAAGTGAAACTTAACAGATAAATGCTTCAAAAGAACAACAATATTTGTATTGCTGATAGAGACCTTACAACATGATAACAGATAAATATTTTGAAAGAAAATAAAGGAATGTTTAATATGAGTTTACAAAACTCAACTACAAACCATGTAACCCTTTTCCACATACAACAAATCTGCAGCAGATGTTTTCAAAGTCTCCATATTTGGTCACAGTATTTTCAAAGTCGTCAACTGCAAATGTGTTGTATGTGGGAAAGGGTTAACTGATATAACTTTGCTCCATTCCACATTCACCAGTTACTTGATATGTAATTAATTACACCCTTTCCCACTTACAAAAAATCTGCAGCAGACAACATTGGAAATGTCCACAGACAAATGTAGAATATCTCTTTAAAGGATAGTATGACCATTGTAGCAGTTAAAAACATCTTATTTTGACTCAATGATTTTTAAAAGTTATCTGCTACTAATGCATCAACATGTGTCTGCAGGTGGGAAAGGGTTTTCTAATTCAAAATAATGGACAGAAAACAAAGTTATATCATGGTAAATAAAAGATTAATCATCTAAATATTAAGTAGAAAATATAATATGAAAAAAGGTGAAATTACCTGTTTTCACAATTATTTTCAAATACATTTGCAAACAAGCCATCAAATGCAGAGTAAAAGATGAAAGAAAAGGAAGAGATTAACAATCATTGACAAATGTATAATAACAACTGCTCTATACACATGATTATGGCATATTCATATAACAAGTGGACAATCAATACTGATTATATTAAATGCACAATTTAAGCGCCATTTTTTTACAAATTATATTACATAATTTTAAATATACATTGTATTTATAAGAGATGGTGGAGTTCATCAACAAAACACAGGTTCCCATGCTTAACCCTTTCCCACATACAACAAATCTGCAGCAGATGACTTTGAAATAATCAAGTTCAAAATATTGAAAATCTCTATAAATGATAGTATAATTATTGATTAGAGTTGAAATCATTGTGGCAAATGCAGAAATTGCTCATCATAGCACAAGAAAATCACCTATAATAATTATGCAACAGTGAAAACACTTACATGCATCACAATCTGTATCTCCGACATACAGAAAATCTACAGCAGACAACTTTGAAATCATCTCAAAGATAGGGAATATCTCTGGTCAATTGTTTAACTATGTAATAGAGTTGAAAACATTGTAGACAAAGGAGAAATTAATCATTAAGTGCAATTTCTTCTTTTGTCACAATGTTTTCAAAAGTGGTCTGCTGCAGATGGGTCAGAATTTGTCTTTATGTGGAAAAGGGTTAAGCTCTCCTCTTCTTACCATAAATTCAGACCCGATTGTTCATCCTTTAATAAGCTGTTGACAATTAAAAATGCAGGTATTGTTTTTTTCTTATTGCAAGGCAAAATAATCCTTTCAACAGAAAATAAAACAAATCTGCAGCAGACAGACTTGAAAACATTTAGGCAAAAGTATAGTAAATCTTTTTAATTGAAAGTACAATTATTGAATAAAGTTGAGAACATTGTAGCAAAAAAATAATTGCTCAATGTGTAAGTCATCTGCTTCAAGGCATTAACCCTTTCCCACATGCAAATGCATTCAAGCGCATCTGCAGCAGACATCTTTTGAAAACATTAAGACAAAAGGAGATATTGCTATTTTTCTACTCTAGCCACAATGTTTTCAACTCCATTTGAATAATATGATGAATTTTGATGCATCTCAAGGGAACTATTTTGAAAACATTATGGCAGAAGGAGAAATTGCTCATTTTTCAAAAATGTTTTCAACTAAGATTTTCGAATTTTTCATAGATCTAAGATTTTTTCAAAGTTGTTAACTGCAGATTTCTTGTATGTGGGAAAGTGTTTAACCCTTTCCCTCATATAGACGCTTTCTGACGCCTCTGCAGCAGACGGCTTTTTGAAAACATAGTGACAAAAGAAGAAATTGCACAAAACGTGCAATTTCTCCTTTTGCCACAATGTTTTCCACTTTTTGTCATAGGTTATCCATTCAACTATGGAGATTTTCTATGTTTTGACAAAATATGTTCAAAGTCGTCTGCTGCTGAATTGTCGTATGAGGGAAAGGGTTAAAGCAGACGGCGTTTTGAAAACATAGTGACAAAAGAAGAAATTGCACAGAACGTGCAATTTCTCCTTTTGTCACAATGTTTTCCACTTTTAGTCATAGGTTATCCATCTGACAAAATACGTTCAAAGTCGTCTGCTGCTGAATTGTCGTATGGGGGAAAGGGTTTAGTTGTCTGTGAACACATCTGAGGAAAAAGATGTAATAATTGGATAAATTACAAGTAGCTCTATTGTGATTTGAAAGCATTGTACGAAAAATAAAATTTGCTGGCTTGAACAATTTCTCCTTTTTCAACATCTTTTTCGAAAATTGTCTCCTATATTTGTGTCAAAAGTCATGTGTTTAAGGGTTTGGGTTCCACAGTCAGATGAATCACTATCTATATTTTGAATGTCTTAATGCATAGAAGATGTCCTTTAATTTTGAAGAAAGTTCTTTGAAAGTGGGTCGTTCTGTTTTACTGAAACGGAAGAAAAATATAAGGAGAATATAATTCATGCATGCAAAAGAAGTTTACCCTATTGAAATGTTTCAGATTCTTTCAAAGCGATATAGCATCCAAACAATACAATGGATAATTGTTACAAACAGAAAATAGTAACTATATGAAATATAATCAGAAAAGTAAATATACATGTTTATCACATAACTTGCACTCCAGGAGTGACATAAAGCAGTGACATAAATATCATATGTAACTAGTTACATAAATAGCCGACTCACAGCACGTACGTGACGTCACTCCAGTGTGACGTCACTTTAAATGACAGCATATTGTTTACAATTTGTTCTGAATTTCCGCATTTATTAAAAATATTGTTTAAAGAGAATAAATCTCGATAAATGAAATGTTATAAGTGCCTTGTTGCTAATTTTGTATACAATCAAAAGGTTATTGATAGGGACTATTTTTTACAGTGGAAGTATGCATTAGAACTTCGGGGTGAACTTCGGTCACTTTTTATATGAGGGCGAAGAAAGATAGATTTAAAGATTGAAAACAATCTTTTTATGGTGTTATGTGATAAATAGAATCTTACATTCGGAGCCTCGCGTCATATTATTTCAGTCGACTCGTTTCATAAAAACAATATCAAATAAGCACTCATGTAAGATCCTCTATATATCTATCTTATGATGTGAATTGTCTAAGTATTTTAGGAAATCAGCTTCAGAAATGCAATAAATGATGCATCAGAATGGTGACATGCATCAATCATTAATAGTTTACGACGTCTGCTTTGAAAACATTTGAGTAAAAATATGATTACTTGAATATTGGAAGTACAATTTAGATACCTTATACCTTGTACATGACAGTATAACTATTGGAAGGAGTTGAAAATATTGTGGCAAAAGGAGAAATTGGAGAATATGAGCAATTTCTCCGTTTATCAAAATGTTATTAAACAAGAGTGCCAAGATGGCCATAAATCGATCACCTGTGTGATAGAAAATTAGCAGCAAATATTTAATATATCTGTGAAAATTAGATGAAATTGCAAGGAGTGGATACTGTTAAAGAATAGCTTATCAGTTAAGGCCATTTGTTTTTTGAAATCTAACAAGAACTTGAATAAGCATTATAAAGTTTTGTAATTTTGAGCCTTTCCTGATGCCGCCTGACTGCCATGTTTTTCAACCAATCAGTACTACTTAAACAACTTTTGTAGAGGGTCAGCCAAGGAACATTTCTACCAAATTATATGACAAGCAGATTCAGAGGAGAAGATTTTTAAAGTTTGGAGATTTTGCACCCTTTCTGATGCCGCAGCAACCAACGTTCTCAATGGAATTTAAATATTTGAACAATTATGAAAGAGGACCACCAAAGGAACATTCCTTTAAGTTAAGTTGAAATTGATCCAGTGGAATGATAGGAGTTGTCATTTGTAGCTAAAAGTTCAATTTACCACATTTATGATGACGCCTGGTTGATATGACTTTGTAATCAATCAATACGGCTTGAACAAATTAAGTAGAGGATCACTGAAGTAAGATTTTTATATCTTTGTCTTAAAATCAGAAAAGCACTTTCATTAAAATGGAATTTTCAAATTTTGTCATTTTGTTCCTTTTCTGATGCCGCCCGACTGCCATGTTTTTCAACAAATCGGTATGGCTTAAACAATTTTTGAACAGGGTCTCCCAAGAAACATTTCTACCAAATTATATTGGAATCTTACAAGCAGAATCATAGAAGATTTTTTAAATTTTGGACATTTTGCCCCCTTTCTGATGCCACAGCAACCAAGTTCTCAAGGGAATTTAAATCTTTGAATAATTTTGAAAGACAAAGGAACATTCCTGTGAAGTTTTTGTTGAAATTGATCCAGTGTAATGGTAGGAGTTGTCATTTTTAGCTAAAAGTTCAATTTACCCCTTTTGTAATGACGCCTGCTTGCTAAGATTGTGTAACCAATCAATACGGCTTGAAAAATTTAAGAAGAGGATCACTGAAGTAAGATTTTTATATCTTTGTCTTAAAATCAGAAAAGCACTTTCATTAAAATGGAATTTTCAAATTTTGTCATTTTGTTCCTTTTCTGATGCTGTCCGACTGCCATGTTTTTCAACAAATCGGTATGGCTTAAACAATTTTTGAACAGGGTCTCCCAAGAAACATTTCTACCAAATTATATTGGAATCTTACAAGCAGAATCATAGAAGATTTTTTAAATTTTGGACATTTTGCCCCCTTTCTGATGCCGCAGCAACCAAGTTCTCAAGGGAATTTAAATCGTTGTACAATTTTGAAAGAGGGCCACCAAAGGAACATTTCTGTGAAGTTTGGTTGAAATTGGTCCTGTGGTTTAGGAGGAGATGATGGTTAAAGATAAAAGTTAACAGCGGACGGACGATGGATAGAGATTGATCAGAATAGATCACCTTTAGCCTTTGGCTCAGGTGATCTAAAAATGTCTAATGCAGAGGAACCAGTCTTGGTCACAAAATGCAGAGGTTAATATTTTTCTTGTCATTTGAGACATAATTGTCAAGTCATGAGACTATAAACAGACTTACTCGTATATGTCAAGTCATGTGACTATAAACATACTTACTCCATCTATGTCAAGTCATGTGACTATAAACATACTTATTCATATTTGACAAGTCATGAGACTATAAACAGACTTACTCATCTGTGTCAAGTCATGAGACTATAAATAGACTTACTCATTTATGTCAAGTCATGCGACTATAAAAATACTTACTCATCTATATTAAGTCATGATACTATAAACAGACTTACTCATCTATGTCAAGTCATGAAATTATAAACAGACTTACTCATATATGTCAAGTAATGTGACTATAATCTGCCTTGATCATCTTTGTCAAATCATGTGACTATGACCAGTCTTCCCCGTACATGTCAAGTCATGTAACTATAAACAAAACTTACTCATCTATGTCAAGTCATGTGATTATGAGCAGACTTACTTGTATATGTCAAGCCATGTGACTTTAAACAGACATACTAATATAGGTCGAGTCATTTGCTTATACACAGACTTACTCATATATGTCAAGTCATGTGACTATAAACAGACTTATTCATATATGTCAAGCCATGTGACTTTAAACAGGCATACTAATATAGGTCGAGTCATGTGATTATAAACAGACTTATTCACATATGTCAAGTCATGTGACTATAAACAGACAAACTAATATAGGTCGAGTCATGTAACTATAAACAGACTTATTCATATATGTCAAGTCATGTCACTATAAACAGACAAACCAATATAAATCAAGTCATGTGACTATAAACAGACAAACTAATATAGGTCGAGTCATGTGACTATAAACAGACATACTAATATAGATTGAGTCATGTGACTATAAACATACATACTAATGTAGGTCAAGTGATGTGAGTATAAACAGACTTACTCATATTCCCAGCACTGTAACATGATGTCATAGACACTCGCGTCACATATCTCAGGTTTAGCCAGTCGTTTGTTCTCCTCTACCAGGAAATGTAAAATCTCCTGTCCTTTCATTTTCTGAAAACGAAGATGTCACCAATATTTATTTTTGTTATGCTTCAAGTGATATTCACAAACAAGTCTTACATAAACAAGATATAAAATTTCTTTTATATTCACATGATGCTCTAGTGTGTTTTTCCAAAGGGGAAATGTAGTTACAGTCGTGAACATTTTACTAGTGCTGGATAATTACAAAAGTTGAATGAAGATAGGTATTAGATTGGTGTACAGACATCAGAAGAGCTTTGCATTGAGAATCGAATATGTGCATGTGGCACTGCAGTTTGAAGACATTAAACATCTTAATGACGTTTCTGGTTCTCCTGAATCTGTTTGGTGACTATTGATATATGTATAACTTGGTATAAGCATACTTCAAATACTTATTATATGCATATCTAAATCACTTGATATATGTTGACCTTTTTTTCAAATCTAGACATCTTACTTGTGTAACATAAAAATATATTGTAATTATTGTTTTGTTTGTTTACCTGAAATATTTGTTACAAAATACTGTTTTCCACAACCTTCATGAGCAAATTCTCCTTTTTTCACAATGTTTCAAACTTCCTTTTCCTTTTACCAGATGTTTCCAGTGTCGTCTTCTAAAAAATTGTTGTATGAGGGAAAGGGGGGGGGGGGGGGGGGGGGGGGGGGGTGATACCTTATATGGTCGATCTCCATGAGATAAAGCCTCCCACATGGTGACACCAAAACTCCACACATCAGATTTTGAATCAAACTTCCAGTAGTACACACACTCTGGGGCATACCATTTCAGTGGCCATTTCCCTGCTTCACGGGCCTGAATATACGTGATGAGATAACATTTTCCCTGATGCAGATTACATTTCTAATGAAAAAAGTTCTATTTTCTTACAATGTTTTAAACTCCAAACATTCCATATGCTACATATTTTTCACTGATGCTTTAACCCTTTCCTACAAACTGACACTTTCTGATGCCTCTGCAACAGACAACTTTTGAAAACAAAGTGGCAAAATGAGATATTTCTCATAACGACCAACTTCTCCTTTTGCCACAATGATTTCAACTCTATTTTAAAATAATTAAAATCCATTTATTGAGTGTTTCACAGTTTTGACAATATGTTTTCTAAGTCATCTGCTGCAAATCTGTTGTATGTGAGAAAGGGTTAATAGCAGACAACTAAACCATATTCTGACAGTGTTGTTAGCCTAGGTGACAATGTTACATCAAATACTAAACCCTTTACCTGAAATGATTGATTGATTGATTGGGGTTTAATTAATTAAAATTAATTTTAGGTTAAAACATATATATACTTGGCCAATGGAAACATCAACTATAATTCTTTTAAAGTTTTTGAGTCTGCAAAGGATTTTTACCTTAAATGTTTCCCATTTATAGACACATCTGCAGCAGAAGGCTTTTGACAATAGATAGAAATTGTTCATAATGAGCAATTTTTCGTTTTCCACCATATTTTTCCACAATATTCATTAAGAATACTTTCATCTATACACTTTTTTTGAGCAATTTCTCCTTTAGGCACAATGTTCTCAAAACTTGTCTGCTACAGATGGATCTGCAAGTGGGAAAGAGTTGACAACCTTACCTCATAATAATTATTATCTCTTCCCACTGCTTTTGACATCCCAAAATCACTGATTTTAGCAAAGTTTTGAGACACAAGTAACACATTTCTAGCAGCCAAATCTCTGTGAACAAATCTTCTGGATTCCAAATACTCCATCCCCATAGCAATCTGCCATACTAACTCCACTATGTTGGCCTGTGTAGTTTCCCTGATTAAAAAAAATGTATGTATGATGATGTTTTATGCCACTTTCAACAAATTTTCAGTTATATCACAGCCTTGCCAGAAATGTTGGTCCATTTATCTTGACATCTATGTTTATCCCACAATCCTGAGCGCCAAGGAGGGAATTCAATTTCTTTAAGTCGAAGAGTGATTGAAGAAACACATAATATTGACCCGAGAACAGGTGGACACACAGACAAATGGCGTGATCCCTGACTATCATATACCAGATCCTGCCAAGGTGAGGGACACATAAAAGAACAGATTTGCAATTTCTTCTTAAAAATCTTCTTTTTTTTCAATTTGCGTAATCATTGCGACATTGGTTTCATGAAAAACTGGAAACGGTGCAACATTGTCATCACACTGGTCTATCACACCCTCAATAGGAAGGAAATTCATAATACTTAACTGTTATCTCTTATGTTATATTTGAAATAGAGACAATATTAACAAAAGAATTTCAGTTGGTACAATTACAGGCATTAACAAACTAAATAGTTCAAAAAGCCTAATTTACGACAGGCTATGTGTGAAAAACTCTACTATAATGCATAACTGGTGTATACCAAGGTTTTATCAAGTAGAATGCAGTCTACCTGTTACATATCAGTTAAATCTGTTAATGTATAATTATAACATGCTTTAAATCATCAAAACCACTTAAGTAGCTTATTTACGACATTATTCACGAGGAAATCAACTCTCGAATATAAGCAAAAAATATTCTTACGCAAATAAAACTTGCCTTAGAGTAGTATATAGAAAATGATTTACCTGTGATTTTGTAAAAACGAGTTGAGGGGTCCCAGAGGGGCTATCTCAATAACCAACATAAAACTGTCTGCTTTACACAAACCTGCAGATTCAAAATTACAAATAGAATAACCTGGACAAATATAATACATTTAAACAGAACTGATAATTGAAGAAAATATTTATTGAGTATATTTACTAAATAGAGTTGAAACATTGTGGCATAAAGAGACATCACTCATAATGCAAAAATTCTCTTTTTGCCACAATATTATGAAAATATTTCTACTTAAGACACATCAAAATGAATCTATCTGTTGGAAAGGGCTTATATAGATAAATATCATGACCATTATTCAAGAAAATATTGCTCAATAGATACTTCATAGAAACAAATAATTTTGAAATAAGCTGTTCCCAATATACAATAAATCTGTAGCACATGACTTCAAAAACATCCACAGGAATTGTGGTATGTTTTTTTTTTTTTTTTATAAAGTTGAAAACATTGTGGAACAAGAGCGCCAACTTTCACTAAATATGCCCATCCTGTTTTTGTTAGACCAAGTATAGTGATAATTGGTTGTAAGTCAGGCAAATTTAGAGATCAGACACTGTTAATTAATACAGTTTCGGCCATTTCGAGGGACATAAGTGTGGAGTGACTAATAAGATAACGTAGTTAGTTATCGAACCTGACTAAGATATTCTGCCCATCAACATATTGTCTAAATTTGCTGATGATCAAATAAAATGACTCAAGCGATATGGCTGATTATAGCACTTGTCCAAGATATTATGCCCATACACATTCTGACTAAATTTGGTCATGATTGGATAAAGGCTTCAAAAGTCATTGATCGTACAAGACCGATTTGAGGTAATTTCTATAATTAAAGGGCAATAACTCTTGAGTGACTAAAGCGATTCTGACCAAATTTGGTCGTGATTGGACAAAGGCTTCTAAAGTTATTGAGTGGACAAGACCGATTTTAGGTAATTTCTGTCATTAAAGGGCGATACCTCTAGAGTGATTTGAGCAATATGGCTGGTTATAGAACTTGTCCAAGATATTAAGCCCATACAAATTTTGACTAAATTTGGAGATGATTGGATAAAGGCTTCAAAAGTTATTGATCGGACAAGACCGATTTGAGGTCATTTCTATTATACAAGGGCAATTACATTCGAGTGACTACAGCGATATGGCTGGTAATCTTGTCCAAATTTGGTGGTGATTGGACAAAGGCTTCTAAAGTTATTGAGCTGACAAGACCAATTTTAGGTAATTTCTATAATTAAAGGGCAATAACTGTAGAGTGACTACGGTGATATTGCTAGTTATCTAACTTGTCTAAGATATTATGCCAATACACATTCTGACTAAATTTGGTGATGATTGTACAAAGGCTTCTTAAGTTATTGATCTGACAAGACCAATTTGAGGTAATTTCTATAATAAAAGGGTGATAACGCTCAATTGACAAGAGCAATATAGCTAGTTATCAAACTTATCCAAGATATTTTGCCAATACACATTCTGACCAAATTTGGTGATGATTGGACAAAGGCTTCTTTAAGTTATCGGGCTGACAACAAATTGGTTGTATAAAAAGGGTAAATTGCTCAGTTTGAGCTATTACACCTTTTTTCACAACAGTTTTCAATCAGAGTTTAAATCAGACATTCCAAATGCATCTGTATGTGGGAAAAGTCTCATATATCTTGAGAAATGCTCAAGAACTTTTTTCAAACACCCCTGATAAAAACAAAATAAATTTAAATAAACAGACTAGCTCCAATTTTTGAATTGTTTACATTTAGTGAATTTAAAAACATAGTCAGATTCTTCCCTTTTCCACCTTTAGACGCATTTTGACACATCTGCAGTAGACAACTTTTTAAAACATTGTGACAAATAGAGAAATTGCTCAAAACAAGAAATTTCTCCTTTTACCACAATGTTTTCAACTTTTTCCAGTAGTTATACCTACAATTATAGAGATTTTCCATATTTTGATTAGACATTTTTAACAATGTATTCTCGCTGCAATTCTATTGAGCATGGAATATGTTCTTTCCCTCACCAGACACAAAACCAACATTTTATTGTTTATTTGAATTTTATATCATGCCTCTTTTAACCCTTTCCCACATACAGCAAATCTGCAGCAGACGACTTTGAAGACGTCCAGCCAAAAATGTGAAAAATCTAAATAAATGAGAGTTTAACTAGAGATTGCTTTTTTGAAAAATCGCTTGTCTCCCCATTTTTGTGGTCGTAGGGGAGAAAAAGAAATGATGGAGATGATTTTTTTTGTTTTGGACTGGAGATGAAGCAACAGTGACAATCCTCAGTTATTGAGCAGAAACCATTTTTCAGCTGAGGGTTACCATGACCTTGGTCTTTGACCTAGTGACCTCAAAATCAATAGGGGTCATTTGCTGCTGGTGACCAACCTGCACACCAAGTATGAAGTTCCTGGGCCCAAGCAATCTTCAGTTATTGAGCGGAAACCATTTTTCAGCCAAAGGTCACTGCAACTTTGACCTTTGACCTACTGACATCAATATCAATAGGGGTCATCTAGAGGTTAGGACAAAGCTGCACACAAAGTATGAAGTTCCTGGGTATAAGCGTTCTTGAGTTATTGAGTAAAACACATTTTTCAGCTGAAGGTTACCGTGACCTTCGACATTTGACCTTGTGACCTCAAAATCAAACAATTTCAATAAAGGTCATTTACTGGTTAGGACCAACCTGCACACCAGGTATGAAGTTCCTCAACATAAGCATTCTTTAGTTATTGAGAGGAAACCATTTTTCAGCTGAAGGTTACCATGACATTGACCTTTAAGCTAGTGACCTCAAAATCAATAGGGGTCATCTACTGGTGGTGACCAACCTGCACACCAAGTATTAACTTCCATGGCCAAAGCATTCTACAGTTATTAAGCAAAAACAATGTTTCAGCTCATTGTCACTGTGACCTTTCAGCTCAAGGTCACTGTGACCTTGACTTTGACCTCAAAATTAATAGGGTCTTCTACTGGGCATTGCCAACCTGCATACCAAGTATGGAGTTCCTCGACCCAAGCGTTCTTCAGTTATTGAGCGGAAACCATTTTTTACCTCACAAGGTCACCATGACCTTGACCTTTGACCTTCTGACATCAAAATCAATATGAGTCATCTACTGGTCATGACCAACCTGCATACCAAGTATGAAGATCCTATGCCCAAGCGTTCTTCAGTTATTGAGGGGAAACAAGTGTGATGGATGTGACCTTGACCACTGTGACCTTGACCTTTGACCTAGTGACCTTAAAATGAATAGGGGTCATTTGCTGGTGGTGACCAACCTGCACATCAAGTATGAAGTTCCTGGGCCCAAGCAAAAACTATTTATCAGCTCATTGTCACTGTGACCTTTCAAGCTCATGGTCACTGTGACCTTGACTTCAGACGTACTGACCTCAAAATCAATAGGGGTCTTCTACTAGGCTTGGCCAACCTGCATACTAAGTATGGAGTTCCTCAGCCAAAGCGTTCTTCAGTTATTGAGCGGAAACCATTTTGTACCTCACAAGGTCACCATGACCTTGACCTTTGACCTTCTGTTACCAAAATCAATAGGGGTCAGCTACTGGTCATGACCAACCTGCATACCAAGTATGAAGTTCCTACGCCCAAGCGTTCTTCAGTTATTGAGTGGAAACAAGTGTGACAGACAGAAGGACGGAAGGACGGAAGGACGGACGGAACGGGCAAAAACAATATGTCGCCCCCATGTAATGGGGGAGACATAATAATAATATAAAGTTGAAAACATTGTGGCAAAAGTAGAAATTTCTCATTATGACCAATTTCTCCTTTAGTCACAATGTTTTCAAAAGTCGTCTGCTGCAGAGGCGTCAGAAAACGTCAGTATGTGGGAAAGGATTAACAGTATATATAAGTTGTATCATTATGATCTAATAAAACATACATTCACTTCTTACCTATCATTCTAACAATATGTTTGTGAGTTAAAGGCATCATTATTTTGGCTTCTTTGATAATTTCGGGCTGAAAAATAATTCAAAATGCAGTATAAGTTATTATTGTGTATAATTCAATAGAAATAGAAAACTACTACAAAGCTTATTTAACCCTTCCCCACCTTTAGGCGCATTTTGCAGCAGATGACTTTTGAAAACATTATGGCAAAAGGAGAAATTGCTCAAACGAGCAGTTTCTCCGTTTGCCACAATGTTTCCTACTATTTTCAGTAATAATTTATTATACCTTCATTTATAGAGATTTTTTACTATATGTCTTCAAAGTTGTCTGCTGCAGATTTGTTGTATGTGGGAAAGGGTTAAATTGGGTCATAGACTAAAGTATTGTACAGCGGGTAAATTTTGCAGATATAAAATTTCACTGTTTCAACCTTTGTGGACATATTTGTAATGAAATATATTCAACAAAAAGTGATGTAAATCTTAGAAAATTGGTATATACAAAATTTGCTCACCTGAAAAAAAAAAAAAAATTGTAACGAAACTGTGAGCAAGTTTATCTTACTGTTTAAATAAATTGTGCTTCTACGCTGTTTACACATATCCTGAGACTTTTCATCAAACACCAAACAAAAAACACCAAAACTTCTCCGGTCACAAAGTTTTAAAAAGCGGTCTACTGCAGATGCATCAAAATTGAAACCATTAAAAAGTCTTCTGCTGACAAGGCTTCAATTATTATATAGTCTGTCTGTATCAGGGAGAGGCAACCATTTTTAAATGGCATTGTTATTTAACCCTTTCCCACATACAACAATCTGCAGCAGACGACTTTGAATGTATTTTGTCAAAACATAGAAAATCTCCATAATTGAATGGATAACCTATGACAAAAAGTGGAAAACATTGTGGCAAAAGGAGAAATTGCACGTTTTGTACAATTTCTTCTTTTGTCTCTATGTTTTAAAAAAGCTGTCTGCTGCAGAGGCGTCAGAAAGCGTCTATATGAGGGAAAGGTTTAACCCTTTCCCACATACAACAATCTGCAGCAGACGACTTTGAAATCATACCCCAAAAAAATTGGAAACTGAATATTCTTGTAAACATAGTGAAACAAGAGGCCCATGAGGGCCTTTGCTCTACTGGTATGGTTCTTTGGTCATTTTCAATCCAGAGCATGTATGTATGGTGAAGATCGGATAGTAAATGGAGGCTCTTTTGTTTTCACAAGCTGTATTATAGTAATTTTTACAATTTCATGGGCCATAATCCAGTCTTGCATTGGCGGATCTGGCTGGTTTTCGAAAGGAACCGGACTCTCATGAATATCTAACTACTGTATAAGTTTGATTGAGATACAATCAAAAGTGAAGACTGTATCGTGTTAACATGCTCTTTTATAGCAATTTTGACCATTTCAAGGGCCATAATCCAGTCATGCATGGGCGGATCTGGCTGGTTTTCGAAAGGAACAGAGCTCTCATGGATATCTAACTACTGTATAAGTTTGGTTGAGATACAATCAAAAGTGAAGACTGTATCGTGTTAACAAGCTCTTTTATAGCAATTTTGACCATTTCAAGGGCCATAATCCAGTCATACATGGGCGGATCTGGCTGGTTTTCGAAAGGAACCCAGCTCTCATGAATATCTAACTACTGTATAAGTTTGGTTGAGATACAATCAAAAGTGAAGACTGTATCATGTTAACAAGCTCTTTTATAGCAATTTTGACCATTTCAAGGGCCATAATCCAGTCATGCATGGGCGGATCTGGCTGGTTTTCGAAAGGAACCGAGCTCTCATGGATATCTAACTACTGTATAAGTTTGGTTGAGATACAATCAAAAGTGAAGACTGTATCGTGTTAACAAGAAATTGTTTACGGACGGACGCACGGACGGACGGACGCACGCACGCACGGACGACGGACAAATCGCCACGACATAAGCCCTTCTGGCCTTTGGCCAGTAGAGCTAAAAACGAGATATTGCTTGTTTTGAGCAATTTCTTCTTTTGTCACCATATTTTCAAAAAGTCATCTGCAGCAAAGGCATCAGAAAGCATCTATATACGGTAAAGGGTTAACATTGTGAGTGAATAAACATGACCAACCTCCTGGTTAGGATTGCAATCTTCCGTCTTCAATGTTTTTACAGCTACAGGAATTTTCTTACCATCTCTCAGAGTGCATATACCCTTACACACAGACCCAAACTGGCCAGCACCTGTAAAGAGAAGGCTGGTTGATTGGGGTTTAACGCCGTTTTCAAAAAAAAATCAGTCATATCACGTCCGCCAGTTCACCTATTCATGTGTTTCCCGGCTATCTCACACCAGTTTACCACACAACAATCTTTCCAAGCAACTGGCTGCTTTTCCACATAGACTGTTAGCCCATTGGTGGAAAATGAATGATGCTTATCACAATGACTTTTGTCACCGACGGAAAGAATGTTGGCCCAGCTGGGGTTCGAATTCACAACACCTGGATTGACAGCCAGCATCACTACCGACTGAGCTACTGGGGCTCAGCCAAAGAGAGAAGGTTGAAAGCATATATCTATCTGTTAACCAATTCCCACATACAGACACTTTCTGATGCCTCTGTAGCAGACGACTTTTGAAAACATTGTGGCAAAAGGAGAAATTATAATTTAATTTTTCCCACAATGTTTTCAATTTTATTCAATTATTGGTCTTTCATTTGTAGATATTTTCCATGTTTTTGAAAAAAATATCTTCAAAGTCACCCGCTGCAGATTTGCTGTATGGGAAAGGGTTAAACAAGCTTACCAAATGGTTACAATATACCTCTGTCAAGGGTCATCAGCAATTATTTAAGATTAAACTTAATCTACTTTACATCCATAGTGAAACAAGCTTTCAGATTTTATTAATAACTCTAGATGTCTCCTTCCTCGAGACCAGTACTTGCACTGTTTGCATGGAAAAAACCAAAGACAGAACCTGCTAATCACAGTATTTGTAATGGGGTACGAGAGGCTGATGTTTTACTACTACAGCACTGTCTTCCACACAATTTATAAAGAGTGTCACATGATATCTGGCTAGAAATCAAACTTGGCCATGATAATATATTCAAAAACATTGTGACATGGTTTGATGAAGATTGGAAAAGGATTGCTCACATTAAAGAACAGAAAAAGCATATTTAAAACATTTTACCTTAATAATGAGCTATTACTCTGGAGTGGCAGCATCTATTGGGTAGGTAATCACACTTGACCGTAATATTGACCACATAAATATTATGACCAAGTTTGGTGAAGATCGTATGAAGATTGCTCAAGGTATCTTGACTGATTAAATGTATGGCCCTCCCTCCAGGTGGAGAGGATAGGTTCCTTTATATGCCCAAAGTGCAATGAAACCAATTCTCAGGTGAACAGTACACTCTTGCTTGCTATGGTGAGCTAAATATTTAACCCTTTCCCACATACAGATGCTTTCTGACACCTCTGCAGCAGAGGACTTTCAAACACATTGTGGCAAAAGGAGAAATTGCTCATTATGAGCACTTTCTCCTTTTGCCGATATGTTTTCAATTTTATTCAAGAATCATGCTTTAATTTATACAATGTTTCCATAATTTGTCTCAAATATGTTCCAAGTTGTCTGCAGCAAATTTGTCCTATGATGGAAAGATTTAATAAAACATCAACTTCATATTGGCAGAAGAAAATTGACAACATATTGTTTGTGACTGCTGTTTCTCTTCTATTCTTGGTATACACAAGCTAAGATGGGTTTAATATAAACAGGGGCGATAATCAAAGAATATGAATTTAATTTTACCAAGGGTTTCTTGTAGGTCAATCTGTTCCCTTTTTAAAATGAAATCATCCAGGGTTCTAGGGACACTACCATAAATATCCTCTAGTTTGTCGGCGTCCATTCCTACACCTGCTACCTGTCTACCTGTTGGATGTAAATATACATAGAAGATGTCCTTTTAATAGATAACTTTTCATGCCTCAGTAGCAGACATCTTCATCATTAACAGTGGTAAAAAAAGTATAAGTTTTATATAAGCAATTTCATTTCTCTGTTTCAAATCAACAGCCTTTTATTTTTTAAGATTTTTACATTTGCAGACACATTTTGACACATCTGTAGCAGACAACTTTTGAAAGCATTGTGTCATAAGGAGAAATTGCTCTTGATGAGCAATTTTCCTTTTGCTATTATGTTTTCAACTTGATTCAATATTAATCATTTATCATATAGCGATTGTCCATAATTTTGCCAAGATGTTTCCAAAATCGCCTACTGCAAATCATGCATCATAATGCATCTACATGTGAAAACATAAGACAAGATTTTGTGATTTTTTTTCAGTTTGGAAGAGCTAATCGATAGGACATCAAGGGTCACAGTACTGACCCTTTTGATAGTGTGCCCTACCCAATAATGTCAATAGGACATCAAGCCTAGGTTACAGTACTAACCCCTTTGAACGATGCCGCCTTCCCAATCCTATTAATAGGACATCAAGCCTAGGTTACAGTACTAACCCCTTTGAACGATGCCACCTTCCCAATCCTATTAATAGGACATCAAGCCTAGGTTACAGTACTAACCCCTTTGAACGATGCCGCCTTCCCAATCCTATTAATAGGACATCAAGCTTAGGTTACAGTACTGACCCCTTTGAACGATGCCACCTTCCCTATCCTATCATTAGGACATCAAGATTAGGTTACAGTACTGACCCCTTTGAACGATGCCACCTTCCCAATCCTATTAATAGGACATCAAACCTAGGTTACAGTACTGACCCCTCTGAAAGATGTCCCCTTCCCAATCCTGTCATTAGGACATCAAGCCTAGGTTACAGTACTGACCCCTCTGAAAGATGTCCCCTTCCCAATCCTGTCATTAGGCCATCAAGCCTAGGTTACAGTACTGACCCCTCTGAAAGATGTCCCCTTCCCAATCCTGTCATTAGGACATCAAGCCTAGGTTACAGTACTGACCCCTTTGAAAGATGTCCCCTACCCAATCCAATTAATAGGACATCAAGCCTAGGTTACAGTACTGACCCCTCTGAAAGATGTCCCCTTCCCAATCCTGTCATTAGGACATCAAGCCTAGGTTACAGTACTGACCCCTCTGAAAGATGTCCCCTTCCCAATCCTGTCATTAGGACATCAAACCTAGGTTACAGTACTGACCCCTCTGAAAGATGTCCCCTTCCCAATCCTGTCATTAGGCCATCAAGCCTAGGTTACAGTACTGACCCCTCTGAAAGATGTCCCCTTCCCAATCCTGTCATTAGGACATCAAGCCTAGGTTACAGTACTGACCCCTTTGAAAGATGTCCCCTACCCAATCCAATTAATAGGACATCAAGCCTATGTTACAGTACTGACCCCTCTGAAAGATGTCCCCTTCCCAATCCTGTCATTAGGACATCAAGCCTAGGTTACAGTACTGACCCCTTTGAAAGATGCCACCTTCCCAATCCTATCAATAGGACATCAAGCTTAGGTTACAGTACTGACCCCTCTAAAAGATGTCACCTTCCCAATCCTATCAATAGGACATCAAGCCTAGGTTACCTCTGAAAGATGCCACCTTCCCAATCCTATCAATAGGACATCAAGCCTAGGTTACAGTACTGACCCCTCTGAAAGATGCCACCTTCCCAATCCTATCAATAGGACATCAACCTAGGTTACAGTACTGACCCCTCTGAAAGATGCCACCTTCCGAATCCTATCAATAGGACATCAAGCCTAGGTTACAGTACTGACCCCTCTGAAAGATGCAACCTTCCCAATCCTATCAATAGGACATCAACCTAGGTTACAGTACTGACCCCTCTGAAAGATGTCACCTTCCCAATCATGTCAATAGGACATCAAGCCTAGGTTACAGTACTGACCCCTCTGAAAGATGCCACCGTCCCAATCCTATCAATAGGACATCAAGCCTAGGTTACAGTACTGACCCCTCTGAAAGATGCCACCTTCCCAATCCTATCAATATGACATCAAGCCTAGGTTACAGTACTGACCCCTCTGAAAGATGCCACCTTCCCAATCCTATCAATAGGACATCAAGCCTAGGTTACAGTACTGACCCCTCTGAAAGATGTCACCTTCCCAATCCTGTTAATAGGACATCAAGCCTAGGTTACAGTACTGACCCCTCTGAAAGATGTCTCCTCCCCAATCCAATTAATAGGACATCAAGTTTAGGTTACAGTACTGACCCCTCTGAACGATGCCACCTTCCCAATCCTATCAATAGGACATCAAGCCTAGGTTACAGTACTGACCCCTCTGAAAGATGCCACCTTCTCAATCCTATCAATAGGACATCAAGCCTAGGTTACAGTACTGACCCCTCTGAAAGATGACCCCTTCTCAATCCTATCAATATGACATCAAGCCTAGGTTACAGTACTGACCCCTCTGAAAGATCCCACCTTCCCAATCCTATCAATAGGAAATCAAGCCTGGGATACAGTACTGACCTCTCTGAAAGGTGTCCCCTACCCAATCCTATCAATAGGACATCACACCTAGGTTAGAGTACTGACCCCTCTGAACGATGCCACCTTCCCAATCCTATCAATAGGAAATCAAGCCTGGGATACAGTACTGACCTCTCTGAAAGGTGTCCCCTTCCCAATCCTATTAATAGGACATTAAGCTTAGGTTACAGTACTAACCCCTTTGAACGATGCCACCTTCCCTATCCTATCATTAGGACATCAAGATTAGGTTACAGTACTGACCCCTTTGAACGATGCCACCTTCCCAATCCTATTAATAGGACATCAAACCTAGGTTACAGTACTGACCCCTCTGAAAGATGTCCCCTTCCCAATCCTGCCATTAGGACATCAAGCCTAGGTTACAGTACTGACCCCTCTGAAAGATGTCCCCTTCCCAATCCTGTCATTAGGCCATCAAGCCTAGGTTACAGTACTGACCCCTCTGAAAGATGTCCCCTTCCCAATCCTGTCATTAGGACATCAAGCCTAGGTTACAGTACTGACCCCTTTGAAAGATGTCCCCTACCCAATCCAATTAATAGGACATCAAGCCTAGGTTACAGTACTGACCCCTCTGAAAGATGTCCCCTTCCCAATCCTGTCATTAGGACATCAAGCCTAGGTTACAGTACTGACCCCTCTGAAAGATGTCCCCTTCCCAATCCTGTCATTAGGACATCAAGCCTAGGTTACAGTACTGACCCCTCTGAAAGATGTCCCCTTCCCAATCCTGTCATTAGGCCATCAAGCCTAGGTTACAGTACTGACCCCTCTGAAAGATGTCCCCTTCCCAATCCTGTCATTAGGACATCAAGCCTAGGTTACAGTACTGACCCCTTTGAAAGATGTCCCCTACCCAATCCAATTAATAGGACATCAAGCCTAGGTTACAGTACTGACCCCTCTGAAAGATGTCCCCTTCCCAATCCTGTCATTAGGACATCAAGCCTAGGTTACAGTACTGACCCCTCTGAAAGATGTCCCCTTCCCAATCCTATCAATATGACATCAAGCCTAGGTTACAGTATTGACCCCTTTGAAAGATGTCCCCTACCCAATCCAATTAATAGGACATCAAGCGTAGGTTACAGTACTGACCCCTCTGAAAGATGTCCCCTTCTCAATCCTGTCATTAGGACATCAAGCCTAGGTTACAGTACTGACCCCTCTGAAAGATGCCACCTTCCCAATCCTATCAATAGGACATCAAGCTTAGGTTACAGTACTGACCCCTCTAAAAGATGTCACCTTCCCAATCCTATCAATAGGACATCAAGCCTAGGTTACCTCTGAAAGATGCCACCTTCCCAATCCTATCAATAGGACATCAAGCCTAGGTTACAGTACTGACCCCTCTGAAAGATGCCACCGTCCCAATCCTATCAATAGGACATCAAGCCTAGGTTACAGTACTGACCCCTCTGAAAGATGCCACCTTCCCAATCCTATCAATATGACATCAAGCCTAGGTTACAGTACTGACCCCTCTGAAAGATGCCACCTTCCCAATCCTATCAATAGGACATCAAGCCTAGGTTACAGTACTGACCCCTCTGAAAGATGTCACCTTCCCAATCCTGTTAATAGGACATCAAGCCTAGGTTACAGTACTGACCCCTCTGAAAGATGTCTCCTCCCCAATCCAATTAATAGGACATCAAGTTTAGGTTACAGTACTGACCCCTCTGAACGATGCCACCTTCCCAATCCTATCAATAGGACATCAAGCCTAGGTTACAGTACTGACCCCTCTGAAAGATGCCACCTTCTCAATCCTATCAATAGGACATCAAGCCTAGGTTACAGTACTGACCCCTCTGAAAGATGACCCCTTCTCAATCCTATCAATATGACATCAAGCCTAGGTTACAGTACTGACCCCTCTGAAAGATCCCACCTTCCCAATCCTATCAATAGGAAATCAAGCCTGGGATACAGTACTGACCTCTCTGAAAGGTGTCCCCTACCCAATCCTATCAATAGGACATCACGCCTAGGTTACAGTACTGACCCCTCTGAAAGATGCCACCTTCCCAATCCTATCAATAGGACATCAAGCCTAGGTTACAGTATTGACCCCTTTGATAGTGTCCCCTACCCAATCCTATCAATAGGACATCAAGCCTAGGTTACAGTACTGACCCCTTTGATAGCGTCCCCTTCCCAATTCTATCAATAGGACATCAAGCCTATGTTACAGTACTGACCCCTCTGAAAGATGCCACCTTCCCAATCCTATCATTAGGACATCAAGCCTAGGAGGTTACAGTACTGACCCCTCTGAAAGGTGTCACCTTCCCAATCCTATCAATAGGACATCAAGCCTAGGTTACAGAACTGACCCCTTTGAACGATGCCACCTTCCCAATCCTATCAATAGGACATCAATCTGATCCCTTTGATAGTGTCCCCTTTCCAATCCTATCAATAGGACATCAAGTTTAGGTTACAGTATTGACCCCTTTGATAGGGTCCCCTTTCCAATTCTATCAATAGGACATCAAGTTTAGGTTACAGTATTGACCCCTTTGATAGTGTCCCCTTTCCAATTCTATCAATAGGACATCAAGTTTAGGTTACAGTATTGACCCCTTTGATAGTGTCCCCTACCCAATAATGTCAATAGGACATCAAGCTTAGGTTACAGTACTGATCTCTCCGAAAGGTTTTTCTTACCAATCCTATAAATAGGACATCAAGCTTAGGTTACAGTACTGACCCCTTTGATAGTGTCCCCTACCCAATTCTATCAATAGGACATCAAGCCTAGGTTACAGTACTGATCCCTTTGATAGTGTCCCCTACCCAATCCTATCAATAGGACATCAAGCTTAGCTTACAGTACTGACCCCTTTGATAGTGTCCCCTACCCAATCCTATCAATAGGACATCAAGCCTAGGTTACAGTACTGATCCCTTTGATAGTGTCCCCTACCCAATTCTATCAATAGGACATCAAGCTTAGGTTACAGTACTGACCCCTTTGATAGTGTCCCCTACCCAATCCTATTAATAGGACATCAAGCCTAGGTTACAGTACTGATCCCTTTGATATTGTCCCCTACCCAATCCTATCAATAGGACATCAAGCTTAGGTTACAGTATTGACCCCTACCCAATTCTATCAATAGGACATCAAGCTTAGGTTACAGTATTGACCCCTTTCCAATTATATCAATAGGACACCAAGCTTAGGTAACAGTACTGACCGACACCCCCCCTCTGAAAAATGTCCCTTTCCCAATCCTATCAATAGGACATCAAGCTTAGGTTACAGTACTAACCTCTTTGAGAGGTGTCCCCTTCCCAATCTCCTGATTTCAGCATCTGTATTTGAGCCTCGTCTGGTGTTGGGGGAAGATCCCGTTTGGGAGCTACCCGTCTTTCTTTCTGTTTTTCTCTTAAACTGGGCCTTCTGTCAGCGGACGGAACTGGTGGAGGAGTATCCTGTCAAAAAGGTAAATGAAACATTTAATTCTTTTGGAAATGTAAATTTAAAAAAAGTTGAGTGTGAAACAAGATCATTAGTGGAATTGAAATCCCCTGCAAAAATAAAAAATGTACAAGCATGCTTGGACCACATTGGTATACCAGTTCCTCAACTAGTGTGTTCACAAGGTTTTTCTCAAATTTGACCTAGTGACCTAGTTTTTGACCCAACATGACCCAGTTCTGAGCCCGACTATAAATTAATTGAGATGATTATTGCAGAAAATGTCTATTAATTAAAGTTTAATTATTGAATAGAGTTGAAAACATTGTGACAAAAGTAGAAATTACTCATTATGAGAAATCCCTTCTTTGGTCACAGTGTTTTCAAAATAAGTCTGCTTCATATGTTTCAAAATTAGTCTACATGAGAGAAAGGTGTGTAGAAAACTAGGAATTTACAAACTGTTAACTTACTGGTAAAAGTGAGGAGGGTCTCATAGTTTGTTTGCGTGTAGACTGAAATCCATTGCTCACTTGGCTAATACTGAAGTACTCCAAATTACCCATGTTACACTGTAAATACTCTGTTGGTATGAAAAACAAACTTTATTCAAAAATTTACTTTCAATGAACCAAATATTTATCTATCTTTAACCCTTTCCACATACAATAAATCAGTAGTAGATGACTTTGAAAAAATCAAGGCAAAAACATGGAAAATCTGTATAAATGAAAGATAAATGAATTAATTTGAAAACATTGTGGCATACAAACAAATTACTTGTTTTGAGCAGTTTCTACCTTTGTCACAATGTTTTCAAAAGTCGCCTGCTGCAGATGCATCAGAAAGTGCCTGAATGTTGGAGGGTTAAGGTTAAAGTGTTTGAAGGAACACATGTATCTACTTTAAATATGTCAGTCAGTGAAATTGTCATAGACAGATGGACTGACGGACGGACAATGAAAGAAGTGTTCCTAGGTGTCTTCTTTCCTAGTAAGGAGATACAAAAATTGCCTCGCCCTATATTTATTCTTGTCAGGAATAAATTGAACAATCTTGGTAGAGGGCCATCCAGGAAACATTTGTGCCAAATTATCTCAAAATTGATCCTATACTTTTGGATAAGAATATTTTAACCATTTCCCACATACAACAAATCTGCAGCAGACGACATTGAAAACACAGTGACATAAACCTGAAAAATCTCCATTAAACAAGAGGGCCCTAAATCGATCACCTGAATATTTTTAATGTGTTTACCTAAATGAGTCTATGTAAAACAAGTGATTCCCAGGTAGGAGCCATTTTTTACCAATCTTGGTAGAGGTCAACTAGATGATATTAGATTTCAAAAATCAACTTTTAGACAAGATTGTTTAAAGTTTTTCCCTATACAAGTATAATATTATGTAAAACAAGTGACCCTGGATGGGGCCATTTTTAACCCCAGGGCTATAGTTTGAACAATCTTGGTAGAGATCAACTAGATGAAGATACAAACCAAATGTCAAAAGCCTGGACATTGTACCTTCAGACAAGAAGATTTTTAAAAAAATTCCCTATATGAGTCTATGTAAAACAAGTGACCCCCGGGGAGGAGTAATTTTTGACCCCAGGGCTATAAATTGAACAATATTGGTAGAGGTCCACTAGATGAAGCTACATACCAAATATCAAAGGACTTGGCCTTCTACTTTTAGAGAATAAGATTTTTTAAGTTTTGGTTAATTTCCCATTTTTTGTTGCTACGGCAACCAGAGTTCTAAATGGAAATTAAATCTTTGACCAATTTGAAAGAGGGTCACCAAAGGAAGATTCCTGTGAAGTTTGGTTGAAATTGGTCTAGTGGTTAAGGAGGAGATGATGTTTAAAGCTAATAGTTAATGACAGACGATGGACGACAGACAAAAAGTTATCAGAATAGCTCACCTTGAGCCTTTAGCTCACAAGTGGTCTAAAAAGCTTAATTGTAAAATAAACGTGAAAACATTGTGGCTTAAGGAGAAATTGCTCATCATGAAAACATTGTGGCTAAAGGAGAAATTGCTCATCATGAAAACATTGTGGCTAAAGGAGAAATTGCTCATCATGAGCAATTTCACCTTTGGCCACAATGTTTTCAAATGTCGTCTGCTGAAATTGTGTCAAAATGTGTCAGCAGGTGGGAAAGGGTTAAATTGTGTTACTATGTATATACATAAAGGAAAATCTACCCTGCACCCTGTTTTTCAATGTTTCAAAATAATTTCATCAATCTCTGAAGAAGGTCAGCCAATGGACATCAGTGCTTATTTATTTGAAAATAACCCTTTCCCATATACAACAAATCTGCAGCCAACCAATTTGAAAACATAGTGAAACAAGAGGCCCATGAGGGCCTATGCTCTACTGGCATTGATCTGGCTTGTTTCAAAAGGAACCAATATGTCATCAATATTCAAATACCATCTAAGTTTGGTGAAGATCAGATAGTAAATGGAAGCTCTATTGTGTTCACAAGCTGTATTATAGCAATTTTGACAATTTCAAGGGTCATAATCCAGGCATGCATGGGTAGATCTGGCCGTTTTTTAGAAATGAACCAAACTCTCATGGATATCTAACTACTGTATAAGTTTGGTTGAGATACAATCAAAAGTGAAGACTGTATTGTGTTAACAAGCCCTTTTATAGCAATTTTGACCATTTCAAGGGCCATAATCCAGTCATGCATTGGCGGATCTGGCTGGTTTTCCGAAAGGAACCGAGCTCGTATGGATATCTAACTACTGTATAAGTTTGGTTGAGATACAATCAAAAGTGAAGACTGTATCGTGTTAACAAGAAATTGTTTACGGACGGACGGACGGACGCACAAACTCATGGGAGAGTACTTGTGGGGTTATTTCCTTTGATGTTTTACTTGTGGGGTGCACCCCACAAGTATGCAATTCATTCCGTAATTAACCCCCTTTTACGGAATGAATAACATTAATATGCAAATGAGATACCTGTTATAAAAAATAAAAAAAAACTATTTATCTAAGTGTCTTTATAAGGGTGGTGGGTGGATGCACGCACGGACGACGGACAAATCGCCACGACATAAGCCCTTCTGGCCTTTGGCCAGTAGAGCTAAAAACCTGAAAAATCTCCATAAAAGATATCTTAATTGTTAAATAAAGTTAAAAACATTGTGGCCAAAGAAGAAATAGTTCATCACAAGCATTTTCACCTTTGGCCACAATGGTTCCAAAAGTCGTCTGCTGCTATTGCGTCAAAATACGTCTGCAGGTGGGAAAGTTTTATCTTTCTGTAGCCATGGGATTCAATTCTTTGAACAATTATAAAAGACCACCAAAAGGTACATTCTAAGGAAATTATTTGAAATTGATCCATTGGTTTTGGAGGAGAAGGTTTTGAGGGAACATGTGAACAGACAGACAGGTGATGATGTCAGGTAAGTGAACACAATATCTTATCCTGCACTTCATGCTCAGGTGAGCTATAAAGAAGGAAAAGCTCATACTGCTTAATTTCCCTTTTCCCACAATGTCTTCAAAAGTCCTATGCCTTTGGGAAATGTCTAAAATAATTATCATGTAAGATATAAATAGAATTCCGATGAAACTGCAATGTGTATGAACTGAACTTACTTTCCAACTGTATGAGATCAAACCCAGGACTTGCACAGGGGGCAGTGAGTTTACACATGAGTCCATCTTGTTTATTGTGGTAATGATCTACCAACTGTAAATGATATTAGAATATTGTCTTAATTCAAATGTCACTTAATGAATGCATAACAAGTTCAGTTAACATAGAAAGATACACGTAGTAAATTGTCCATGTTATGCATTCATCATGCTCCAGTTGAATTTATATGGACAATACTACATGATGTCTGCTATACTAAATTTAAAACAAGAGCGCCGTAAGCGAAGGCCAACCCTCATCTGCTTTTTTCTAAGTCAAAAAAGGGTAATGTCTGAATAATTATTAAAGCATGAGTTAGGTGGCTTGGTATAGACATGTGTATTGTTCCTAGAAACATGTGTACTAAGTTTCATTTGAAAATGTTGAACGTTTTATTAGTTTATAAGATTAAGCAAAAATGACGACACCAAGGGTATCACAATACCCCCGGATTTTTTCTTCAAAAAACAGACATGCTAAAAATGAGATGAGACTAGAAAATCTGAACAAATGACCCAGTCTAATAGATTGTGTTATCAGCAGTAACCAATTCTTCTGTCCCTACCAAGTTTTTTTGTTTTTTTCGACATGCAGACACTGAAACCTATGCACCAGACGACACATTTAAAAACATTATGGCAAACTAAGAAATTTACTCACAAAAAGCAATCTTTTCTTTTGCCACCATGTTTTTAACTACATGTATATTCAATTAACAACACAATTATGGTAGCAATGATGAAGTAACCAAAAATCAGATCTCCAATGAACACGTAAATACAATCATTGATTGCACTAACCAAAAACCTATATAATGACCTCAATGTTAGTCTTCAATTGTTACAATATATACTGCAGAGGTCTAGATGAGATATATTTCATATCAGAGGTCCAAATAAGGAGGGGTTTACAGCTCTTTTCCCCACAATATCTTTCCTATTATCCAACCAAACCCTATGTTGTGTGTACTTATAAAAATCGTCTCATTGAGAAGATTCTGTTGAGTACCTACAACATAGGGTTAGTGGATGAAATAAGGATTTTAGAACAAGCAAAACGGTCCTTATCTAAAGCTCTGTAATATTCCAAAATCCTTGTCATAGTGTTTCTTTTATGTACCAACAACATAAGAATTGGTTGTGTAATAAAATAGGTATTTTTGCTCTACCTTATCTAGTCCTCTGATATTATGCGCAAGATGATAGAATGAAAAAGGGGGTAAAAGAATAATAATACAAAAATCTCAATGTGTGTCCTTCAATACATTATAGAAAATTTAACAAAACTGTGTAAAATCTCAACAATTGAAAAATGAGAAGAAAAAATATATTTTCTCAAAAGATGTCTACTGAAGAGAGTTAAAACTTTTACGTTTTATTTTTCACTTGATCGATCCATCGTAATAATTACAAAGCTGTAACAAATACAAGAATCATTTTTAATTGAACTGCACAAACAGCCAATCAAAAGCGTGAATTTCTCAGGGTATGTTAAATGTGATATTTCAGACCAATATCTAACCACATTTTAAACATGAATCCTTTCCGACATGCAGACCCTTTCTGATGCCTTTGCAGTTTCTGATGCCTTTGCAGAAGAAGGCTTTCGTGAAAAGAGAAATTGAAATTGAAATTCTTCAACCAAAACAGGAAATAAGAATGCTGACGCCATGAGAATTTGAATAATTCCTGAGCACTTCAAAGAGGCAAGCTAAATAAGTGTCTATCTGCTTCAGAGGTGGCTTATGTTGCCTACATTAGGAGATAGGTAAACCCTTTCCAACATACAACAAATCAGCAGCAGAAGACTTTGAAAACATCTAATGAAAAATACAAAAATAAATAAATAAATAATTGATTGATTGATTGGGGTTTAACGCCGTTTTTAACAATTTCTCAGTCATATCACGGCGGCCAGTTCACCTACTCATGTGTTTCCTGGTTTTCTCACACCAGAACTCCACACAACAATCTTCCCAAGCAACTGGCTGCTTTTCCACATAGACTAAGCCCATCAGTGAAAGACGAATGACGCATGTCGCAATGACTTTTGTTAAACGTCGGAAAGAAAGTTGGCCGAGCCGGGATTCGAACTCACAACCCCTGGATTGACAGCCTAAATAAATAATAATTATAATTATAATAATAACTAGAACTATCACTAAAGGTGATTAATACCCCCGCCCCAACCCCTGACACATATTATATCTCACAGTATTATCTTTGACTCAGACAATTTGAATATCAGTATCAAAAAGAAATACTAAGATGATATCAAACACAAAACGGCTCCTTTTATCTGGACCGACCGCCCAACCGACCGACAGGCTGATGCCACACAAAACGGCTCCATTTTGCCATGTTTCAAGTAAATCCGGTTGAAATTGAAGGAGTATGTCGCACCAGATTAGATTTTAAGAAAGAAATTCCTATTTCAAGGTCAGGAGTGAAGGTCACAGGGGCATGAAATTTGCGTCTTGCACATCTACTACTCCTGATTAACATTTATGCCAAGTATGAAGTAAATCAGGTTGAAACTGAAGGAGGAGTACAACAGATTAGATTTTAACAAAAAAAAATCCTATTTCAAGGTCAGAGGTCAAGGTGAAGGTCACAGGGACATGAAATTTGTGTCTTGCACATCTACTACTCCTGATTAACATTGTAAATCAGGTTGAAACTGAAGGAGGAGTACAACAGATTAGATTTTAACAAACAAAAATCCTATTTCAAGGTCAGAGGTCAAGGTGAAGGTCACAGAGACATGAAATTTGCGTCTTGCACATCTACTACTCCTGATTAACATTGTAAATCAGGTTGAAACTGAAGGAGGAGTACAACAGATTAGATTTTAACAAACAAAAATCCTATTTCAAGGTCAGAGGTCAAGGTGAAGGTCACAGGGACATGAAATTTGCGTCTTGCACATCTACTTCTCCTGATTAACATTTATGCCAAGTATGAAGTAAATCAAGTTGAAACTGAAGGAGGAGTACAAGAGATTAGATTTTAACAAAAAAAAATCCTATTTCAAGGTCAGAGGTCAAGGTGAAGGTCACAGGGACATGAAATTTTCGTCTTGCACATCTACTACTCCTGATTAACATTTATGCTAAGTATCAAGTAAATCAGGTAGAAACTGAAGGAGGAGTACAACGGAACAGATTTTGCGGACCGACCGACCGACCGACCAACCGACCGACCGACCAACCGACCGACCGACATGCTGATTCAGGTAGAAACTACGTTTGCGGGGGTATAATAATAATAATAATAAAGACTTTATTTATAGAGGCTGCACAGTTGGGCATGCCCAGTCTTGCCTGTGGGCCTCTGTTAAAAACATTTACAAATATTTACACATAATATCATATCAGGTATCATGCACATATTTATATAGACAACTGTTGCCTTAAAAGAAACCAGCACTGTTATGGGCAAGTATTTAATCAAGTAAAAAAATTCCACCACTATGCCACCTGGAAAGATATGTTGATTTAAATTTCTTTAAAGTTCCTAATATGGTCAATTTGTATGCCTAGTAGTTTTTCGACTTCAGAAAAGAAAATGCTGTGATTGTGAAGAACAAGGTTATTGTTATTATTGAATTCTAGTGATTTTTTTATACTATTAGTTGGTGATATTATCATAGCTTTTGTTTTTTGTGGATTTGGCATCATTGAATTTCTCTGACACCACTCATCTATGGTATTTAGGCTTCTTTGAAGAGACTGAATTACTTTATTCACATTAAGCCCAACTGCACTCAAAGTAGTGTCATCCGCAAACAAGTCAGTTGATGAGGCGTTCAATTGCATTGGTAGGTCATTTATAAAGTATAAGAGGATAAGACCTAGCACTGAGCCTTGAGGTACACTTGATGCAATTGGAAGAGATGATGACAGTTTGCCAGCAACCAACACTTTCTGGGATCTATTGTCAAAATATGATTTAAACCATTCCAGGGCTTTGTTTCTTATGTTATATTCAAACAATTTGTTAAAAAGGAGTGGATGATTTATTAAATCGAATGCTTTGGTTAAATCAAGAAATACAGTTCCTACTACTTTTTTATTATCAATTGCATCAATCCATGTGTCAGTTATTGCTGTAAGCACTGTCTCACAAGAGTGATTTGATCTGAATCCAGATTGGGAATGAAGGTATAATTAGTTAAAAAAGTTGAAAAAATTGTGGTAAAAGGGGAAAATTGCTTGTTATGAGCAATTTCTCCTTATTCCAAAACAATTTCAAATGACGTCTGCTGCAGAGGCGTCAGAAGGCATCTGTATGTGGGAAAGGGTTAAGAAATGGATAAATGAACCAATAAATGTTCTCTTAACTCTTTCCCTCATATAGACGCTTTCTGATGCCTCTGCAGCAGACTGACTTTTGAAAACATGGCGACAAAAGAAGAAAACAAGCAATTTCTCTTTTTGTCACCATGTTTTCAAGTCTATTCAATTATTGTCCTTTCATTTAACCCTTTCCCTCATATAGACGCGTTCTGACGCCTCTGTAGCAGACGGCTTTTTGAAAACATAGTGACAAAAGAAGAAATTGCACAAAACGTGCAATTTCTCCTTTTGCCTCAATGTTATCCACTTTTTGTAATAGGTTATCCAATTGAAAACATAGTGACAAAAGAAGAAATTGCACAAAACGTGCAATTTCTCCTTTTGCCTCAATGTTTTCCACTTTTTGTAATAGGTTATCCATTCAATCATGGAGATTTTCTATTTTTTGACAAAATACGTTCATTGCCATATGAGGGAAAGGGTTAAAGAAGGTTTCAATTTTTATGGGTATGTTTTCAAAGTCGTCTGCTACAGATTTGTTCAATGTAGGGGGTTAAGCTCACTTACCATCATGATACAGTCAAACTTCGGACCATCTTGTATTCCAAATTTGTTATCACTGTTTTTGTTAATGAGATAATGTTTGGTTTCGCTTCGAAAGCTAATACACACAGCAAATGACTTCTTATCTTCACGCATTCGCACTCTGGAACAATAACAACATCACAAATCTAAAGATAAAACTTTCCAACATACAACAAAATCAGCAGCAGAGGACTTTGAAAACATCTAGGCAAAACTAGGGAAAAATTCGAAATATGAAAGTGTAATTCTTGATGAGAGTTGAAAACAGTGTGGCAAAAGGATAAATTGCTCATTATGAGCAATTTGTCCTTTGGCCACAATGTTTTCAAAAGTCGTCTGCTGCAGATGCGTCAGAAAGTGTCTATAAGTTGGAAAGGGTTAATACACATAGCAATCAACTTCTGATCTTCACGTATTCTAACTCTGGAAAATAACAACATTACAAAGTTCATATTTCATATCTCAAGATATTTTGAAAGAAAAAAACATGCAATAATGAGCAGACTCTTCATTCATCTTTTTTTTATTTTTAATTATACTTTCCTACGTATTGATGAATCTTCAGCAGCACCTCTGAAAACAGTGTGACAAGAGAAGTAGCTCTCATCATCTTTTGCCACAATATTTCAACTATATGTATACCTATTCAATAATTATACTTTCATTTAACCCTTTCCCTCATATAGACGCTTTCTGATGCCTCTGCAGCAGACGGCTTTTGGAAAACATAGTAACAAAAGAAGAAATTGCTCAAAACAAGCAATTTCTCCTTTTGTCACAATGTTTTCCACTTATAGTCATAGGTTAATCATTCAATTATAGGGATTTTCTATTTTTTAACAAAATATGTTCAAAGTCGTCTGCTGCAGAATTGTTGTATGAGGGAAAGGGTTAAAGAGATTTTCTATATTTCTATTAAGATATTTTCAAAGTGGTCTGCTGTAGAATGTGGTAGTTTCAAAAACTTTTCTTTCAATTGCAATATATGTTTTACCCTTTCCAACATATAAACGCTTTCTGACTCCTCTGCAACAGACGAATTTTGAAAACATTGTGAGCAATTTCACCTTTTGCCACAATGGTTCAACTCGATTCACTTAATTGTTATATAAAGTTATATAAAGTTGAAAACATTGTGGCCAAAGAAAAAATTGAACATCCTCATCATGAGCAATTTCACCTTTAGTGGCCACAATGTTTTCAAAAGTCGTCTGCTGCTATTGCATCGAAATGCGTTTGCAGGTGGAAAAGGGTTAAATAGTTTTCAATATTTCAATCAAGACATTGATGTCAGAGAAACCTAAGTTCATAATGAAATTTACTTCTATGAATGAATTAAAATTTCAAAGAGGACTACCTCAATCCTGTGAAATTATTTTGAAATCAGACCAGCACTTTCAGAGAAGAAGATTTGAATAGACGATGAACACTTGATTAACTGAGATCACAATGGCTCAACCCACTTTGTGTTCAGGTGAGCTAAAAAGTCAGAATGAGTAGGTGTTGATAAATATTTACAAGAATTTTCCATCTTTGTGTCCTGAATTCTTTAGCCTATTTTCTGCCTCATTTCGAACAACTTTCCCATGATACCATGGCTGTTTGGTGTGTAAATCCTTGGCCACCATCACCACCAGGTGATCTCTCTGTGCCCCCAGCGCTCGCTCCTTGTTTACCCCCTGATGATAAAAGAAGACAACTGCAATTTCATTTACAATTTACCTGAAAATTTATACTATCTTTTATATATTAACCTTTTACCACATATGTAAATGGAAGTATAATTGTTGAATAGAATTAGACACACTGTGGCAAAAGTAAAAGTTGCTCAGCCAAATACTCTAATCTGCATGGCTAGAGTGAATGTGTTTGACCTTTGCCCTCTGACCCAGAAAGTCCATGGGTAAAAAGTATGCACAGATTAGTGGAATATTTTTTTTAACTGATTTCCACATACAACAAATCTGCTGCAGGTGACTTTGAAAACGTCTTTGAAAAATTTAGAAAATCTCTGTTATTCAAAGTAAAATAATTAAATAGAGTTGAAAACATTGTGGCAAAAGTAAACAAGAGTCCCATGAGGGCCAGTATCACTCCACTGTCATTAGGCAAATATTAACTCACTATTGCCATAAAATGCAATAATAGCCCGCCCTTAGCGGCCATGTTTTTCGACCAATCAACATAGCTTGAAGGAATCTAATACTGGGTCACTCAAGGAACATTTCTACAATTCTTTTTGAAAATTGACTTCAATCTTTGATTTTTTTTTTTTAAAGTTTTCACTATAGCCATATACGGCTAAACAGTTTCGACCCCTGACAGCCATGTTTTTTATCCAATCAGCATGGCTTTAAGGAATTCAAAAGATCGTCACCCAAGGAAGTTTTTTCTTTCGGACGCCATGGAAACCATAATTTTGCATGGATTAAAAAAAATTGAAGTAATTTAGGAGAGTCCATCGAGAGGATGCTTTGTATGAAGTTTTATCACAATTGGACCAGTGGTTACAGTGGAAATGTTGTAAGAATCCAAAAGTTCGGGCATGCACTGAGGCACGCACGCGTGATGGACAAAAGCTCAACTAGCTTTCAGTCAGTGGAGCTAAAAATATGCAGCAGACAACATTTTATAACATTGTGGGAAAATAAAGCAGATTTTCACAAACACCTTTTCCTTTTAAACGTTGCTTTCTAACTATTCACAAAATTGTACTTTCAAATCTGATTGTTCAATTTTGGATGGGTCCAATAAATGATCAAGGAAATATTTGATTAATGGGTTTCTGACGACTTTGAACATATTTTGTCAAAAAATAGAAAATCTCCTTAATTGAATGGATAACCTACCGTATGACTAAAAGTGGAAAACATTGTGGCCAAAGGAGAAATTTCTTCTTTTGTCACTATATTTTCAAAAAGCTGTCTGCTGCTGAGGCGTAAGAAAGCGTCTATATGAGGGAAAGGGTTAAATTGCATATGCATGTCGAAAAGGATTAACAGTACACATCTTTGTGGGAGAAGGGGAAAATAGCTCTTATGAAGCTCTATTTTCCACAATATTTCTACAATTGTTCGCAACAAAAACCTCAAATTGTTTTCCAACCTTGATTGAATTAGCTTTGCGAATAAGTTCAGCCTCCAGGTCATTGTAAGTCATTCCGCGGAAGGCGACAGGTAACTGACCAGACTGCAGATCACAGCCGTGTGAAAGAAGTGTGACAACCCCGTCTTTACTCTCCATGTGATGTTGTATGACCTCTACTGGACCCGAAAACTTCTGTCCCGCCGGAATCATGTAGGTACCGTCCGTCTGCTTCTCTATCACATAGTGATGCATCCTGAAACACAGGAAATAAATAATTTATCCCCTTTGTACTTGCAGTACATTTTGATCCATCTGCAGCAATCATGCGCAATCTTTCCTCTGCAAAAATGTTTGCAACTCCATTCAAAGTTATTTGTTCTTATAGAAATATTTTAGCCTAGATATTTTTCAAGGTAATCTGCTGCATGTCATGATGTGGGAAAGGGTTTATCCTTCACAAAAAGAATCTAGAGGCAAAAAAAGCTGCGACAGACAGATCAGAAAGGGCAATGGGAAAGAGTAGTGTTGGCCCTAATATGTGGACTTAAGGTGTGAAATAACAAATGCAGTCAGGATATTCAGCTTTTGGCCAGGGTAAAACAAAAGAACTAATGACAAAAGTAAAGTTTCAGGTACATGTTTTGGTAAATCATTGATTTTTATGTTTATAAATTTGAAAAACAAGCTCTCAGCGTGGTTTTAATTTTTGAGGTTGAACCAAGATCTGGTGCATATGTTTAGGGACAGGCACGTGACAACACTGATTGCGAAGCCAGGCATGAATTCAGAGGATGCCCTTTTACTATTCAATTAAACCCTCCATGTTTTGGCACTGACCAGAACCATCTCAATGAGATTATTCATTTCAGTCCCTACAATATAGCAATAAGGTTAGTGCTTCAACCCTTTCCCACCTGCATCAGTTTAACAACAATTATGTACATAGTAATGTAAGACGTTAACCCTTTCCCACCTGCGTCGGTTAAACAACAATTATGTACATAGTAATGTAAGACGTTATCCCTTTCCCACCTGCGTCTGTATGTGTGAAGCAGTTAAAAAACGAGCAATTTCACCTTTTATTGCAATATTTTCAACTCTTTATCAATATTATTCTTTCAGTTTTCTAGATTGGTGAAATTGTTCGTCTGATGATTGTAAAGCAGACGACCTATGCAAAGCCATGTGAAGTAATGAGTTAAAAATCAATGGCGAAGATACAAGTAACATGCATTCAGAGGAATAAGGGCTAATCTATTTAACCCTTCTCCTTCATACGACAATTCTGCAGCAGTCGACTTTGAACATATTTTGTCAAAACATAGAAAATCTCTTTAATTGAATGGATAACCTATGACTAAAAGTGGAAAACATTGTGGCAAAAGGAGAAATTGCTTGTTTTGAGCAATTTCTTCTTTTGTCACTATAATTTCAATAAGCCGCCTGCTGCAAAGGCATCAGAAAGTGTCTATATGAGGGAAAGGGTTAAGCCAGTTCATACAAGTTGGCATTTATAAACAGTTTCATTTTTTTTTTATTTGAATTGTGTCTTACGCTGCTTTAAACAGCATTTCCTGAGAAATTACCAGTAATGCTGTTACACTTATCCTGACACACACCAGCACATCAATTATAATGATATACCAGCAGCCCTGAGAGTCAAGGATGGAAGCTTTCCCAATGCTTTTGTTTTATTGGGGTTTTACGCCGCTTTCAACATTATTTCAGCTTTATCACGGCGACAGTTTACTTATTCATGATCCCTGGGTAAACAAACCAGTACTAGGCTAGAAAATGTGCCTTGCCCAAGGGCACTCCACCGTGACCGTAGTGCTGCAACTGGGGATCGAACCCGGGACATCCGGTTTCAAATACCCGACGCTAACCACTCGACCACAGCAGATTCCTTTCCCGTTGCAAGTTCTCATTTGATAATTTTTCATATTTTCAACTTTGAGGAGTTCAAGAGCATATTTACTTAATTGAGGAATTTATTGAATTGGAATTAGCAGTCAACAAAATACTACAATGTTACAAGGAAATAGCATTTAAGAGCATGGTTACTTAACCCTTTCCCTCATATAGGCAATTTCTGAAGCCTCTACAGCAGACGGCTTTTAGAAAACATAGTGACAAACGAAGAAATTGCTCAAAACAAGCAATTTCTCCTTTTGACACAATGTTATCCATTCAATTATAGAGATTTTCTATTTTTTGACAAAATGTGTTCAAAGTCATCTGCTGCATAATTGTCATATGAAGGAAAGGGTTAACCTTTTCCCACATACAACAGATCTGCAGCAGACGACTTTTAAAACACTTACGCAAAAACACGGAAAAGCTCTATAAATGAAGGTTAAATACTGAAAAAGTTATAAAAGTTGTGACAAAAGGAGAAATTGCTTGTTTTGAGTAATTAATCCATTTGTTACAATGCTTTCAAGAGTCGTCTGCTGCAGAGGTGTCAGAAAGCATCTGTATGTGGGAAAGGGTTAACCCTTTCCCTGATACGACAATTCTGCAGCAGACGACTTTGATCATATTTTGTCAAAAAATAGAAAATCTCTATAATTGAATGGATAACCTATGACTAAAAGTGGAAAACATTGTGGCAAAAGGAGAAATTGCACGTTCTGTGCAATTTCTTCTTTTGTCACTATGTTTTCAAAAAGCCATCTGCTGCAGGTGTCAGAAAGCGTCTGTATGTGGGAAAGGGTTAAATTAGGAAAGGATTCAGTCAACAAAATTCTATCATGTGACATAAGGAAGAGGCTTGGTAAAATGAGGAAATTTAACCATAACTTCATTTACCCTTTGCAGGCAAACTTTTACTACCGTAGCAACAAACTACATTTTAAAATATAGTGGGAAACGGTTAACCTTTTTGTTAAGTTTTAACCCTTTCCCTCATATAGACGCTTTCTGACGCCTCTGCAGCAGACAGCTATTTGAAAACATAGTGACAAAAGAAGAAATTGCACAAAACGTGCAATTTCTCCTTTTGACACAATGTTTTCCAATTTTAGTCATAGGTTATCCATTCAATTATAGAGATTTTCTATGTTTTGATAAAATATGTTCAAAGTCGTCTGCTGCAGAATTGTCGTATGAGGGAAAGGTTTAATCAATTCCCTGCAACTATGTCTTAGATATGGCTACAAACAAATGGTCAGACAAGGTCAAACCAATATCCCTATTGCCATTTGGGGAGGATAAAAATCGGTAAGTTATTATAATTAGCGGCATACAACACTGATTTTACAAAAATATTTTTTTCCACTTTGTCCAAAAATCATATTTTGTATGTCAAGATTTTACATTTTTATCTCCTTAGTCCTACTATTTTTGAATATGGTAGCACATAAAAAGCTATGAGGTTATAGTTTCAGAAAGCAGGTTACAGATTAAAAGTTGATCTACGTAGGTCTTTGCCCTTCAATATCTATGTTATACTTTAAACCCCCACATGCAGATATATTTTGATGCATCTGCAGCAAAGGACTTTTTGAAAGAAAGTATGGATATTGAATCAGCATTTTCTCCATTTACTGCAAGATTTTCCATATTTTTGCCTAGATCATTTCAAAGTTGTCAGCTGCAGAATAACCCCTACATTATATGTGTTTACAACATAGTCTTGAGGTCCAGTACAACTTAGTTATCAGTTATCCCTTTCCCACATACAAAAACTTTGCAGCAGACCACTTTGAAAATATCTGGGCAAATAAAGCAATTTTTTCTTAGGTCACAATGTTTTCAAAAGTAGTCTGCTGCAGTTGCATCAATATGCGGGAAAGGGTTAAATAATCCTACATTGTGCATGGGTTTCCAACATAGAGTTAAGAGGTCAAACAAAACTTAGGGCCTCTTATCGTAATATCTGATCATATATCAGGTACAGGTCACAAACCAGGAAGATAAATTGACAAACTGCCCGAGCTGCTGATAATTTAGTGTTTTTTTGTAAAATACATACAACCTGAACCCTGGTTGCTCAGTAGGTGGTGACCCTGGCTGTTAATCCAAGTATTGTGAGTTTGAATCCCAGCTCGACCAACATTCTTTCCAACGTTTGCCAAAAGTCAATGCGACAAGCGTCATTGGTCTTCCACTAATGGGATAACAATCAAAAGTTGCTTGGAAAGAATGTTATATGGAGTACGAATATCAGAAAGTCAGGAAACACATCGTGTGTAGGTTAACTTGCTGCAGTGATATGACTGAAACCATTTAAAATGGCATTAAAACACAATGAAACAAGCAAACCGTTCATACAACCCTATTATATATTGAAGCTACTCATTTGCATTGCCACTTTCATTTGCATTGCCTATACAATTTGGGAAAGGGGTTACTATAATGTATCCATCACATCCTATTGACTGGACTTAAAAGAAAAGTGCATAGAGATAATCAGAGGACCAAGATGGCCCTAAATCTATCATCTGAGTGAAAGTTTAACCCTTTCCCTCATATGACAAATCTGCAGCAGACGACTTTGAACATATTTTGTAAAAAAGTAGAAAATCTCTATAATTGAATGGATAACCTATGACTTAAAGTGGAAAAACATTGTGGCAAAAGGAGAAATTGCACGTTTTGTGCAATTTCTTCCTTTGTCACTATGTTTTCAAATAGCCGTCTGCTGCAGAGGCTTCAGAAAGGGTCTATATGAGGGAAAGGGTTAAGAGTGGGAATGAAATTGCAAGGATAGACACTGTTAATGAAACAGCTTATAAGTAAAGGACATTTGTAGGAAGAAACTTAATCTTTGTACAGTTTGAAAGAATCAACCAAAGGAACATTCCTGTGATGTTCGGTAGAAATTCTTCCAGTTTAACCCTTTGCCTCATATATACGCTTTCTGACGCCTCTGCAGCAGATGGCTTTTGAAAACATAGTGACAAAAGAAGAAATTGCTCAAAACGAACAATTTTTCCTTTTGCCACAATGTTTTCCACTTTTTGTCATAGGTTATCCATTCAATTATAGAGATTTTCTATTTTTTGACAAAATATGTTCAAAGTCGTCTGCTGCAGAATTGTCATATGAGGGAAAGGGTTAATTTAGAGATGTCATTTGAAGCTAAAAGTTCAATTTACTCCTTTTTCTTCAAAGTTTTGTTGAAATATGTCCAGTGGTTAAGAAATCATTTGAAGCTAAAAGTTTAAGACGGACAGACAGACAACAGAAAACTGTTAGAAAATTATCTGAATATATTAATTACCTTGAGCATTTGGCTAAGGTGATCAAAAAGCATTTGGGGTGCACCTCTTTTCAAATGAAGGAAGTAAAATCAAAAGACAATGAAACTTCACAGAACAACCACTACTCACATGTATAAACCATATATTATGAGAAAAGTTTTCTTTTGGGCTTTAAATATATCACTGATTAATTGATTGATTGGAGTTTGACATTGTTTTCAACAGCTCTTCAGTTATATGACAAGAGCCAGTTCATCTTACTAACTGTTTCCTAGCTCTCTTGCGTAAGTATTGGTAAAAGTTGAATACATTTTGACAAAAGGAGAAAATGCTCACATAATGAGCAATTTCTTCTTTTGCCATGATGCAACTGTAAAAAGCTGGTTGCTACAGATGCACTGAAATGTGTCTACAAGTTGGAAAGGGTCAATTCTATCTAAGAAACTGTTTAAGTAACAAAAAATTGGTCTACATGAAATTAGTCCAGTTGATAGGAGTTGTCCTTTGTAGCTAAAAGTTCATTTTACCCCTTTTGTGATGACTCCTGGTTGCTATGATTTTGTAACCAATCAACTTGGCTTGAACAAATTAACCCTTTCCCTCATATAGACGCTTTCTGACGCCTCTGCAGCAGACAGCTTTTTGAAAATATAGTGACAAAAGTAGAAATTGCACAAAACGTGCAATTTCTCCTTTTGCCACAATGTTTTCCACATTTTGTCATAGGTTATCCATTCAATTATTGAGATTTTCTATTTTTTGACAAATTACGTTGTCGTATGAGGGAAAGGGTTAAGAAGAGGATGACTGAAATAAGATTCCTATTCAATTTTCTTAAAATCAGACAAGCACTTTCATAAATATGGAATTATCAAATTTGGTCATTTTGTCCCTTTTCTGATGCCTCCTGACTGCCATGTTTTTAGACCAATCAGTATGGCTTGAACAATTTTTGTAGAGGGTCACCAAGGGAACATTTCTACCAAATTATATTGGAATCTGACAAGCACATTCGGAGAAGAAGATTTTTAAATTTTGGACATATTTTCCCCTTTCTGATGCAGCAACCAAAGTTCCTAATGGAATTTAAATCTTTGAACAATTTTGAAAGAGGACCACCAAAGGAACTTTCCTATGATGTTTGGTGGAAATTGTTCCTGCGGTTTAGGAGGAGATGATGTTTAAAGCTTAAAGTAAAAGAGTGATCAGAATAGATCACCTTGAGCCTTCGGCTCAGGTAATCTAAAAATTGCTCATAATTAGCAATTTCTCCATTTGCCACATTGTTTTCGAATTTATTCTATAATTAAACTATTAATTATAGAGATATTTCCTTTTGTTGTCAATATGTTTTCTAAGTCGTCTACTACAAATTGTTGTATGTGGGATGGGGTTTAAATGTCTAGGTGAAAATATCTATAAATATATGTTTAATCGTCTGAATATAGAATTAAAAACATTGTGGCAAGAGGAGCTTCTTTTATTTTTGAAAGTTGTCTCCTTCACATTCATCAGAATATGTTGACAGGAGAGAAGGGTTAAGATACCTTTTACATAGCTTATCTAGAGCTCTGCATGTCCATTTGATTGTAACCCTTTCCCATATACAACAAATCTGCAGCAGACGTCTTAGAAAACATATTGACAAAATAATTGGAAATCTCTATAAATAAAGGTACAATTAATGAAAAAAAGTTTTCAGAAGTTGTCTGCAGCAGAAGTGTCAAAAAGACAAACCATTCCTGTATATATATTTTTTTTGTGGTTACTGTTTGGCTTGTATAAAAAAATAGCAAAAGCTTTTTCATAAAGCAATTACCAATGAATGATTCAAAGGGTCACAAAGAAAAGTATACAATAGAGTTTTAACCTTTTCCCACATACAAAAAATCTGCAACAGACAACTTTGAAATAAATTTTGCAGAAGTATGGACATTTTCTATAAATTAAAGTATCATTGTTAAATGAAGTTGAAAACATTGTGGCAAAAGGAGGAATTGCTCATTATGAGCAATTTCTCCTTTTACCACTTTATTTTCGAAAGTCGTCTGCTGCAGAGGCATCAGAAAGCGCCTTTATGTGGGAAAGGTTCAACATGCTTTAATTAAACAAAGCGCTGATGGCACCGTAGTGGCGATCGTGTAGAAATTCCTGCAAAGTAACAAGCAGTTTCTCGGTGTAGGCCTTGCGATTAGGCATATAAGATAATGCACAATCTCCAACTCAATTCGGCTACACTTTCAGCATTGATTGCTAATTTACGCTAGAACGTACAGACGTGTCTAACTTGTACACTGCATGACATCGTGTCCTTTAAACTTTTATAAACCAGTCTTATCATCTAGACGCTTATATATATTGCAACAACTACAAAATAAAGCGTTTATAATATTGAGATTTAAGAACAATCCATAACCAGTCTCGCGAGCTATTTATAGAACCTTTGGAATTTCCATTTTGGCGAGGTGTCTTGCATGGCAGATAGAAGGCGCAATGATATTTATTTTCTGCCCAAACATGAAGATAATATTAACAAATTTTAACTCTATGTAGATATTATCTCGATAAATCTCAAATCTATTAATATTATTAATCGATTAATCGCATCACTGGTGGAACTATATATTTGGTGGTTTAACAGATGCAGGTTAAATGGTTTGCAGAATTGCATAACAAGTCAATGGGTTGTTCAAAACTGACTATGTAGATTTTTTCGTTGTTGATGTTTCTATTAGCATTGTGGCGATTGTCAATCCAATCTCCACAAAAATGCATCTTCCAGCGTATTTACAAGATTTTTTTTCAATTTAACCTATTGACAAAATGTGTTACCCAACATGACCCCTCATCTAAGTTGGCCTAAATATCATCAAGATAAACAAGCTGAAAAGTTTCATAAAGATTTGATGAAAACAGTGGCCTCTTGAGTGTTTACAAGATAATTGCTGAAGACAAATGACGGATGAACAATGAACAGACAAAAGGCGATCACAATAGCTCACCTTGACCACTTCCTGCAAAGGTAACCCCAAAATATATATACAACAAATATAATTGAAATTGAAACTTTCAAGAACTATTACTTCCCTTTCCCCAGACGACAATTCTGCAGCAGACGACTTTGAACGTATTTTGTCAAAACATAGAAAATCTCCATAATTGAATGGATAACCTATGACAAAAAGTGGAAAACATTGTGACAAAAGAAGAAATTGCATGTTTTGTGCAATTTCTTCTTTTGTTACTATGTTTTCAAAAAGCCGTCTGCTGCAGAGGCGTCAGAAAGCGTCTATATGATGGAAAGGGTTAAAACGTAAAAAAGAGAAAATGTAAAATTCGGAGCGGTATATATCAGTAAGGCCTAATACGCATTTTTTTTTTAAAACTGAACGAATCCATTTATTTGATGAAATAAATGATTTGTTTCATCTATTGGAATTTTGAAGCGCACTTCTTTTGTCACCATGTTTTCAAAACGCCGTCTGCTGCACAGGCGTCAGAAAGCGTCTATATGAGGGAAAGGGTTAAGACTTACATGTCTAGGCTTCACCACAAACATTGATATAGTTTTATTATAATAATCAGAGCTCTAGATAATGGGCGTTTTTCATGTTCTAAAATCCTTATTTGACACCAACCCTATGTTGTGGGCACTCAAAAGAATCGTCTCAGTGAGACGATTCTTTTGACTACGCACAACATAGGCTTTGGTTGAGTAATAGGAGAGATATTGTGGGGAAAAGATCTGTTCACTCCCTCTTATCTTGTCCTCTGTAATAACCCAATTTTTTTATTACTAACATGTACATAATATAATCTTACCTCGATTCATGACACAAACTGATTGCATAATTTCCCAAAGGACTGATGCTCTCCCTGAGGAGAAACATCCCTTCCAGAGAATTCCGTTCTTTAAGGATTTCTTCTGCTTCATCTCTTGTTATTCTCCCATAAAAATAGGGAACTGATGATGGTTTCACTGGTCTAGTACCACCATACGCCATGATAGAATTGATTTACCCTTTACTTGTCATTTTAAAGAGGAATATTATTTTCTGAAATAAAAGGAGAATCCTTTCTTTTAACATTCTTTCTTACCTGACTTACAACAGACATGAGATAGTTTAAGCCAGGACATTTCAGTCATCTGCAGCAGATTTTCTGAAGAGGAAAGGGTTAAATACAGTGCAATATGTCTACATGTAAGTGTTTATTTAGTATTGTGCTTCCTTTAACCTTTCCTCACATACAAAAAATCTACAGCAGACGACTTCAAAAATCGTCTTGCCAAAAATATGGAAAAAACGAAAGAACATTTATGAGCAATGTGTTCCTATTGCCACAATGTTTTCAAAAGTTGTCTGCTACAGAGGCTTTGAAATGTGTCTGTACATGTTGAAGGGTTAACTTTAAGTCTGCAAAATGAATGTTCTAGAAAGAAAATGTTTAAAAAGCAGCAAAAGGTTGTCAGAATTGTAGCTAGGCAGACGTCAATTTTCTTTAACCGAATCAGCAACAGACGACTTTGAAAACATATAGGCAGGCTGCTGTATTGAAAATAACAGTATAATTATTTAATAGGGTTGAAAACATTGTGGCAAATGGAGAAATTGCTCATTGTTAGTCTATAGATTAATTCAGTATATGTAATTAACTATCATGTTCCATTGCACAAGGGCACTCCACCATAATCATAGTGCCACAACTGGGGATCGAACCTGGGACACCCCATTTAAAATCCCCAACGCTAACCACTCAACCACAGCAGATTCCAATATTGCAGCAAATGCCATAGTTTTTAATAGTTTTTCATATATTTCATATCTAATGTTTGTTATAAACTAATTTTGATTTTAATTAAACAATTTAACTCAAAAGTTTTGACATTACATAAACAGTTATTCTGAGAAAAGAAGTTTTGACACTTTTAACCCTTTCCCCATACAAAAAATCTGCAGCAGACTACTTTGAAAACATAATTTGCATAAATATTGAAAATCTTTATAAATGAGAGTATTATTATTGAATAGAAAGTTGAAAATATTGTAAATTTTCATTATGTTCAATTACTGGATCGCCACAGTGACAATGTTATCTTAATTTTTCTACAGCAGTTGCGTCAAATTGTGTCTATACATGTTTGTTAATAACCTTGATTGATTAATGGTGTCAATGCTTTTGGTAAGATGCATACCTTAAAAACCGTATTTGACCCTAAAACCACATGTTGATGTTTCTTAACCCTTTCCCTCATATAGACGCTTTCTGATGCCTCTACAGCAGACGGCTTTTTGAAAACATACTGACAAAAGAAGAAATTGCTCAAAATGAGCAATTTCTCCTTTTGCCACAATGTTTTCCACTTTTAGTTATAGGTTATCCATTCAATTATAGAGATTTTCTATTATTTGACAAAATTTGTTCAAAAATGTCTGCTGCAGAATTGTCGTATGAGGGAAAGGGTTAAAAGAATCATCTCACATATATGATTCTTCTAAGTACCCACAGCATAAGGCTTATAAATCCGAGTCATTAGAGATATAATTGTTTGGAAAAACCCATTTTACTCCTTCTTATCTTGTCTGCTTGTTAGTGTCTGATTTTGTTTTAGGTCGCAGGGTTACAAGACTACATATGAATATGAATAGGATGAAGCTGTCTATTACAAGCATATAGAAGATTATAAACAATGTAATTTGTACATTACAATTTCAATTAGAATCGTGAAAATTGATTGACAGAGGACTTAAATAATTCAATTGGTTACGGTAACTGCACTTAAACTTAAAACTAAAGTAAACACGGTACTTTGTGACTGATTGTGTCTTGGTTTACATAGAGATACTATTCATGAACATTCATGATGGCTACCTATATTTCAGGTGATTGATTGATTGGAGTTTAACGCCGTTTTCAACAATTGTTCAGTCATATCACGGCGCCCAGTTCACCTACCCATGTGTTTTTGGTTTTCTCACACTAGTACTTCACACAACAATCTTCTCAAGCAACTGGTTTTCCACATAGACTTAGCCCATTGGTGGAAGACGAATGACGCATGACTCATTGACTTTTGTCAAACGTCGGAAAGAAAGTTGACCGAACCGTGTTTTGAACTCACAACCCCTAGATTGACAGCCCGCGTTGCTACCGGGGCTCGGCTCTATGTGGATAGACGTGTCTACTCAATTTTGATATAGGCGAGGTCACTCAATACCAAATAACTTTTGAACCACAAAGATATAAATCATTAATTGTCATGAAATATCCAACGCTTGTATACTTTTTGAAGAAGGAAGAAATGTATTTTATTGCTATGTCAGTGATGTTTTGCACTGTCCAAGAGTCTCAACACAGAGAATAACTCGTTGTCTAATGTTAAATAGACACTGGACTAAATGCACAAGCTGGAAACAGTTTAATAAAATAATAAAGTGCAACTCACGGTCGTCCTCTAAATCACAAACTCGTGTAAAACACTTCAAAACCAACTCGGCAAAGTCAACCAGGAAGTGTTGTGTTAAATCGTGTTTATCTCGCTTGTGACATGTACAAAATAAATACATATGTAGTCGCTTATCTCATCTATAAATATCATTCAACAAGGAAACATTGAAGTGGGGAATAGAAGAAATTTCCCCTGATGGTTAATTCATTTTATTTACAATTATGTCTGAGGAAAACAATTTTACTTCATTTCCTGGCAAGACGACTCGGATACGTCGGCTGACCTTGCTTCTTCTTCCAATCAGGAACAGGGCCCTCAGCCGCAATATCCATGGCAGGGAACTCTGTATGTTCTATCTCGAATTTGTGTTCTTGCTTTCCATGGTAGTCTCCCTTCACTTATTAGCGAGTTGTGATACCGATTTCTTTTTCAAATAATGTTTGATGTTTTTTAAAGCTTTCAACATGTTCCAGTTATTTCACAGCGTTGCCTGGGTAAGTGACAATTACTACTGGTCCGTTTATCCTGACACCAGCCAGTCAGTCGCAAGGCTAACTCCACAACCCTGAGGGCCAAAGACCATTTTTTGAAGTCTGTGGTATCATGATCCGACCTGGGATCAAACCCTTGACCTCCCGCACCCGAGGCGAACCGTCTACCACTACACCACCGATGCGAAAAATGAGCAGTTTTTTCTTATGTCACAACGTTTTCAACTCATATTTTCAGTAAAAGAGAATTAATATTTTCAGTTAAAGAGAATTACCTTACTTTTACCAGGGTCTTGAAGACCCTGCTTTTACAGAGATGTTTTCAAAGTCGTCTGTTGTAGATTTGTTGTATGTTGGAAAGGATTAAGAGTTGGAAATTGCTCGTCAAATGAGTGTGAGTGTAAACAAACTTGGAATGCAAACGACTTTGAAAACATTTCCGACATAACTGGAAACTCCTTGTAAATGCAAGTACAATGATTGAATACGTCTGCTGCAGAGGCGTCAGAAAGCGTCTATATGAGATAAACGGTTAAACTGATGTGCTAATGTCGAGATTAAAGGTGCCTGCAACACGTAATAGAACACCTCTCTATTAACGATATTTATGAAAACATTTTGGAAAGAGACGTTATTTGTCAAATTAAACAAACGATCAATCTTCCAACATGAGTTAAACATATTTACTGAAATTACTCTTCCGATTTCCGAGTTTTAAACAGCAGACGATTCTGAAATCAGGTAACAGTTATTCCTTGCCAGACGACTAGCACATTCCTGTGACAGTTCTTTACTTGTTTCGATCCGGGATTCCTTTTTTTTTTCAAACGCGTTATCGACGATTTTTAAAAACCCTGCGAGAAATACAAAATTCTCTTTCTTCCTTTTTTTAAACAATATTTCAAATCCACACTAAGACTATGTTTTCAAATTACACTAATTACTCATTTCCAATCAAATGTTTTCAAAGCAGACGACTCTGAATATACAATACCAGTTAGATCTAGACAGTTTTATTTAACCCTTTCCGCTCAAAATTAGCAATTTCTTCTTTTGCCACAATGTTTTCCACTTTTAGATATAAGTTATCCATTCAATTATAGAGATTTTCTATTTTATGACAAAATATGTTCAAAGTCGTCTGCTGCAGAATTGTCGTATGAGGGAAAGGGTTAAACCTTTCTGGCACACACAAAGAGCTTTCTCGTGCCTCTGCAGCAGATCACTTTTGAAAAACATGATTTCGTTTTGCCACATTTGTTTTCAACATTAACCAATGATGATTGTTTGTTCATATAAGGCGAAATTTCATATTTTTTTAATAAATGGTTTTAAAGTCGTTTGCTGCATATTTGTTGAACGTGGGAGGGTTAAACTAGACAAACCGTTAATTATCGTGTAAAACGTATTATATTTCAGTGCTGTCAATTGCATATAACAATAATAACACAAACCTATCACAAAACGTATTGACTAACTTCAACAATTTTAAGAAGCGACATTGTTTTGAAAGATTAATACAGACCTTGGCGAGAGAAAATGAGGTGTAAGGGAAGATTATGCTGAGCAATACCAGCCCGTGGGTATAGCCCGTGGGTATACACATACATTCTTGCTGGGAAGTTCACGACTGTCAGAACAGATACCAAAGTGACACAAAAAGCTAGAAATGTAATTGTGTTATTTTGCTGAATGCGATTGCGTACAACACAGCAGAAGGCTGTTTCTCCTTTATTGTAGGACATTTTAGACTATCGTTGCTTAACCCTTTCATATATACACACATATCTGCAGGACACATTTTCTTAAACATTGATGCAAAACTATGGACATTCTCTATAAATGAAAGTGTATTTTTTTTTATAGAGCTTTCAAAAAACATAGTTGCAAAAGGAGAAATTGCTCATGAAAAGCAATTTCTCCTTCTGTCACAATATTTTCTAAATACGTCTGAACATGAGAAAGGGTTAAATGATTGTGAGATTTGTTCATTTGTTAACAAAAAATGGCCGGATGTGAGTGTTTTGTTTAAATAGCAGCGGGGATATGAGATAACATCGTGGACATTAAGCCGCTGTCAAAATATATGCAAAAGAGCTTGTGTCTATAGAGTCAAATCTCAACAAATACCCTTGTTTAAATGTCTAATCTTACCCGGCGGGTATATAACTGTTGAAATATCTATATATACATTCTACATGTGCTATTTGGAATATGAAGTTATTTTCATTTGAAGGTTAGTTAATAGTTATTTATTCTATGACCAGAAACACATGTGAGCTGGTAGCTAAGAGGTTTAGAGCACCGACCTCCTCATCTTCAGGTACCGTGCTCAAATCTGATTGTGATATGTAGGCACTTGTGGTATTTGTTCCTCTTTCTCGGCACGAGTACTGGGGTGAGTTCAGATTAACCTTACACGCGAGCACTCGATCGAGTGCTGGTTAAAATGTGAGACGTCCCGCGAGAAAACCAACTTTGTGAACTCTGCGTTAAGTATCGATCCGGATCAGACTAAGCATGAATTGCATGACAGACTTTTCGCCTCCTGTGGGTTTTCTGTTTCAGGATTCATTACTCTAAACCTATATCCCTCTGAAACGGAATGTGTCGGCCCGGATTAGCATGTCGATACATTACGATACATTACGCAGAGACCATAATGTTAGTTTATTTCAAATTATTTGTAAATGGAAGGTCAATATGAATACAACTTATATCAAACCTGAATGTTCCTAATCAATTTCAATAAATTCAAAGACCATTTCAAATCAGTTTAAATACTTATACTTATCACACTATACGAAACTTCAACCAACATTTACATACGACTTTATGCACACAATCTGCATAATAAACCAAGATCAGTGTGCACATCCGTGTAGTTTAGGTTTAGTCTACACTCTTCTTTACTAATTTACCAATTGGTAGCAAAGACTATCCTATAAATGCGTAAGAACTTGCATATAGTTGAATCAACTGTGATGACACTAGTCGCCTGAATTTAGCAAGATCAGGTTCAACTTCAAGTTCAAGTAATGTCGCTTCATAATAAAGGCGCAGAGTGAACAGCCTGGGTAGACAAACCAGTACTAGCCTAGGAAATCTGCATTACCCAAGGGCACTCGACTATGAACTGGCGATCGAACCAATTATTGAATAAAGTTGAAAACATTGTGGCAAATGGAGAAGTTACTCTTTATTGCAAGTTGTATGTGTGAATTGATTGATTGGGTTTAACGCCGTTTTTAACAATTTTTCAGTTATATCACGGCGGCCAGTTCACCTACTCATGCATTTCCTGGTTTTCTCACACCAGTACTCCACACAACAATCTTCCCAAGCAACTGGCTGCTTTTCCACATGGACTTAGCCCATTGGTGGAAGACGAACGACGCATGTCGTATTGACAATCGTCGGAAAGAAAGTTGGCCGAGCCGGGATTCGAACTCACAACCCTGGATTGACAGCCCGCGTCGCTACCGACTGAGCTACCGGCGCTCGGTTGTATGTGTGAAAAGTCAATTTTTTTATGTGGTAGACTTCTAGGTTTTAACCATGTGTTTGAGTTCTTTCTATGTGTACGACCGATGAGTGAATACCTAAGGTGAGTATGTGCTAATGCAGTCGCTCATCTGACTCTTCACTATTCGCCGATCAATTACGACCCATCATCTCGAGACGCGGTTCCTGCTGACCTTACACAATGCATGTTATACACTATACAACGGTAGACAGAGGTGCGGCATTGGCAAACATTACTGCATGTTCATGCGTTAGGTTTGGAACCGGTTTATGTAAACGGTTTGGAATTTGATTACCTATCGTTGCACAAACCCATCGCCTACCTACACGATAACAGCTCACGAAAACGGTCATGTTGGACCTTTCCAAACACCTGTCAACCGATGTACATGTGTATATATTGAAAACAATCTTTTCACAATGTTTCGCTATCTTGATTACTCAGAGGTGAACATAGGATGATTTGAGCTCAGGTTTTAACCCTTTTTCATATACGAAAGTCGTTTATGGCAAATGCATCAGAACGCGTGTATATGTGGGAAAGGGTGATTTATAACAGGAGTGTCACCTACTGCATGTCCTTTACAAGGTCAAAGCTTTACTTTACATGCTACTTCTATAGCTGTTCTAAATGTTCTAGATGTTCTAAGGATAAACATTATCACATTGTTCCCATATATAACACATTTCAAGCCTCTTTCCCACATAAAGCAAATCTGCAGCAGAAAAATCTTTTCGAAAATGTGAAGAAGCTCCATAAATAAGAGTTTAATTATCAAATAGATTTGAAAACATTGTGACAAATGGAAAAATTTCGCCATTTGTCACAATGTTTTCAGAAGTCGTCTGCTGCAGAGGCGTCAGAAAGCGTCTATATGTGGTAAAGGGTAAGCAGGCGACTTTTTAAATACGTAATAACCTTCAAACGGAAATATGTTTATTGAATAGAGTTGTAAACAATGATGAG
>JASEVX010000001.1:111850024-112206721 GCA_031761405.1 Serripes groenlandicus | reverse complement strand
GGTGACAAGGTATAGTAAGAACCTTAGTTCTTGAATCCGTATACGAATGGCGTGCCACAGCAAACCGGCTCATCTATACTAATGTTATTATGATATTCCCCGGTTTGATCTTTCCCAAGTAGATGACCGCACGGCGTGGTCCAGTCTCACGTGTGACTTTATGATTATTTGATACGAACGCCGCGGTGTCACTATGACAATATCCCAGGTGACAAGGTGAACATGGATAACAATTTGACACATTAGATTTACGTTGTATCTGTAAATAGCTAAGCCCGGAAACATCCGTCAACATCGATCTACATTGTACATACCTTAATTATATACCTGCACTTTTAGTTTCTAAAATACGTGAGTCGTATTTGCCGATTGAGAGGGGGGGGGGGGGGGGGGGGTGGTACAGTACAGTGAAGACTCGGATGATCCTGTGTATATACACACAATCTCACCAGAGTCCTTCATCACTTCCGCTTGCATGTTGTAATGACAGACATGAAACCTTTGACAAAATAATAAAAGTGTAGACGAATGTTACAACCACATTCCTTCATCATGTTATCCCTTAAAGACCCCAATTCGCCAAACACTCGTGCATATATTGAATAATCATGCAGTTTATTTTCTAGTTGTAGACATGCAACCCGACAGACACTTTTCGCCTCCTGTGGATTTTCTGTTTCCGGAATAATTACTCTATACCTCTGTCCCCTTGAGACGGAATATGTTGGACCGGATTAACCAGTGCGGACTGCGCAGGCTGATATGGTTGATATATTACGCAGAGCCATAATGTTGGTTTTCTCGTGGAACTCATATGTTTGTTCCTACCCGTTACCTATATAGCTATGATTCAAAGTGTTGCCCATTAGAAAGCATGAAGTCCCGTAGGACCGTGTCTGCAGCACATATGAGCCGCCATAGCGATTTGGAGTATAACATGACACTCCGCTTTTATATCATATAAAGTTATATTGGCAAACACTAAAGGGGCTAAACTTCCAGCTTTGTATCAGAAGATGCACTTATATGCGGACGTTGCATTATCCGGCAAGACAGTCCGAATACACAGGCTCGCCTAAGTCTTCACAGTACGAAGATGCATTTCGACGCGACGTGAAATCCTTTAATATATATCCATTGTGTAAACAGTTGTAGGATGAAATGTTCGTTGGAAAAGTACACGTTCGTTTGATACAAAGTTTTATAAACCCATTCCAGATTCATATTTTTCTGCTGCATATTCGCGCTCATAATGGACAATTGCATCGCTTTAATTGACCCTGCATTCCATCCTTCATTCGAGCCTGGAGGAATGTAACAATTGTAGATCAGATACTAGTGAGATCCCACAATACAATGTCTGAGACACAAACTAAACATATTTTCTAGTCACATCTTTTGAACTGAGTGTTCTGGGGCAGAATCCCAACGGGCTTGCTCAACACGGGATGCAAATCCGGGACCGACTCTAACCTCTAAATCACTGCCACCATAGTTTGAGCCATTGCTAAGGGCTGCAGCTTGCAAGTACAATGTACATGATAATGCACGCTAAAGGTAATGTAGTCCGGGCTATAGGCAGGTAAAGGTCGTGGTGAATGAAAAACGAGTATTGGATTAATGAACTAATCAACTTCTATTAGTCATACACTACTAGACAGTATTGAAAACTGAACACAGAATACGGATATATTTGTATATTTTAAATTAACTTTTTACCTTAAATATGGGTTTTCCGATACCGTGAGTTTTTGTATGTCTTTCTATCTGTATGCCTGTCTATGTCTGTCTGTATGTTGTCTGTCTGTTGTCTGTATTCCTATATGTATGCTTGTCTATGTCTGTTTGTCTGTCTGTCCGTTGTCTGTCTTTCTATCTGTATGCCTGTCTATGTCTGTATGTCTGTCTGTCTGTTGTCTATCTGTCTGTCTGTCTGTATGTATGTCTCTGTCTGTATGTCTCCCTCTATCTATCTGTCTGGCAATCTTACTCTCTTTATATCCGTCTTGCTCTCTATCTCTCTCTCTCTTTCTCTCTCTCTTTCTCTCTATCCCTCTCGCTCTCTCTCGTTATTACTTTATTTAATGAAGGTTACCGCAATTTTCAACAGTATTTTAGTTTAATCACGAAGGTAGGACACATGTTCATCATGCCTGGTTGACATACTAATACTATAAGCTGCGAAACTCTATCCGTATGTATCCATTATAGTTATTTGTTAAATATCCACCACTGGTGGATGCAAATTAGAATCATTCGTTATGAGTAAGTTATCCATGTTTCAACAATGATATCTTACGTCGTTCAACAATGATATCTTAAGTCGTCTCTTAGAGGCGCCAACAGTGCGTTGATTCGGTTTAATATTTAAAATAAAAACTTATACCTTTTGTTAACGCCGCCCTCTAGAGGAGGAAGTCAATGACAGTGTGCCGATCACATCATGAACGTTGTCTGTCCTTAGACACATTCCTGTACAGCTACAGAGAACAAAATAAAAAATATTTTTAAAGGAAAGTATTTATATAAAAGAGTTGAACACATTGTGATTTACTGATTTAATTTAGGAGAAAATGGTGAGCATGTTTTCTAACGTCGTCTGCTGCAGAGGTGTCAACATGCATCTGTATGAGGGTTATATATTGTTTGCTTTATGGGGGTTTTACGGCGTTTTCAGTATTATTTCAGTTATATCACGGCGACAGTTCCCTTATGCATGGTCCCTGGGTTAACAAACCAGTACTAGTCTAGCAAATACGTATTGCCTAAGGACACTCCGCCCATGATCGAACCCGGGTCGCCCGTTTCCAAATCACGGAAGCTAACCACTCGGCTACGGCGTGAATATCTAATAGAACTCTTATCTTACCGCCAACTTTAACCCGTGCACAGCATGCTATTCTAGTCACGTGACGTCACAGGACACTTTCTGGTGTCCAAGTGTTGAGGAACGCGCGCTGTGTGTCATCGAAATCGAAAGTAGGCTATTGATTTAATGAATCGTGTTTCTTTGCATGTTTCGCGTGTTTGCCGCAGTCTAATCGATCAGCTGTGAATAGTGAGTAACAGTTGCTTATTCTTAGAAGGAAGGAGTATCGATAAATCCGTGTTATTCGCATAATTTATGAAGATTATTTTCGCGTGTAAACCTTTTCTACACAGATGCATGATGTCATTCCTAGTGATCGGCCATATTGTGTAGTTGCGGGATTCCGAGAAGGAACCCTTTTTACTATCATCGGAGTGGATTGTTGTTTACATACAGCGTAAATATTGCGAGCTGTTTAAAGGCAGACGAAGTACATGTGGGAACAACACTGACCCCATAAATTGAAACAGAAGTCGTCTGCATGGGTTTAATTGGTGATTTAATAAGGTATGGGTTATCATTTTGATAACGCTTGACCCACGTTTTTCACCTTGCTTAAATACTAAATATTGACAGTGGATTAACTAATAATATGTTAAATTTGTCCAACCATTTTGATTTGTGTTTCTAATAAAAAACCTCAAGTACATAAAAGTTAATGCTTTCTAGCGATTGTTCAACGATAGACATCTGCGTAATGTATCGACCAGATCAGCCTGCGCTGTCCGCGCAGACTGATCCGGCCGACACATTCCGTCTTAGGGGGATAGATGCAGTCAAAATCAATTTAATGTGTGATTGTAGTTTCGTGAGAAAATGACAAGGCGGTGTAATGAAATTACCTTTAAATTTATTCGATCTACATGATTAGATGCTTTTCTAAAAGGGTTGATTTTCAAATTGAAGCTAAGCCTGAAAATTCTGAATTAAAAAACAAAACAGTCTTGGAAATTTTAGAAAGAGCAGAAACTATTGTAGACAGGAGTGTCATTGCTTATAAACATTTTTTCCTTTTTCTCCACAATATTTACAAAAAAAGTTGTCTGCTTCATGCATCAGTTGTCAGATGTACAGTATGTTCTTTTGAGGGAAAAGGTTTAACACTTTCTCACAAACAAACACTTCCTCTGCAGCAGATTGCTTTGGAAAACAGTGGCAAAAGGAGAAATTACTTATCATGAGCAATTTCTCCTTTTGCCACAATGTTTTCAACTCTATTTACTATTTAAACTGTCAGGTATGAAGATTTTACATTTTTGTCATTAAGTTTTCAAAGTTGTTCACTGCAGGGTTGTTTTATGTGGTAAAGGGTTTAACAGATGATCCACTGTATGAACAATATTCACTGTGTTAGTGTATACACAAATCAATTAGTCTAGGGTTTTGTTGAGTCATATAAACAGGATGTTTTCATGTACACATGCAATGGAGAAACTTCAAAGGTATTTTTGTATTAATTTGTTGTATTTCTAGCTTAATAGATTTTTCATTTTGTTTTAATTATTTTCAAATGGAGACTTTTCAAAGACAGATATTTTGATTTGGGACACTGTCTGTAAACAATTATTAACCCACACAACAAATCTGCAATAGACAGTAATAAACCCTTTCTCACACAACAAATCTGCAGCTGTCTACTATGACAGCATCAAAGAAAGCAATAAAAAACCTCTGTAAATGAAAGTAACATAATTGATTATGGTTGAAAACATTGTAGCAAAAGGAGAAATTGATAATTTTGAGCAATTTCTCCTTTTGTCACAATGTTTTCAAATGTGGGTCAGATGCAAGGCATTTAAGTCATCAGCGGTAACACATATCTCTCCTTTACATTTTTGGCACTGAAAAAAAGATAGGGATTACAGCTATTAACCCTTCTCCACATACATTTAGGATCTGACATGAGTTGTCATTTCATATAAAGTTTTATTAAACAAGCTCAAGAAATTTGTTATTAAGCAAGCCTTTGGCTAACTTAATAACAAATTTCTTGGACAAGCTTAATAAAACTTTTATGAAATGACATCGAATGTCAGATTCTTTTTGTCACATGACAAAACAGTAAAAGAAAATCAGGTTTTCGAGGTCAGAAAATAGTCCCAACATGTAACATTAATATTTAATAAATTGTTAATTTATCACAAAAAATATATTTTAATGGCTGATAATGGTCCCTTTATCTCGTCCATCTAACATGACGTTTGTGTTTACCGAATACATGTTCTCAGCCATTTTGTACAAAAATAGTGATTCGGTCATGTTATATTACACTCGTTACATATAAAGAAATATGTAATGGGTATATTACATCGGATACAAGCATTGTCATGTGATAAAAACAAATTTGTAAAAGACAACTTTGGTGATAATCTAGGCAAAAATATGAACAATCTTGATAAACTAACTTGAAAGAAAAAAAATGTAATGGAATTGAAAACATTGCGACAAGGAGAAATTGCTCATCATGTGTGAAAGTGTTTTGGACTTTTCATATTGTTGTTCAGATCTCATTGAAATTAACCCTTATCCCGCTGAACTCCTGTATCTGGTATCATCATCAATGTGTTTGTATAGTGTTGACTGCCTGTATCTGGTATCATCATCATTGTGTTTGTATAGTGTTTACTGCCTGTATCTGGTATCATGACATCATCAATGTGTTTGTATAGTGTTGACTAGTGTCTGTATCTGGTAGCATCATCAATGTGTTTGTATAGTGTTGACTGCCTGTATCTGGTATCATCATCAATGTGTTTGTATAGTGTTGACTGCCTGTATCGGGTATTATCATTATTGTGTTTGTATAGTGTTGACTGCCTGTATCTGGTATCATCATCAATGTGTTTGTATAGTGTTGACTGCCTGTATCTGGTATCATCATCATTGTGTTTGTATAGTGTTGACTGCCTGTATCTGGTATCATGACATCATCAATGTGTTTGTATAGTGTTGACTGCCTGTATCTGGAATCGTCATCAATGTGTTTGTATAGTGTTGACTGCCTGTATCTGGTATCATCATCAATGGGTTTGTATAGTGTTGACAGCCTGTATCTGGTATCATCATCAATGTATTTGTATAGTGTTGACTGCCTGTATCTGGTATCATGACATCATCAATGTGTTTGTATAGTGTTGACTGCCTGTATCTGGTATCATGACATCATCAATGTGTTTGTATAGTGTTGACTGCCTGTATCTGGTATCATCATCATTGTGTTTGTATAGTGTTGACTTCCTGTATCTGGTATCATGACATCATCAATGTGTTTGTATAGTGTTGACTGCCTGTATCTGGTATCATCATCAATGTGTTTGTATAGTGTTGACTGCCTGTATCTGGTATCATCATCAATGTGTTTGTATAGTGTTGACTGCCTGTATCTGGTATCATCATCAATGTGTTTGTATAGTGTTGACTGCCTGTATCTGGTATCATCATCAATGTGTTTATATAGTGTTGAGTGCCTGTATCTGGTATCGTCATCAATGTGTTTGTATAGTGTTGACTGCCTGTACCTGGTATCATGACATCATCAATGTGTTTATATAGTGTTGACTGCCTGTATCTGGAATCATCATCAATGTGTTTGTATAGTGTTGACTGCCTGTTAGGCAGGGAAATACTTAGAGATCACTAAGTCCGTCATCTGTCTGTCCGTCTGTAACGATTTGCATTAATTGGTCATAACTTTGTTACTGTATGGCAGATTCACTTCAAATATTCAACAGTTACTGAGTGAGACCTTGTAATCCGTTGAATGAAACAAAACAAGGAACATAACTATAGTCTACTTATTTTTGGAGTCATTTCCCTGTAAAATTGTTTATAGTTTTGGCCATTAACTTTGTTTCTGTTTGGCAGATTGACCTTAAAGTTTCAACATGTATATTTTGTAATCCGAAGAATGGTACAAAGCATTGGGTTGATAACTCTAGCATGCTCATTTGTGGGACTATGTGATCTGGCTGTGTAAATGTGCGGGCTGGAATTGGTCTTAAGTTATTAACAATTGAGTTTAAAGTCTTCAATAAATGGCTAAATACAAATTTTGGCTTCTACAGCAGACGATGTTTGAAAGCATTTTGGCCGAAGGGGAAAGGAGAAATTGGTGACAATGAGTCATCTCTATAAATGAAAGTTTAATTATTAAATATATAGAGCTGAAATACTCAATGGCAAATAGGATATTACTCATTATGAATACATTCCCCATTCACCATAATGTTTTCAAATGTTGTCTGCTGCAGGTGCCTCAAAATGTGTAACCAATTATTTATTTTGTAAGTACATTCCATTAATTAATCATTTGACTTCACTTGATCAGTGAAAACAAAAGGCATTGTTTGGTTGCCCAAAACCTAAGAAGTGTTCAGACTGTAAAGGTATAAATAAATGATAGAAACATAATTCTGTTACTAGGTGTATGTTTATATACACAGCATGACAAAAACATGTTAGAGACAGGCTTGGCTGTCAATTCTGACAGTTCATAGTGATATCTAATAATCATCTCATTGTTTGAATAGAACGCTTCTATAGCTCTTGGTTTTAATCATGCTATTCAACTATTTAACCAAAAGTCCAGATAAGAAAGAGTATATAGCTCTTTTCCCTACAATATCTATCATATTATCCAACCAAACCCTATGCTGTGACTTAAAAGAATCGTCTCATTGAGACGATTCTTTTGAGTACCCACAGCATAGGGTTATAAGGTCAAATAAGGATTTTGGAACATGAAAAACACCCCTTATCTAGAGCTCTGATTTGTAAGAATAATTATTTTGAGTATAAAACTTTTAGGGCTATTTTTGCAAATAAAATGGCTGATATCTGGTCAAAACACAACCCAACAGAGATCAGTAAACTAATTTGTGTGACCTGCACTTTGGATGTTATCACACATTGAATTAGGAGATTTTTTTGAAACCATGATCAAACTTTTTCAAATCGTTTTGTTAAGGACATTAAATCTGGCCCTAGTTTATTAAAACAAGCATAATTTCTTGTGATATTCAGAATAATGGTCTCTTGATTAGTGAAACTTGGTCTATGAGAATATTTTGTGACAGGGTTGCAGAATTCTTGATAAGAAGGTGTAAACAGGTCTTTGTGAGTTTTTCCCACAGTATCTTTCTTAACCCTTTCCCACAAATAGACGCTTTTTGTCGCATCTGCAGCAAACAACTTTTTTCAAATTGTGACAAAAGAAGATATTGCTCATTATGATATCACCTCTATTCAATAATCATACATGTACTATTATTTATAGCGATTTCCCCCATATTGGACTTGATAGTTTCAAAGTTGTCTGCTGCAGATATATTGTATGTGAGAAAGGGAAACATAATCCTTTCCCACATTCAACAAATCTGTTGTAGACAACTTAGACTTGTAACATATACCTACACATATTGATCTTCTCTGTAAAAGAAAGTATTATAATTTAGACAGAATAATAAGTTGAAAACATGGTGTCAAAAGGAGAAATCTCTTTTCTTGTCTGCTGCAGATGCTTCAAAATGCATCTTCAGGTGGGAAAAGATTTGCAACTTAATTTACCCTATATGAAGGTTATCAAAAGAATCATTTCACAGAGACAATTCCTTTGAGTACCCACATCATAGGGTATGGAGGATAAAAGAGGATTGAAATAATTGTCTGTTGTTTTGATCTCTGGGGTGATAATGACACTGCTGTTTCTTGACGGATGTCGCTATTGAGAAGTCCAAACCTCTTTTAAAAGTGATTTCTTTAGCTCCACTGGCTGTAAGCCAGTCAAGCATATGTCCTGGCGAATTGTCCGTCACGCGTGCATCTGTGCATGTGTGCATGAACCTTTTGCTTCAACGACTTCTCATTTGTAACCACTGGGCCAATTGGGATGAAACTTAACAGGTAGCATCCTGTCAATGTCCTCTCCTAAATTCCTTCAAATCTTTTCCATGGAAACAGATAGAAAAAAACTTTAAAATTCTTCTGAAGTTCTCCTCACAAACTTTTTTGCCGATTTCCAAATAATTTTGTAGAAACATTCCTTTGGTGACCCTTAACCAGATTCCATCAAGCCCTCTTGATCTGTTAAAAAACATGGACACCAGAGGTCAGGATCTGTTTTGCCCTATATGGCTTTAGACTTAGTGATTAATGTTTTGCTTATTGGCAGTTGAGCGATACTGGCCCTCTCGGGCCTCTAGTTTAATTATATAATGGATATTCATGGTAAAATGAGAAAAGGAGAAATATTGCATTGTACAAAGATTTTATTTGCAGGCTGCCTGTTACAGTCAAAATTTGTTTCTATCAGAGTTTTGGTTCTAGTATGTCCAAGTCAGTTTTCATTAAATGTTTATAAGTAAAAACTTAAGTGTCACTTTAAACTTGTAACATGTCATACAGCTCATCATTGGTCAATGGACTGTTTATCTATGTTACGCTTGCATTTCACCAACTGTTTTTTACCTTAACTAATGTTTTAGTAAATCAAAGTACAGAAAGTACTGGTAACGAATTATTTTGAACATGTATTGTAAAATCAAATTTATGAATGCAATTGATCATGCTATTGCACAATTTAGTCTATTTTATTATTATTAATATTTTTGTCCAGAGATTTTTTTTATCAGTTGACAGTTTTAGTAAATGTAGCATTTCAACGGCGATGCGAGCGTTTAACATGCACACTAACTCTTTCACTGAGCTCTGCGTAAAGTCTGTCAAAACACCCATGGCATATTTGTGAGATTTACATTGTTAGTTTGATTTGTTTTCGTCACCAGGGGCGGATCCAGGATTTCGGCTTATATTATAACTATGTTTCATGTGAGTGAATTAATTATTATAAATCTATAATGTTTAAAAAATCGCATAAAATAAGAATTAAAAAAAAAAAAAAAGAACAGTTCCAATTGGGACCCGAACTCGCGTCCATAAATAGTCCATGCTTAGAAGTTCTACACGCTCTGCATTACACCACGGTACTTTGATACAACGTATGAGCGTTACTTTCGTATATATATTAAGCTAACTGAATGCGCGCGTATGTAAACCATGATCTATAATTAGCTCTGCGTAGTGGCATATTTGTGAGATTAACATTGTTCTATACAGCGTGGGGTCGACTTCTAGTGAATGGGCATACGACTAAAATTCATACTCGTGCCTTATACGTACCTGCCGACAAATGAAATATATATGCGCGTACTGTTAATTTGATATTTTCTAGAAAATTGATTATCTATGATGATTCGATAGTATAATTATGATTCACTGTATTGAAATAACACGTAGAAGTCATTTTAATATCGAAAAAATACTAGGACTATTTAGGTGCAGCGAATGTGTATTCTAAGCGGAAGTGTAGTTTAACCGTGACTTCCGGAAAAAAAAACGATCGCGTTAACTGTATTATTTTTTGAGAAAAAATAATTCGTTAAAAATGACTACTTTTGTTTGAATTCTTCTGTCTCCGCAAATATTTATACCCTTTTCGAAGAAGAGGGGGTATATAGGAGTTCAATAACATTTTACATGAAGCTTCTATACCAAGAGGAGATGTGCATATCCTAAAGGTCTTTCAATTGCATTTTATTTTATAGAGTTATGGCCCTTTTACTTATTAAGTTATGGTGTAGGTCAAGGTGCTGTTTTGGGGGTATTTATCATCTTCAGTGATAGTTCTAGTTTTACTGTTCTATTTTGCAACAGACGACTTCTGAGTGTACTCAAGAGAAAATGCTCATTAAGAGTACATTAAATTTTTATGCCCCCGGAATCACCGATTGGTGGGCATCTAGTTTTTGGCCTGTCTGCACGTCTGTCTGTCTGTCTGCCTGCACGAAAAAAACTTTAACCCTGACCACTACTTTTGAACCATAACAGGTACGGCTACCATATTTCACATGTGTATTCCTTGTGACTTGACATTTCTGTCAGTACCAACATTTTTGACCTTGCGACCTTGACCTTTGACCTAGATGTTGCCATTCTCGAAAAAAACTTTAACATTGACCACTACTTTTGAACCATAACAGGTACGGCTACCATATTTCACATGTGTATACCTTGTGACATGACCTTTCTGTCAGTACCAAAATCGACCTTTGACCTAGATGTTGCCATTCTCGAAAAAAACTTTAACCTTGACCACTACTTTTGAACCATAACAGGTACGGCTACCATATTACACATTGCAACCTTGACCTTTGACCTAGATGTTGCCATTCTCGAAAAAAACTTTAACCTTGACCACTACTTTTGAACCATAACAGGTACGGCTACAATATTTCACATGTGTATTTCTTGTGACATGACCTTTCTGTCGGTACCAAAATTGTTCACCTTGCGACCTTGACCTTTGACCTAGATGCTCTTGTTGATTTTGAGGTCTCAAGGTCAAAGGCTTAATAACTGTAATCACAATGTTTTCAACTTGATTTAAAATATACATTTATTGAGATTATCCATATGTTTGCCTAGATGTTTTCAAAATCATCTGTTGAAGATTTGATGTATATATGGGAAAGGGTTAAGAAAAAAGTATTCTCCCAAACTGCAAATGTTTTTTTCAAATTTATAATTTAAACACTCAAGTGATATTTATGGTTTTATTGTGGTACTCATGTCCATTCTTTTAAGACAAAAGTCAGTTAATTGGCTGCCATATTTGCAATTTAAGAATCTAGTAAATATTAATCCGTTCCCACATGCAGAAGCACCACAAACAGACACATTTGAAGCTTATTTGTAGAGATTGTCCACAATTTGCCTATAATAAGTGTTCATCTGCAGATAAGTTGTATGTGGGAAACAGTTCAATAAGGATCTTAACCTTAAAAAGTAAGGTGAACTAATAAAATGACACTGTATTGATTCAGTGCTTATTTCAATCTGAGGCTTGACAAATCTGTTTGTCTGCTTGTCATGTTTTAGAATGATCTTATCTTTTCCCCCACAATATCTTTCTTATAACCCAACCAAGCACTGTTTGTTTTTGTGTTTCCCCTTTTGAAAAGGCCAGTCATTTCTGACACCTTTGTCCTGAACTCATTTTACTTCCAAATTCCTATCCTTCATGAGGCATCTGTCTGACAGGCATTTGACAACACACCAAGAGGTCATATCAAAACGGACCCCGTAGTCCTCTTTGTGATTTCGAAGTTCAACTTTCTGCTCCTGAAGCGTATCCCATATCTACTAGGCTGCTGAGATAAGTCTTATTTCAACAATTCTCTTGAGCAACAACAAAATAGGGTTTAAGGTTCAAATAAAGGTTTAAGAGCATGGAAAAAGTCTATTACCAAGAGTTGAACTTATAGCATAAATTTTGGAAGAGGAATATTTTATTATAGCAGAGCAAAGTTTCATTAATTTCCTGCATGATAACATGGCATTATTGTGTCACAATTGAAGGAATGCGATTTTTATTGTCTAGCAAGAGGGTAATAATACATTATTTATTATTTCAGAAAATGAGTTGACATTTGAGACACTGTATTGATCTACTGCTATCAGCCTTCAAGAGACAACGGCGACAAACAGATATAATCCCATGGCTTATGAACCAAACTATTTCTTCAAGGAGTATGGGGCGCCCCTCAACAAGCTGTCCATCAGCATGCTCCAACTGGAGCCAGCTGACCGAGCTGTACACATGATTGCAGGTAAAGTTGACATAATCAAATCCTTGACAATGCTGTAATATATGACCTTGAAATCTGCGAATGTTTTAACTTTCAGGTTCATGTAGTGCTCAAGTTGAAAATATTGCGATTGCCTTTTGTTGGTTGTCCTTCAAAAATCTTCTGCAAGCTAACAGTCAACCTTTGAAAACACAATGGCATAAGGACAAGTTGCTTGTAATGAAGGTTTGCAATTATTATACTTTCATGAATGAGATTTATCATATGTTTAGCTCACTTGAGCTGGAAGTGCGGGGTGAGCTATTGTGATCTCTCACAGTCTGGGTCTTTATCATCTTTATGTTTGTTTGTCCGTTCACATTTCATACAAACACTTTCTCCTCCTAAGCCGTGGACCAGTCTTTAAATAATTTTATAGGAATGTTCCATTGATGGTCCTCTTTCAAATTTGTTCAAAGAATTGAGTTTGATTAAAACCTTTGGTTGCCATGGCAATTGAAAGAAGAAAACCTTTATGAGTCTTCTTTGCCAGATGTACTGGCCCGAGTTTAAAGATTATTTGTCACAAATGTTCCTTGGACTCCACCAAGAATGTTCAAATTATATCGCTCTGTTGATTAACATGGCTAGGTTTTTCTGTAAAAAGAAAAAACTTTGAAATTCTATTGCATTAGTTGAGCGACCATCATGGCCCTGCAAACAATGCGAAAATTTCATTTTTTTATTTTTGTGGATAGCTATATTATGACAAATTACGGATCAAGTTTAAATTGAAGTATTGTCACGAGTATTGTAAGCAGAGTTATTGCAAAGATTTATAGATGGTGCAATTTAGGATTTGGGCTGCTGCTTAAAGCATTCATGTTGTTCTTATGCGTAAGTAAGTAAGTAAATCTTTTATTATAATGACATGTGTATAACAAAACAAACGTATAACAAAATATAATAATGGGAAAACACCAGGCCCCATGGGCCCCATGGGCCCCATGTCACTGTTAAGAAAAAAAGATATTTACACAGTGAGTACATTTCACTGTTCCACCTAATAAACACATATATCTACATAAGTACACAGCACTGAGTCTCTCATGTCGTTGGCATGTTTCCTGGTACGAAGAGGACAATGTACATACCAATTACGTGCCCGATTTCGATTGCATGACCCTAATCATTCTTATACCATATATACAAAAAGTTTTTGTTCACTGTTAAATGGGTGCGTGTTTCATAAAAAGTTTTGTTTTGCAACAGCGATTTATGCCCTTTCTCGAAAAGAACAGTAACACAATTGAAAAAGTATCTTACAAATAACTGGTTACATGACTGGAGTTTTTTACAGAAATGAAAGGTAAAGAAAACCCATCATATAGTATCTCAAATAAACATTGAAGTAAACAAACTAAACAAAATATAATGATTGAGTGAGTGAATGAATGACCGGACGGACGAGCAAATGAATGAATGTATAAATGAATGAATGAATGAATGAATTGTACTGTGAATGTATTGTTATATTTACAACAAAATATGTCAAAGTTAACAATAAGTATGTTGATTTCTAGTCCCTCAGATGTAAACAAATAAGTAACAAGCAATTTCTCTTTTTGCCACAATGTTGTTAAAGCGTTTGCTGCAGATTTGTTGAATGTGGCTAAAGGGTTTAATGTAGTAATTATAGAAGTGTGCATGAAGGCAGGGAAAATTTACCTAGGATTAAGGCTAGACATGAATAACCATATATTTTACAGCAAATTCCCGTGAAGCATTTAAAATCAATAAAAACTAAGCTATATATATCACAATGATGGTCCAGGTCGCATTCTATCTATATTAGCCCTTCCCTTATTATAACTTTTGACTCCTCTATAGCAGAACATTATGAAACAAAGCACTAAACGTACTGATGGTATATGGGCATCTGATTGGCATAGTCGATACATACAAACAAACATTGTTTAAACACTGTACCATCTGCATGTAAACAAACCAAAAATGAATGTTTGAAAGAAATTGAAACATGTTTGAAAGCGTTGTGTGAATGCAAGGAATTGCTCATTGTCAGCAATATTTTTAAAATGTGTCTGGTACAGTAGCAATAATGGAAAGGGTTTAATTATCACGGGAACAATTTAACCATTTCTGGTTTACAGGCTCTTTTTTATGCATGTGACACAGACAGACAACATTTGAATTCATCGTAACACAAGGAAAAATTTCAACTATTTTCAACAAGTACAAAAATTGCTACAAAATGCAGCAAAAAAAGATTGCCCAGTGGAGCGAAACAGTCTTTGGACAAAATATATTGAATTGGCTTACACCATATACAAGCGCATATTGACACATGTGCAGTAGACGTCTTTTTACACCTTTTATCAATTGGGAAGTAGCCGAAGAATGGCTTCTGTTTAATAAGGTAAAAAAAACCTTGGCACAAACATTCACCATGATGAGGCAGTGTATCATGCTCAAGATCCAGGTCTGTACCTAGGATTACCTTGGCCGGCCCGCATCTTAACCATCCATCATAGGATTTCCTAGAAACTTGGCACAAACTTTCTACCATGATGAGTCGGCGTATCATGCACAAGACCCAGGCCTGTACCTCAAATGTTAAGGTCACACTAAGAGGTCAAAGGTCAAAATGAGTACCGTTTGATAGGACTACCTTGTCCGGCCCGCATCTTAACCATCCATCATAGGATTTTCAAGAAACTTGGCACAAACAGTCACCATAATGAAGCAGCATGTCGGGCACAAGACCCAGGCCTGTACCTCAAATGTCAAGGTCACACTTACGGGTCAAATGTCGAAATGAGTACCGTTTGATAGTACTGTACCTTGTCCGGCCTGCATCATAACCATCCATCATAGGATTTCAATGAAACTTCACACAAACTTTCACCATGATGAGGCGGCATGTCTCGCCCAAGACCCAGGCCTGTACCTCAAATGTCGAGGACCCACTAAGAGGTCAAAGGTCAACATGAGTACTGTTTGATAGGACTACCTTGTCCGACCCGCTTCTCAACCATGCATCATAGGATTCCCAAGTTACAAAGCACACATGTTTACCATGATTAGGTGTTGTGTCACACACAAGACCCAGGCCTGTACCTCAAAGTCAAGGTAACACTTAGAGGTCAAAGGTCAAAATGAGTACTGTTTGATAGAACTGTACCTTGTCTGGCTCACATATCAACCATGCATCATAGGATTCCCAAGTTACAAGGTAAACATGTTCACCATGATTAAGTTGCGTGTCGTGCACAAGACCAAGGCCAGTGTACCTCAAAGGTCAAGGTCAAGCTTAGAGGTCAAAGGTCAAAATGAGTACTGTTTTTATAGGACTACCTTGTCCGGCTTACATCTCAACCATGCATCATAGGATTCCCAAGTTACTGGGCACACATGTTCACCATGATGAGGTGATATGTGACACACAAGACACAGGCCTCTACCTCAAAGGCCATGATCACACTGAGGTCAAAGGTCAAAATGAGTACTGTTTGATAGGACTGTACCTTGTCCGGCACATATCTTAACCATGAATCATAGGATTCCCAAGTTACTGGGCACACATGTTCACCATGATGAGGTGACATGTGGCACATAAAACACAGGCTTGTACCTCAAAGGTCAAGGTCACACTTAGAGGTCAATGGTCCGGTAGGGGACTCTTGTATTGCTTGCAATACGACATTAACTTGTTTATAATGATTTCCATATTTTCTCTAGATGTTTTCAAAGTCGTGTGTTGTAGTCTTGTTGGGGTCACAGCACAGTTAACACTAGCCTTGAGGTAAAAAACAGTTCAGAGTTTGTCCGCTTTGTAAGAACTATTGATTCAATCAAGAAAGTGGATGGTTTGTGCGTTATTCGGTCAACCAATCAAATCATTGTGAAGCAGATGGCAGCCAATCAAAAACACGACACGATGCTTGGTTGACTTGTCGAAATGCATGCTAGGAATGGGATAGGGGTTAAATGTCCCTATCCCAAAAACAGAGAAATTGCTCAAAAGCAATAGCTTCTCTCTTTTAATAGTAAATGAACATAAAAAATGTCTTGAGCTGCTTGCAAATTTCAGCACTTTTACTGGGGTTCAAGTTTAGAGCTTTTTAAGAACCACCATTTAACTTTCAAGAATTATCTGAAATAGTTCTTGAACTGGTTTTGTATTAGAATTCAAGAACAGCTCATTGGTTAACCTGTAAAAATGTGTGTGACTACTTCATCTGTCCCTAGATACAGACAGCTTTTAGCCGAGCCCCGGTAGCTCAGTCGGTAGCGGCGTGGGCTGTCAATCAAGGGGTTGTGAGTTTGAATCCCGGCTCGGCCAACTTTCTTTCCGACGATTGACAAAAGTCAATGCGACATGCGTCATTCGGTTTCCACCAATGGGCTAAGTCTATGTGGAAAAGCAGCCAGTTGCTTGGGAAGATTGTTGTGTGGAGTACTGGTGTGAGAAAACCAGGAAATGCATGAGTAGGTGACCTGGCCGCCATGATATAACTGAGAAATTGTTGAAAACGGCGTTAAACCCCAATCAATCAATCAACAGACAGCTTTTGCAGCTTCTGCAGAGGATTTTTGAAAATGCAGGAGGTTGTCTGGAAACAAGCAACTTCTCATTTTACCTTACATATCAAAGCAGATAATACTTTCATGTTAACCCTTTCCAACTAACAGATGCATTATGACCCATCTGCAGCAGATGACTTTTGAAGATTGTGGCAAAGGGAAAATTGCTTTTAATGACCAATTACACCTTTTAATCCGCGAGGTTTCATTTCCTTTTTTCATAATAATCATTAAATTTTCATTTAACGTGATATTCTATATTTTTTGCTGTAATGATTGCAAAATCATCTGCTTCAGATTGCTGCACCTGTATGTGGTAAAGTAGGTTTTCTACTTTCCATCAATACCTTCCTTATTATTTTCTCTTATATGAAGTGGTCCATGACCAATGTTGTACATCAAGTCATAGTTGAAAGAAATATTTAACCCTTTCCAAAATACAACAAATCTGCAACCGTCAACTTTGAAAAAATCACACCATGAAAATGGAAAATCTCTTTAACCCTTTCCCTCATATAGACGCTTTCTGATGCCTCTGAAGCAGACGGCTTTTTGAAAACATAGTGACAAAAGAAGAAATTGCACAAAACGTGCAATTTCTACTTTTGCCACAATGTTTTCCACTTTTTGTCATAGGTTATTCCATTCAATTATGGAGATTTTCTATGTTTTGACAAAATATGTTCAAAGTCGTCAGCTGCAGAATTGTCGTATGAGGGAAGGGGTTAAAGTAGACAACGATTGTTGAATAATGTTAAAAACATTGTGGCAAAAGAAGAAATGGTTCATTATGAGCAATTCCACCCTTTGACACAATGTCAAAAGTCTTCTTCTGTTGTAAGGATAAAAGTTGTTCGAAAGTGGTTGAGTGTTTGTTAGAAGATGTAAAAATGAAAGAAATCTTGGTTCACTTCTTAACCCTTTCCCTCATATAGATGCTTTCGGACGCCTCTGCAGCAGATGAGTTTTTGAAATCATAGTGACAAAATAAGAAATTGCACAAAACGTACAATTTCTCCTTTTGCCACAATGTTTATCACTTTTAGTCATAGGTTATCCATTCAATTATGGAGATTTTCTATGTTTTGACAAAATACGTTCTGCTGCAGAATTGTCATATGAGGGAAAGGGTTAATGATGTGCTGTTTTTGAAGAGGCAGCGCATATTGGCAAGTTCTACATCTATAAGGAGATTTATCCACTACACAAGATAAGGGGACTCTCACTTTAATTCCTGAAATTCTTGTTTTTAATCCAAATCTATGTTGAAGGAATTTTTCAAATTGTTACATACTGCTTCATTCCATATTAATTTTGTATAGAGATTTGTATTCAATGTGATTATAGGCTGATAAGCATATCAAATTCTAAAATACTGTTTGTGAATCCATATATTCTATATTTACTTACCTTGTCATGTTAACAATCCTGATTCCTATCCTTTTTGCCGGGCACAAGGCAGGCATTGGGTACCATTTTTGTGGCGATTGGTTTGACAATCGCCACAATGCTAACAGAAACAACAACAACGAACAATATTTACATAGTCGGTTTTGAAAAATCGGTTGATATTTATTTTCCTTACTGCAAACTAATTTACTCACATCCGTTATAGTTCCATCATACGCGATTAATAATAATTATGTCAGTGCTACTTTGGTACCGGATTGTTACTAATATTCGAGTTTTATCGAGACATTATCTACATAGAGTTAAAATATGTAAATATTATCTTCGTCATGATTTGGCAGATAATAAATATCATTGCGCGTTCTGCCTTGCAAATAACGGCAGATAACTCGGATGATACTCAAATCTGGAAATTCCAAAAGGTTCTATAAATAGCTCGCGTAACTGGTGTTCTTAAATCTCAATATTATAAACGGTTCATTTTGTAGTTGTTTAAATATATGAAAGCGTCTAGATGATAAGACTGGTTTACAAAGGTTTAAAGGACACACGATGTCAGTGTGTACACACGTTATATATACACGTTCTAGAGTCAATTAGGAATCAATGCTGAAAGTGTAGCCTTATTTAGTTTGGAGATCGAGCATTATAATATATGCCTATATTTTTATAAATTGAACCGTTTGGCAAATAGTGAAATTGTGCTTTTTGTGCATGTTTTGTGTTTGTTATTGCACTCAAATTTTTCGAAGCAGTTTAACAACCTCAGAGACATATAAATACACTGTGTTTATGTCTCTGACAACCCTCAATCATGCAATGTGAAGGGTCTTAATTAAAAAGACCTGTTTAATATCGGACATCATTGAAACAAACACCAAACTAATGGATACTGTTTTCTCTCCTTTCTTGATAATTTTGTCATTTCTAAAGTGTACACAATATTTTATCTTAATATGGCCTATTGACCTGGTGATGAACATGTGATTACCCGAACAATTTAGATTACAAATAGCCATTATAATGAGCTAAAACGGTAGCTAGTCTATCGAGTACCAACTAGATTTTTCATAAATTTGGAATGGCCTAATTTTGAACACATCATGACCAGTTTCAGAACGTAACTAAACAATCACCAAGACAACATTCTGGCAAACTAACATTATTCTACTGTCAAAAGATGCAGGGTTGATACATTCTCAAATTGACCCGCACCAGAGTGCACTATTATTGAAAAGCGCAAGCCCTACACCAATATACTGCTTGTTACTTTGTAGGAATTTCCATACGATCGCCACTACAGTGCCATTGGCGCTTTGATTAGCTCTACTGGGCAAAGGCCAGAAGGTCTAATGTCGTGGCGATTCGTCCGTCGTCTGTGCATGTGTCCGTCCGTCCGTAAACAATTTCTTGTTAACACGATACAGTCTTCACTTTTGATTGTATCTCAACCAAACTTATACAGTAGTTAGATATCCATGAGAGCTCGGTTCATTTCTAAAAAACGGCCAGATCTACCCATGCATGGCTGGGTTATGGCCCTTGAAATTGTCAAAATTGCTATAATACAGCTTGTGAACACAATAGAGCTTCCATTTACTATCTGATCTTCACCAAACTTAGATGGTATTTGAATATTGATGACATATTGGTTCCTTTTGAAACAAGCCAGATCAATGCCAGTAGAGCATAGGCCCTCAATAATGGGCCTCTTGTTTTTACTAGCTGACAGCATGTCAGAAAGGGGACCCACTGTTGCCACTTTGATTCAAACCTTTGTACTCCTTCTATACCCTCCTTGGCGCTCAGGGTTGCGGGGTTAGCATTGCGACCGACTCGCTTGTGTCAGAATAAATGGTAATGGTAACTTACCCAAGGAAACATTGTGATATAACTGACTGACTGGCTGGTGTCAGAATAAATGAACCAGTAGTACTGGTAACTTACCCAAGGAAACACTGTGATATAACTGACTGACTGGCTGGTGTCAGAATAAATGAACCAGTAGTAATCGGGTAACTTACACAAGGAAACATTGTGATATAACTGACTGACTGGCTTGTGTCAGAATAAATGAACCAGTAGTACTGGTAACTTACCCAAGGAAACATTGTGATATAACTGACTGACTCGCTGGTGTCAGAATAAATGAACCAGTAGTACTGGTAACTTACCCAAGGAAACATTGTGATATAACTGAAAAATTGTTGAAAACTACAAACAAACAAACCTCTTGCTATATAGTAGATACCAACAGCACAGATGCCTAGATAAGAAGGAGTAAACAACATAGGGTTTTTAGGTAAAGGACAAGTTATTTAAAGCTTGTTCCGTAGAACATTGTATAGATTAAGGTTCGGTTGAGAAATGATTCTGTTCACAATAAATTTTAACATCAAATTGTACCTCCAGTTCTGGATTGTTTTTGTCTGGCAATATTTGGCCAAAGACCAGACATGCCGAGAACATATTCTTCTACATTACTGGAAATTTAAAGACTGCTGTCTTACAACAGAGAAAAGCTGGGTTTATCCTATACTATAACTATCTTTATTGTATCATCACTCGACTGTTTATTGATTGGAAGCGCCGAAACAATGACTGTAATGCTGTGATAACTGTCTTTTGGTCTTTCTCAAATGGAATGTAAACAAGAAATAATGAAGTTTGTTTCAATTGATTAAATTTTCCTTGACCATGCTTTGCACTTTAGAGATTAAAAACATGAATAACACTAAATCAGGCCTTTCACTGTTATATATGACAAATCAATTTTTATCCCCTTACACAACATCCGACTTTGACTGAATTATGCCCCTTTTTGGACTTTGAAAATTTGGTAAAAGTTTGAATGCAATGCTTTTTCTCACAAACCACAAATGCTATTGCATCACAAACTGATTGGATGTTTTCACGTAGAAATACTAGATAGAAATAAACGGAGGTTACCGATGATTCTGTACATGCAACTTTGTCGACATTCTCTCTCCAAACAAAACAATCATCCAAATCTGCCATATTTTGTTCTATCAAGCCAACTATCTCATTAACCACTGTTTACCTGAGCATCAAATGGACAAATAATCGAGCATGCTGTCTTGTGGACAGCTTTTTTGCATCAAACCAGCATAAGGGTTCATCAGAAGATTCATCTCCATCAAATCCCAGTCAGGTTCAAAATTGGGTCATAGGGAGTCAAAGACACTAGGCCAATTAAATTGTGGAAAAAACATGTGAACACACTAGAGGCCACTTTTTTCATCCAATCGTCATGAAGTATCATCAGAACATTTATCTCCATATAATCCAAGTCAGGTTCGAAAGAGGGTCATGTGGGGTAAAAAAAATAGGTCATTATGTAAAAATTAAATACAAAACAACCTTGTGAACACAATTGCCTTTTCCATCCAATCTTCATGAAAAATCATCAGAAGATTCATCTGTATCAAATCCCAATCAGGTTTGAAGCTGGGTAGCTTGGGGTCCAAAACTAGGTCACTAGGTCAAACTTAAGAAAGCCTTGAACACATAAAAGGTCACATTTTTCATCAAATGTTAATGAAAACTCATCAGAACATTCATCTACATCAATTCCAAGTCTGGTTCGAAACAAGGTCATGTGAGGTTGAAAACTAGTTAAAATTGTAGTCACACTGGTAATTGTTATACCAAGGTGGTCTAAACGTTCTTTTATGATTATTTTTTTGGCGGGGCGAACTCAATTTAACAAATTCAATTGCTAAAACATTGATTGAATTTCTCGAAAAGGAGAACTTATTCTAAATGCACAATTTATTTATTTTTCCCCCAAAATCTGAGCATGAAGTGCTGGGCTTAGCTATTGTTTTGTGATCACAATCATTTTGAAAGAGGACCATTGAAGGGAATATTTATATGAAATTACAATGTATTATATAGCTTCATGGAAAGGTGTCAACAGACAACAACTCTTAAACTAGTCAATTCCATGGCAACCATTCTATTAAAAGCTGCTTTTAAACAACCTGCCTATTTCAAAGCTATTATGTTGAAATATGCCTTTTGTTTTTTGTCCAAGTCATCTCAATGGATGGGTTGAAAGGTATGGTGGTCTTTTTCTCTTCATATTTTTGTGTGATCAGCTACAAACGTGGTTCCTTGATTGGCAAAAATTATAGCAGCAAGGGGCAGCAGTGTATATTTCCCTAATGTGTCTATAACTTTGAAAACCTTCTCCTTAAACTTCTAGTATGACTTAACAACCCTTTCCCTCATACGACAATTCTGCAGCAGACGACTGAACATATTTTGTCAAAAAATAGAAAATCTCTATAATTGAATGGATAACCTATGACTAAAAGTGAAAAACGTTGTGGCCAAAGGAGAAATTGCTGGTTTTGAGCAGTTTCTTCTTTTGTCACTATGTTTTCAAAAAGCCGTCTGCTGCAGAGAGGCGTCAGAAAGCATCTGTATGAGGGAAAGGGTTAAAAGAAATGTTCATAAAAATAATTCCTTGGGAGACGCTGCAATGGTTGTCTAAAATGTTTTGATATCTGAAAACATGCATGCCATTGTGAAATGGTTAATTTCTATAAATCAAAATAATTTATCAATTTTTCAATTCTTCTAAATGACTCAATGGATTCTTATATGAAGATGGGTTCAGTATTGAAGAGACAACATTGCAACAGACTAAATGAGGAATAGAAATATCTTAATCATGATAATGTAGTAAAAGAAATTGGCATATAATCAGTTTAAGCTTATTTTTCCCACGCTTCCTGGGTTCATGCTGCCGTAGATGTGATAAGAGCGGCTTAATCTCATTTCTACTTAAAGCCGAATCTTCTTTATATTGAACATGTTTTCATGAAAAATGTGTCCAACATGTCGGCATGCGTTATTATGAATTATAAGTGCATTGATATCAAAATTATTGTGGACTGAATTAGAAAATTTTGGGTTAAAATAACTTTCAAAATTAACCTTGATCAAGCAGGGCTCAAATTAACCTCTTAACCCTTTCCTACATATAGACGCTTTCTGACGCCTCTGCAGCAGACGACTATTTGAAATCATGGCGACAAAAGAAGAAATTGCTCAAAACAAGCAATTTCTCCTTTTAATGACACCATGTTTTCAACTCTATTCAATAGTTATACATCTATTTATAGAGATTTTCTATAGTTTTACCCAGATATTTTCAAAGCCGTCTTCTGCAGATTTGTTGTACCGGTACGTGGGAAAGAATTAACCTTTTCCTACATGCTGGTGTCGGGATAAACTTACCTGTGAGCACTACCAGTAATTTTCCCAGGAAACACCATGTTGTGACTGAAATACTATAATTGTATCTCCATACATACAAATGATTATTCCATTAACTTTCTTCCCAAATTGTTCGAATTCTTTAGATGTTTTGTAACTGGTTTATTTATTGATGAGGAAAAATAATGGATTATGCAACTTTAATTCTGTTTTTGTGATGCCTTGGATAATAATGAGAATTATGTTGGCATACAGTGATATAAATAAGATAAATATATCTGTCTGTGTAAAGTTACGGAAAAATGATACCATTTAAAACATTTAGGACAAAATACTTGAAATTGATAGAATTATTGTTGTTAAAAAATGACTGATTATGAGAAAAGATACATTTAAAGGCATCAGCTGTTTATATAAGCTGTAACTTCTAGAAAAGTGGAAGCATAATTCTGATTAACAGTTGAAACCATTATGGGAGAGAAAAAAGAAATTTGTCATTTTGTACAAGTTCTCCTTTTCTTGCGTGTTTCAAACAGAGGTATCAAAAGTAGCCTTATGGTAAAAACCCTTTCCCTCATTTAGACACTTTCTGACGCTTTTTGAAAACATAGTGACAAAAGAAGAAATTGCTCAAAACGAGCAATTTCTCCTTTTGCCACAATGTTTTCCACTTTTAGTCGAAGGTTATCCATTCAATTTATAGAGATTTTCTTTTTTTTGACAAGATAATTACATTCAAAGTCGTCTGCTGCAGAATTGTGTATGAGGGAAAGGGACAAAGGGGAAGGATAAATGGCCCTTGTTGATGGAATGAAGACCATGTGTTTTGGTCTCTGAAGTATGTAATAACCTTTTCCCACATGCTCCAAATTTACAGGTACTGTAGATGACTGAAAATATCTAAGCATAGCGATGAGAAATTTCTATAATAGAAATATATCTGGACAATTTTTAGAAAAGAGTAGATATCATTGTCAGAAATAGCTCATTGTGAACAATTTCTTCTTTTGCCATGTTTTCACAATGCTTCTGCATGTGGGAAAGGGTTAAAGAATGTTCCAGGTATACATGCCTTGATGTTCCTGTCTGATAATACCTCGCTTGTACTGCTGCAGTGGGAGGAAACCTTTGTGATGAAAGTATACACCTGGCCAATCCATGAGCCAAAGTATCAGAATCCTAAGTGTAATAATAAGTTAACCCCTTTCCCACATACAACAAACTTTGAAAATAAACCAGATTTTATTTGGAAACTCCCTTTAAATGAAAGTACAACAATTGAATCGAGTTGAAAACATGTTGACAAAAGAATTCTTCTTTTGTTGCCATTTTTAGCTCACCTATGCAAGAGGTGCAACGTGTGAGCTTTTGTGATCACATTTTGTCCGGCGTCCGTGCGTCGTGCATCTTCCACCGTCAACGTTTGCCCTTGTTAACACTCTACAGGCTACAATTTGCATCCAATCTTCATGAAAGTTTATCAGAACATTCATCTCCATCAATTCTTGGACAATTTCGAAACTGGGCCATATGAAGTCAAAAACTAGGTCAAAAACCTTATCAGAATGTTTGTCTTGATGATATGTAAGTCAAGTTTGAACGTGGGTCATGTCGGGTCAAAAAGTAGGTCACTAGGTCAAATTGAAGGAAAATCTTGTTTACACTGTAGAAGCCACATTCTTTGCTTCAGCAGCTTGATATTTGGTCAGAATGTTGAGATGAATGATATCTAGGCCAAGTTCCAATATGGGTCATGCCGGATCAAAAACTAGGTCATTAGGCCAAATTGAAGGGAAATCTTGTTAACACTGTAGAAGCCACATTTTCAACTTGAGTATGAGTTTGCGTTTCACTGACCTAGGTCAAAGGTCCAGGTCACAGTGACTATAATATGTCTGTATGAAATGGCTTCATCGATCTAGTAAATTAATTTTGTGTCCCGATTGTTATGAAACTGAACACATATGTTCACTAGCATCGCCTCTTGTATGAGTTTGTGTTTCACCTACCTATGTTAAAGGTCAATGTCACAGTGACTATGTATTTCTATATACTTACAAAATGACATCATGGCTTTAGTAACTTTATTTCTTGTCTGATTCTTATGAAACTAAATACACATGTTCACCAGCATAACCTCTTGTACAAGTATGCGTTTCACTAACCTAGGTCAAATTTCAAGTTCACAGTTACTTTTATAAGTGTATTAAAGGACTTCACAGCAGCTCGATAGTTTTTATTAGCTCTACTGGCCAAAGGCCAGAAGGGCTTATGTCGTGGCGATTTGTCCGTCGTCCGTGCGTGCGTGCGTGCGTGCGTCCGTGCGTCCGTAAACAATTTCTTGTTAACACGATACAGTCTTTACTTTTGATTGTATCTCAACCAAACTTATACAGTAGTTAGATATCCATGAGAGCTCGGTTCCTTTCGAAAACCAGCCAGATCCGCCCATGTATGACTGGATTATGGCCCTTGAAATGGTCAAAATTGCTATAAAAGAGCTTGTTAACACGATACAGTCTTCACTTTTGATTGTATCTCAACCAAACTTATACAGTAGTTAGATATCCATGAGAGCTTGGTTCCTTTCGAAAACCAGCTAGATCCGCCCATGTATGACTGGATTATGGCCCTTGAAATGGTCAAAATTGCTATAAAAGAGCTTGTTAACATGATAGTCTTCACTTTTGATTGTATCTCAACCAAACTTATACAGTAGTTAGATATCCATGAGAGCTTGGTTCCTTTCGAAAACCAGCCAGATCCGCCCATGCAAGACTGGATTATGGCCCTTGAAATTGTCCAAATTGCTATAATTGAGCATGTGAACACAATAGAGGCTCCATTTACTATCTGATCTTCACCAAACTTAGATAGTAGTTAAATACTGATTAGAGCTTGGTTCCTTTTGAAAACCAGCCAGATCCGCCAATGCAAGACTGGATTATGGCCCATGAAATTGTAAAAATTACTATAATACAGCTTGTGAAAACAAAAGAGCCCCCATTTACTATCCGATCTTCACCATACATACATGCTCTGGATTGAAAATGACCAAAGAACCATACCAGTAGAGCATAGGCCCTCATGGGCCTCTTGTTTCTTATACGATTGTTATAAAACTTAAATCATATGTCCTCGCGACTTTATTTCTTATCTGATTGTTATGAAATCATGTGTTCACAAGTATCACATCTTGTACAAGTTCTTGCTCCACCAACCAAAGTCAAAGGTCAAAGTTCCAGTGACTATAATATGTTTGTATAAAACAACGTCATTGCTCTAGAACTTTCATATTTGGACGGAATTCCTTCATATTCTATACACCCGTTATGTGTTGAGATAGCTTGGAGGAATTTGCTTTTAATCAAGCTAGGTCAATGGTAAAGGTCACAGTGACTTTAATATGTCCGTGTGAAATACTTAGTCATCGCTCAAGCACTTTCATATGGGGACTTTCTCAACTTTTCATACACTGATTTATTTTACTTCAATATCAGCCTGGCTGTAGCTTTTCCGGGGACTAACAGAAAATACAAAAATACACAGAAAATACAGGGAAACCATGGAAAAACCATGGAAAAAAACAAGGAATTTAATGTTAAGATGCGGAAATGCTGGAAATGGTCCAAATACTCCGGGGTCCACAGAAACAATCCAGGGTGTTCACAGAAATGTTCCGGGGTGTCCATGGAACCGTTCCTGGTTGTCCAAGTACTCTGGGGATTTTCCGTGGTTTTTCGTTAGAGTCCCCGGAAAACTACAGCTGGGAAGTGTCAGCTTGAACAGGTTCCAGTTTCACTTACCTAGGTTAAATTCAAGGTCACAGTGACTACAATACATCTTTTTGAAACAACACTGCAAGGAGATTTGTAGTGTAGGCAATGCTTTTGTTTTGTATGCAAAAGATGTGAAAAATACAAAGAGATTATATAATATTTCCTATTTTAAACTAATTTAATTCAAATTTTGCAGGGTAATACCCATTCATGAATTTGTTGCTATAGAGGACTAAGTCAAGTAATACAGTTAAGGCAAAAAAAAATGCTGTATCAGCTCTTCAGGAAACCTTTTCCCACATGCCAAAAATCTGAAAACATCTAGGCGAAAATATAGAAAATCGCTTTAAATGAAAGTTTAACTATCCAATAGAGTTGGGAACATTGTGACAAAAGGAGCAATCTCTTCTTTTTGCCACAATGTTTTCAAAAGTCATCTGCTACATTTGCGTCAAAATGCATCTGGAAAGGGTTAACCTTGAACTTGTTTTTATCTTAACGTTATCAAAATGCACCAGGACATTTCTGAACTTCAAACTTGAACAGGATGTCATAAAGAGATAAATAATTAAATTCATTCACCTGTAGTTACATGTAACTCTATGAGTTCGCAACATCATTTGTTAATTAGAATAGTATAATTGATTAAAAATAAATTGGATTCGATTGCGATTTCAGTAGTGGAAATAAAATAAGAACTTTTCTTCAAAAACTGCAGGACTTCAATTGAAAAACAAAATTTATGATTCACTGGCATATGAAATTACATTACAGGTAACTGAAAAAAGGCATTAGTGGAATAACGGTCAGTTGGTTGTACACCATTTTAATAATCTATGTTTTCCCATAATGTTTTCAAAAATACAACAGATATGAGTATTGACAAGGTCAGAACATTTGTCTTGATTGTGAGAAACCAGACCTCTATCATATGTTGGATCTAACCTAATATTTGGTACGAAAATCTCACTTGAACCTTAGAGACCATAGTTTGATCTCAGATTGAGAGACCAGGGTTTGATCTCGGATTGAGAGACCAGGGTTTGATCTTGGATTGAGAGACCAGGGTTTGATCTTGGATTGAGAGACCAAGGTTTGATCTTGGATTGAGATATCAGGTTTTGATCTCGGATTGAGAGACCAGGGTTTGATCTTGGATTGAGAGACCATGGTTTGATCTCAGATTGAGAATTCAGGGTTTTATCTCAGGAAGGACTACACTTGATTAGAGTAATGCCTTGAGTGTGAGAGACCAAGAGATTTATCTCTGCTTGGATCTCACTGAAGACTTGGTTAGAATGATGGTTTTAGAATGAGAGACCCAATGTTTTATCTCTGGGTCGATCTCACCAAATTGAATACTTGGTTAGAATACTGCCTTGAGTGTAAGTAACCAAGGTTTCATCTCTTGGTGGTTCACACCAAGCACTTGGTTAGAATACTCACTGCCCACCCGGAGCATTGAGTGTAAGTGACCAAGGTTTCATCTCTTGGTGGTTCACACCAAATACTTGGTTAGAATACTCACTGCCCGCCCGGAGCATTGAGTGTAAGTGACCAAGGTTTCATCTCTTGGTGGTTCACACCAAATACTTGGTTAGAATACTGCATTGAGTGTAAGTGACCAAGGTTTCATCTCTTGGTGGTTCACACCAAATACTTGGTTAGAATACTGCCTTTAGTGTGAGAGAACAAATTGTCTTGTATTTTGGTAGGTTTCATCAAACAACTGCCTTCAGTGTTAGAGACTAGACGTTTATCTCAGGTTGGATTACACCAAATACTTGATTAGACAATATGAGTGACTGGACTTAATATCTGGTCGGATCAAACTTATACATTTGTGAGAATATTTGCCTTGAGTGCAAGAGGCCAATGTTCTATCTGTGGTCAGATCTTATCCAATACTCTCAGCTCAGGGCCCGGCCGGGTAGCTCAATTGGTAGCGTATCTGACTCGTGATCTGGAGGTCACGGGTTCGATACCCGGTTGCGGCGCGTTCTTTCGGGCGATGTTTTCCATCGCCTCTCACCTCTGATCTATGTGAGAAAGTAGTCAGTGGCTTCGGAAGAATGTTGTGTAAGTACTGGTGTGGGAAAGCCAGGAAAACATGGGTAGGTGCACTGACCGCCGTGATATGACCAAAGCTGTTGAAAACGGCGTTAAACTCCAAACAAACAAACAAATCTCAGCTCAGGGTTATTGAGATAGCATTATGACTGTTGCACCAGTGTCATGATAATAATTCCCCTTGTGCTGGCAACCCTTTCCAACAAATAGACGCTTTCAGACGCCTCTACAGGAGACGACTTTTTGAAAGTATTGTGACAAAAGGAGAAATTGCTCAAAACGAGCAATTTCTCCTTATGCCACGATATTTTCAACTTGGTTCAGTAATAATACCTTCATTTATAGAGATTATCTATGTATTTGACTACATGTTTTCCAAGTCGTCTGCTGCAGAATTGGTGTATGTGGGAAAGAGTTACCTTATCCTTGTAACGACCTTTCCCTGCATACAACCAAGCTAAAGCAGATGACTAAAGGCACAAATTGAGCACTCCTTTGAATAAAGCTGTAATTTGATTGATGGATTTGGCTAACTGAAACTCCTTACAACTTTTATGTTAACTCTTTTCCACATACAGACCCTTTCTGTGGCCTTTGCAGCAGACTACTTTTGCCACTCTGTTTTTAACTCGGCTCAACAATGTTTCTTTCATTGAATGAGAGTTTCCATATGTTTGACTAGATGTCTTCTGCTACAGATTCTTGTATGTAGGAAAGGGTTAAGACAATCTGAATAAAACCACTTATGCCGGAATGCACTGATCTTAGGTTAAATCTATTACAATAGTATTTGTAATATACATGTATTCATGAAACACCATGGTATATCTGAAATACTATTGAAAGTGGCTTCAAATACCTGTAAACAGTTAACCCTTTCCCTCATACGACAATTCTGCAGCAGACGACTTTGAACGTATTTTGTCGGATGGATAACCTATGACTAAATGTGGAAAACATTGTGACAAAAGGAGAAATTGCACGTTCTGTGCAATTTCTTCTTTTGTCACTATGTTTTCAAAACGCCGTCTGCTTTAACCCTTTCCCTCATACGACAATTCTGCAGCAGACGACTTTGAACGTATTTTGTCAAAAAATAGAAAATCTCCATAATTGAAATGGATAGCCTATGACAAAAAGTGGTAAACATTGTGGCAAAAGGAGAAATTGCACGTTTTGTGCAATTTCTTCTTTTTTCACTATGTTTTCAAAAAGCCATCTGCTGCAGACATTTAACATACATGTTTAAACACTGCACCATCTTTGAGCGAAAAGTTAGGAATAAAGGTTTATTTGAAGAGGATTGAACTATATCCAGAATGAGTCAGATTTTGTTGACATTATGATGTTTGTTTGACATTTTAAAGTGAGATTTGATAATACTTGCAGACAATAACACACTTATCTTTTCTGACATCCCAACACGTTTTACCTCTTCCTGATACCCCAAACTTTTGCCCTTCAGAAGATAATGCGGAAGAAAACAACCTGGTGGTTTACGCTTTCCCACATACAATTTCCGACACCTCTGAGGCAGACGTCTTTCTGACACTACTGCAGCAGACGGCATTTGAAATGCTTATGACAAAAGGGAAAATCGCTCATAATGATCAATTTCTCCATTTGCCACAACGATTTCAACTCTTTACAATAATCATTTTATGATTTATAGAGATTTTTGATAATTTTAAAGTTTGTCTGCTGCAGAGCTTTCAAGGACATTTAAGTTATATCACAGCATTTATACCTGGGTACATAACGAGTGCGACCTGACTCTAGTGGAAAATGATATTATTTTTATTTCAATGCTGTACATGAGTATATAATACATAAATAATGCAAAATAATATTATTTTTTCTTCAATGCTGTACATGTGTATATAATACATAAATTATACATAATAATGATACTAACATGAGAAAGACAGTTAGAATTATAGAAGAAAAAAGAAATATAGCTCGAGGAAAGAAATAAGATTGAGAATGGAAGATAGAAACATGGTTTAAAATTTAAATATTGTTTTGATTTAAACGAAAGCTTGTGTCTCCAATGATGTATCTTGATTGGATTTCATTTTGCTGTTTGCAGAATGGGACCCGAGTAATGATAACCTGCCTTTTTTGATAATTTTCACCAATTTTATAAAATGGTTTACTCAGAGCTCAGTAGCAGTCGTGGATTGAATGCTTATCTATTTATCTGATAACAGTGATTTGAGACTTAAAATGTAAATGGAAAAACTGCTGTATTGTTTTGATACAGAGTAGAAAGGAGAAATTGATCATACTTTCTTTCGTTGTAAGTTGCAGATACATGGTGTCAAAGGTGATTCATATTAGGGAAAGGAATCAATGGCTTCATTCATATAATATTCCACATGAATTAAAAACCCACTGTGGAACCACATTACAAACTGGAAGCTACCCAACTGAAATGGTTTTAGGTTCTATTAGAATTATCTCCCTTTGGATATTAAAAACCTTGCCAAAGACATGCAACATTGCACAAGCATAAAAATGAAATATTATTAGTCGCCGGGCAGAAGCCCGCGACTTCTATTTTTAATAGGTTTTCGGAAATCACATGGGAGGGGGGATTATTATTAGAAAGAAACACATTAAGATGTCTTGAACATATTACAATTGTGTTTGTTTAAAAACACTAAGTAACAAGAGAAAGTTGATGCAAGGCATCAATGTCGCCGGAAAAGACTGCATTGATTTATTTATGTATTCTTGACTTTCCTTAGTCTATTCAAACATTAGGAACGTTTAAATGAAAACATTTGCTTATAAAGTTTATATTCATATCTATACATTAGGGTATCTATAACAAATTAACGAAATGTGTACACATTTATCTGGCTTTAATTTAATTTTGCTGTTGTTACTTATTTAAATAATAGTATTCATTCATATAATTTCAATGTTTGTCAATCTTATTCGAATCACAAGGTAAATATCCTGGTATTGCTTTAAAGGGAGGTAATTTGAAGAAAACAAAAGTCTTCAAAAGGAGAAATATATCAGCAATACCGTCTACAGTTTAAATTGTTCTATTGTTTGTGGATTTAAAAATGTTCTTTTTTTCTTATTTCTACATGTACAACGAAATATTGCGGCTTCTCTTTGACGCTTTGCGTCAAACATTCGTCTTGTACTTGTCTAAAATAAAATAATATCACTCGCTTTTTCATATCGAAATGCGCATGCGCGAAAATCGATGTTAAAGGTCACGAAACTACACAACAGAATAGGGTCTATATTTAGCTTAGAAACAGTTCCTACTTTAGATATTCATGGATTAACATTATTAAATGAATTCTACACAAATCAAGACATCTCTTTGAACATGAAAACAACATTTAGTAAGTTAAAATTGCTATTAAAAGGAGAATCCGAAATTGACCTCAATGATGACACATAAGAGTCTGCATTAGGGGGTGTTGGTTCACGTCTTGAAGGGACCACTTTTGTCTTCGTAAATAAGACAAAAAACTTAAATGCGAGTGAAATAAAAAAAACTGCAAACATTAAAAAATCGGAATATTTATTTCATTTTAGATGTGTCATTTATTAGTGTTCGTAAACAACCACAATTGTAATATGTTCAAATCATCTAGATTTGTTTCTTTCTAATAATAAGCCGCCCTCCCATGTGATTTCCGAAAAGCTATTAAAAATAGAAGTCGCGGGCTTCTGCCCGGCGACTAATGACACATCTAAAATGAAATAAATATTCCGATGTTTTAGGTATTTTCAGTTTCTTTATTTTGACTCGCATTTATGTTTTGTTGTTTTATTTACGAAGACAAAACAGTCCCTATTAGCTAGACTGGTATACTTTATTTTTACACTATATACTACATGTACTCAAAAGGTGATAACTACAAACCTTTACGTCGCAGTCTAATTTGTTTACATACGCGCACCTGCTTGAAGCGTGACTCGCGAATACCAACTGCGTAGATCAATCTCCTTTGCAGAGAGCCGTCTCTTTACACTCACTTACAAATAGTAAATCGTAGGTGATTTAAAATGTTTATTTGGTTCGAAACAAATGAAGAAAAGAACAAACCGAGATAAAAACTAGTTTTAATAGAAAAATTACTTTGAACGAACACTCTCTGCCTATAAAGCGAGTTTCAAGAACGACACCTCTGCGAATAAGAAAGAATCGGGTCTTTCGTACAAAATTATTTCGTCCTTGACAATTTTAAATGTGTCATTTAATTCCCTAAAGGCATATTGCTTCCGATCTGCATATTGTTATGGATCATTGACACAAGGGCGCTCATCATAATATAATTTTAAAACATGAGTAGTTTTGTTATTTTCATTATAAAAAAGGAAGGAAAGAATTAAAATATATTAACATGTTGTAGGGCTCAGTTTATGTTCGAAATTAAGTTTAAATTATACAACAATTTCAATGAGATTTAACTGTTTAGTTGATATTATATTTTGAATGTGGTCTAATTTATAAATATTGGACTACATTTCAACATTTGTTAAAGTATGATATAATTAGGATGCCAAGCTAATATCATTTTGAGAAAAAGAGAAAACTCAGCGATTTAACCCTTAACTCATTGTTTTAAAAGTATATTGCTGCAAAGGTGTCCACTGTTGACTTTAATAGAGGAAAGGTAAAATGATGTGCTATTGCATGCAAATCCTAAATTGTCTGTTTTGTGGTTTTATTGAAAAATAATAAAATTTCAAATATTCTGACAAACATCTTGAAAAGTGTATGTGGAATTCACAAATCTTATAATTATTCCTTAATGAAAGCACTGTATACATACTAAGACTAATGATTGGCAAGATTTCTCATTTCCATTACTGTTTATGATCAATAATTAGTTGGTTGTGTGTCTAGTCAACCTACTTTAAACAATGAAAGGCTTCAATTATCATTCACTTCGTTGACAAAACAATGCAAGTTATGATACATTTTCACTTGACCCCACCCCTGATGTTCCAATATGCCCCTCAGTTGATAACTGTTTATTCAACTAATATAATGTTAGTGTTATGCATAACTGCACTATGGATATCCGGCGACATTGATGCATTGCATCAACTTTCTCTTGTATTGTAGTAATTAGAAAGATTTGAATACTTTTCAGATCATTGTCCACATTTCACCCTTTAAACCTTTGCTTTATATGATTGCTGAACTACATGGACACCTGCCAGTAATAATTTCTCTCTTACTGAATTATTCTCCCTTTGACCAGTGTTATCTTTTCATTAAGCTTTCTTCAGCATGTGAGAAACATCACTCTGTGTGGCCTGATGGATGCTTTTATTCAGGCAGTGTTTTAGGATTAAAATTTAGCAATAAGAATTAAATAATTTTCAGCAATATAATTTAACCCTTTCCCACATATAGATGCATTTTGATAAGTCTGCAGCAGACAACTTTGGTTACATTGTGGCAAAAGGAGAAATAACTGCTTATAATGAGCAATTTCTACCTTAACAACAATAATTTCAACTCTCTTCAATAATTATTATACCCCCTTCGAAGAAGAGGGGGTATATAGGAGTCACTGTGTCCGGCAGTCTGTCTGTCGGTCGGGCGGAAGCCATATTTTGTCCGGCCTCTTTCTTACAAGCCACTGGGTGGAATTTAATACAATTTTACATGAAGCTTCTATACCAAGAGGAGATGTGCATATCCTAAAGGGGTTACAATTGCATGATATTTTACAGAGTTATGGCCCTTTTACTAATTAAATTATGGTGTAGGTCAAGGTGCTGTTTAGCGGGTATTTATCATCTTCAGTGATAGTTCTAGTTAGTTCTTTTTTCAATTCATTTATATATATATATATATATATATACAGCAGAAGATTTCAACTAGGCAAACATATGCAAAATCTTTGAATAAAAGTTTTGTTTTTGAACAGAGTTGACATTAGTGTTCTGTAGATGAATCATGATGCATCATAATTGTCCTATATTTAGGAAAGTGTTTTCACTTCAGAAAAGATGAAGTTGGCATAAAGTAATAATGGTATTAACCCTTTCCCACATACAACAGGTTTGCATCAGATGACTTTGAAAACATGTAGTCAAAAATATGTAAAAATGAAAGAACAATTATTGAATAAAGTTGAAAAACATTGTGACCAAAGTTACAAGTCTGCTGCAGAACTTGTGAAGAATCCTCTACAGATATATCTATATGACTATATAAAAAAATGTTTTTAACCCTTTCCCTCATATAGACGCATTCTGACGCCTCTGCAGCAGACGGCTTTTTGAAAACATAGTGCCAAAAGAAGAAATTGCACAAAACGTGCAATTTCTCCTTTTGCCACAATGTTTTCTACTTTTTGTCATAGGTTATCCATTCAATTATGGAGATTTTCTATGTTTTGACAAAATACGTTCAAAGTCGTCTGCTGCAGAATTGTCGTATGAGGGAAAGGGTTAAAAGTATCAAAAATGGGATATTGCTCTTCCAACAATCTTTTACTGCCATAACCCATTTCTGCAAGTAGGAAAGGGTTACAACTAGCTATTACTTTTATCAGATTTTCTTCTAAAAGTGTTTTCATAAGGGAGACCCTAAAAGTATTTTATGCTTCAATAGTCAGATTAACTACCCCAATAACCCCAGGCATAAATGGAAATGTTAAGAAAGGTATTCCCTGAAACCATAAATAACTGTCCTATTTGACAGAGATTTCCTGTGGCTATAAATAGCTATATTATACCTTATGTTCATAGACCATATCCAATAAACCTTAGGACAGTATCTTTAATTCAGTAGAAAGGGGTTGTATATTGTTGATGGATGTTCCTCCATATACCACAGTGTGGTTCAAACTTAACTGCTTTAATACCATATATGAATAAATTGAAAAGGAAAATGAGGCTTTGAAGTCAAAAATTAAAGAATGTGGGGAATACGTATCGCTGTGAATCTTTATTAAAAATAGGGAAGGTTTAGATTCATTCAGGCAATATTTGTGTGTGATTTATTTGGGCATATTAGAGTGAATCTTATCTTGTCGTTGGATTATTTTTTTTACATTGGTGTAGTTTTTCGGTTGACAGGTACAGTTTAGTCGTCCTTAAAACTTATCTGTTATCTAAATGTGATATTAGGAGTGATATTAGAGTGAGGTGTAAATTTCGTCTCGGAGTTTTACAAGTGTGCCTCACCTGTTCATCAAATCTGCGTGAAGTGTAAAATGCATTTTGTGAAGTGATTTCTGGTTTATTCATTAATGTGGATCTAAATCAGAAAATATGGATCCTTCGTACACATATCATGATCCTGCCGAGGTTCCGCCGTCCCCGCGTGCCTTTGTGCAGTACGAGGAAAACAGAAGGAAAGAAACAGGTGCTGGGCTTATACTTACTCTTATTAATTCCTTGACAGGGGAATATAACATTGCAGAGCTTCAACCTTTATTGGCCTCATTTGTTTTCTACAGGGCTACATGAACATCCCTGGTTTCATATCCCCCTGGCAGAAACATTGTTCGTAAAACATTGTGAAAAAAGGAGAAATGGGTCATGATCAGCAATTTCACCTTTATCAGAAGTGTTTTCTACACTTTCCATTCATCTAAACTTTCCTTAAACATATGTAATTACCACATGAAGAAACATCTGCTGAAGAGGACTGTTTTTAAAAAATTGAGACAAATAGGAAATTGCTCATGATACCTCAATGTTTGGTCTTGATCCAATAATGAAAGACTTTCCATATTTTTGCCCAGATGCTTTCAAAGAAGTCTTTTGCAGAAATGTTGTTTACATGATTGTGTGAATGAGTTTATATCATATATTACAGCATAATGGGATTGTTGATCGTTAAATAACATTATCTCTCATTTGCAGATGCATCTGAATAGCCGACAACATTTAAAAACATTGTGGCAAAATGTAGAAATTTCTCATAATGAGCACCTGCACGTGGGAAAGGGTTAATGAGAAATTCAATGTCATTCATGCATGCCTGTTGTTTTTTGCCATCATGATGTAGAGTCTGTCAGTTCACGTTCTACATTATGACAACTCTTAAGGTCAATAGTATACATCTGTTGTCCATTTAATCTCTCACTTCTTTAGATATAACGGCCTCTAAGGTTTGAAGTTGGTCTGCAAATTGATTCCGAAAAGCATTTTTTTTGCAATTAATATCGGGAATGTTTACTCTCATGTTTTCTTCTGTTTGTCAAAGCCATACATTCATTTATTCATGTTTTAATTAACCCTTTCTCGCATACAACAAATGTGTGGACAATCTTCATAAGGGAAAGTTTCATTAACCCTTTCCCTCATACGGCAATTCTGCAGCAGACGACTTTGAATGTACTTTGTCAAAACATAGAAAATCATGGATAACCAGTATGACAAAAAGTGGAAAACATTGTGGCAAAAGGAGAAATCGCACGTTTTGTGCAATTTCTTCTTTTTTCACTATTTTTTCAAAAAGCCGTCTGCTGCAGAGGCGTCAGAAAGCGTTTATATGAGGGAAAGGGTTAATGAAAATCATTGAGGCAAAGGAGAAATTGCTCATTTTGAGTCTTCAAAAGTCAGCTGCTATAGATTTGTTGCAAGTGGAAAAGGGTAAAGAACAAACAACAAATCTGCAGCAGACGAATTTAAAAAAACATCTAGGTGAAAATAAGAAAAATAAGTTAAAATACAATAAATGAGCAGAGTTGATAACATTGTGGAAATGGAGAATTTGATGAGTAGGAACAGTTTCTTCTATCAAAAGTTGTTTTCTGCAGATGCCTTAAAACGGATCTACAGTGGGATAGGGTTTAACCCTTTCCCACCTGCAGACGCATTTTGACGCAATATTAGTAGACGACTTTTGAAAACATTGTGGCCAAAAGTGAAATATTACTCATGATGAGCAATTTCTCCTTTGGCCACAATGTTTTCAATTTTATTTAACAGTTAAGCCATCTTTTATGGAGATTTTTCAGGTTTTTGTCACCATGATTTCAATGTCGTCTGCTGCAGATTTGTGGTTAGTGGGAAAGGGTTAAAAATACTCTTGATGGCATATCAGGTAGTGCGTTTTAAGTGAAGTTACAATGATTGGGCTCAGGTTGGGTAGATCAAAATTGTTATAAAAAAGTAGTTTGGGTGATAATTAAACAAATATTTGAAGTTCAAATTTATTTTGAGAACATATTGACTGCTATGTATTTGATTTTCACCTGAAGTATGATCCATAGGGTGAACAATTCATGTCATTCTAATTTCCTCACGTTTCTAAGATTTTCCCATATTCAGACACATAAAGCCTCCTCTGCAGAGATTTTTGAAATATCATGGCAAAAGAAGAAATTGCTCAAAATGAGGCTTTTAAAAACATTGTGGAATAAGAAGAACGCTATTTTCTTTTCCCACAATCTTTTCAACCTTAATTATACTTTCATTTATGTAGATTTTCAAGGAATCCGGTGTGGTCGAGTGGTTAGCGTCGGGGATTTCGAAACCGGGTGTCCCGGGTTCGATCCCCATTCGCGGCACTACGGTCATGGTGGAGTGCCCTTGGGTAAGGCACATTTTCTAGCCTAGTACTGGTTTGTTTACCCAGGGATCATGAATAATTAAATTTAATTGCGCGCTAAATGACCTTAGCTGTCGATGTGCCATAAAACAATATACATTCAGTATGTAGATTTTCTGTATTTTTTACAAGATGATTAAAATGACGGATTTGTCATATGTGGGTCATATGTGGGAAAGGGTTAATGGATAGAATAGAATGATTTACATTTTTGAAAGCAATGAAAAATGCATAATTATTTTAGCACTTAAATATGTGTACCGCGCCTTCAAGCCATGAATTCAATTAAATATGTACATATATATTATATATAGTATGCACTATGAATTATTTCGTACAAATTTATCTTTTGTCTTCAAACGAGATATATGCCCCTACAACTTTATATAAAGTATTTATATTATGTGATGCTATCATGGAAGTTATTATTCACAACATATTTTACTCTGATAAGAATTATCTATTGATTTCCGTCCTTTTCTCATATATAAAATACAACTGTGAGAGTCAACCTCATGCTAATTGACTGTTTTCAGTATTTATTGGTAAATGCAAAAATATAGATATGTATACATGTACATGTTTTAGATTTGGATTAATTTGTTTACCTGCATGATAAGGTATTTTGTGGCATGTTTAACCCTTTCCCTCATACGACAAATCTGCAGCAGTCGACTTTGAACATATTTTGCCAAAAAATAGAAAATCTCTATAATTGAATAGATAACCTATGACTAACAGTGGAAAACATTGTGTCAAAAGGAGAAATTGCTCGTTTTAAGCAATTTCTTCTTTTGTCGCTATGTTTTCAAAAAGCTGTCTGCTGCAGAGGCTTCAGAAAGCGTCTATATGGGGGAAAGGGTCATCATTGAGACCCTTATTCAGGAAACTGACTTGAAAGTCTTATTTACATGACATTGTGTCTGCTGCGATGTTATAAACTGTGTCAGGGCAGTGTTAAGAGAGAGTAAAGGAATCACTTACCAATTTGCTGGGCCTAAATCCTCTTAACTCAACATGGGTGTTTGAATGATTTTGATTTTCATTCAAAATACTGGTCTTCAAATTAGATGGGTGGGAAATTATAGTGAAAGGATAGTTATAAAATTAAAACTCCTTTAACATCTGGGATAGAATTACATAAATCTTTTTATGCCCCCGGAATCACCGATTCGGTGGGCATCTAGTTTTTGGTCTGTCTGTCTGCACGTCTGTCTGCACGAAAAAAACTTTAACCTTGACCACTACTTTCGAACCATAACGGGTACGGCTACCATATTTCACATGTGTATTTCTTGTGACATGACCTTTCTGTCAGTACCAAATTTTTGACCTTGCAACCTTGACCTTTGACCTAGATGTTGCCATTCTCGAAAAAAACTTTAACCTTGACCACTACTTTTGAACCACAACAGGTACGGCTACCATATTTCACATGTGTATTCCTTGTGACATGACCTTTCTGTCAGTGCCAACATTTTTGACCTTGCGACCTTGACCTTTTACCTAGATGTTGCCATTTGCCATTCGGGGGGGGGGGGGGGGGGCATCAGTGTTTCACAAACACATCTTGTTTTCTTTTAAAATTCCATTTGAATTGGTAATTTTTCCTATTTAAATTATTGTTTACTGCAGGCAATTGAACCGTTATATTAGTCATAACTTGACATTATTGCAGCAAAAAAAATTCTGTAAACATTAGACAATAGGAGAAATTTCTTATTTTTTCCACATTGATTTTAGCACTATTCAATAATTACAATTTCATTTTTCCAAGATATTGCATTTTTTGCAAGGTTTCAAATATGTGTGCTTCATATTTGTTGTTTGTGGAAAAGGTTAAACTATCTTCTGCAATTAAAGAAAAGTGTTTTAACACACCTTATACGACAATTCTGCAGTAGACACCTTTGAACATATTTTGTCAAAAAATAGAAAATCTCTATATAGTTGAATGGATGACCTTTGACTAAAAAAAAACAAACCATTGTGGCTAAAGAAGAAATTGCTTGTTTTGAGCAATTTATTCTTTTGTCACTGTGCATCAGAAAGCGTCTATATGAAGGACAGTGTTTAACAAAGAATATGAGTGACTTAATTAATTGACTAGCAGCCATAATAGACCTATAATACTTGATACACAATCTTTATTAAGATTCTTACAAATCACAAGTATTCTAGAAAACAAGAACAATCTGAATGAGAGTCTAGAAAAGGAAGATAAAAATGTACTTTAAAAACTGATGAAAGCAAAAACATTGGTTCAAATGAAGAAATTGCGATTTTATAGGAATATTGAGAAGATTATAAATTTTTAGCTCCACTAGCTGTAATCCAGTCGAGCTGAATTATGTTGTGGTGAATGGTCGTGTGTGTGTGTGCGTGTGTCAACCATTTGCTTCAAACAAATTCTCATCTGTAACTGCTGCACAAATTGGCATGAAACTTCACAGGGTGACCCTCTATCAGATTCCTTCAAGCCATGTTGATTGGTAAAAAAAAAATGGCCACCAGGCTGTTTTGCCTTAAATGGCTATAGTGAAAATTTCAAAATCTCGTCCGAAAGTATCTGATCCTCTATCGGTTTCTTTTAAGCTTTGTTGGTTTGTGTTGGTTTGTCCAGGTGTCCCGCATTCGACAACCAGTCGCGGTTCTATGGTCATGGTGGAGTGCCCTTGGGCAAGGCACATTTTCTAGCCTAGTACTTGTTTGTTTACCCATGAATAAGTGAACTCACAGTCACCAAGAAATAACAGATATAATGTTGAAAGCGGCGTAAAACCCCAATAAAACAAATTGTGTTGGTTTGTGGACAAACATGGCCACGAGGGTGCAGGGCTGTTTTGCCTTTTATGGTTAAAGTGAAAACTGTTATATTCTTTTCCGCCGAATGTATCTGGCCGGTTTGCAAATAAGTTGTAGACATTTTCCTTTGGTGACCCTATACTAGATTACTTTAAGCCATGTTGATTGGTTGAGAAACATGGCCGCTTTAATAGAGTCAATTGGCTGATTTAATTTTTGCCTAATGACAGAAGAGCGATACTGGCCCTCTAATGTTCTACAATATTTTCAAGTTAATGGACCCTACAGTTATATGAAAAGTTGATACTCAGGTAAAAGGTTGGGAATGGATGAACAGATGTTACATTGCATGATCGAAGTGACAGATTACTTCAATTGATTGTTGGTAAATATTCTTGATTACCCATATGTTTTCTGTAACTTGAGCACCGATTGAAAAATTTCTGCTTTGGTCAAAATGGTTTCAAGTGTCATCTGCTGCAGTTTCATCTGCAAGTGGAAAGGAGTTTGATTGTTTTGTGTTTTACGCCGCTTTCAACAATTTTACAGTTATATCATGGTGTTTCCTGAGAAAGTTACCACTCATTGTACTTCTTGTCCATTTATCCTGACACCAATCAGCCAGTATTAATGCTAACCCCACAACCCTGAACGCCAAGGAGGGCAGCCATTACTTCCATTTTTAGCTCGACTTTTTAAAAAAACGAGAGCTATTGTCATGACCCTGGCGTCGTCATCGGCGGCGGCGTGGTCGTCCGGTTAAGGTTTTTTGTTTAGCTCATTTTTAGCTCACCTGAGCTTTGCTCAAGGTGAGTTATTGTGATCGCCTTTTGTCCGGCGTCCGTCGTGCGTCGTGCGTCGTCCGTCGTGCGTCAACTTCTTCTCCTCAGTAACCAGTGGGTCAATTCGGATGAAACTTCACAGAAAGCATCCTCTCAATGACCTCACCAGATTTCCTTCAAATTTTTGGAATCCATGCAGAATTCTGGTTTCCATGGCAACGAAACGAAAAAAACTTCAAAATTCTTCTTCTCCCAAACTGGTTGGCAGATTTTCAAATAATTTTGTAGAAATGTTCCTTGGATGATCCTCTATCAGATTCCTTCAAGCCGTATTGATTGGTCGAAAAACATGGCTGCCAGGGGGGGCGGGGCTATTTTGCCTTATATGGCTATAGTGAAAACTTAAAAAATCTTCTCCTCTGAAAGTGTAAGGCCGATTTTCAAATAATTTTGTAGAAATGTACCTTGGGTGACCCTCTATCAGATTCCTTCAAGCCATGTTGATTGGTCGAAAAACATGGCCGCCAGGGGGGGCGGGCTATTTTGCCTTATATGGCTATAGTGCAAATTAAAAAATCTTCTCCACCAGAAGTGTCAGGCCGATTTTCAAATAATTTTGTAGAAATGTTCCTTGGGTGATCATCTATCAGATTCCTTCAAGCCATGTTGATTGGTAAAAAAACATGGCCGCCAGGGGGCGGGGCTATTTTGCCTTTTATGGCTATAGTGAAAACTTAAAAAATCTTCTCCTCCATAAGTGTCAGGCCGATTTTCAAATAATTTTGTAGAAATGTTCCTTGGGTGACCCTCTATCAGATTCCTTCAAGCAATGTTGATTAGTCGAAAAACATGGCCGCCAGGGGGCGGGGGCTATTTTGCCTTATATGGCCAAAGTGAAAACTTAAAATATCTTCAACATCTTCTCCTCAGTAACCAGTAGGTCAATTGGGATGAAACTTCACAGAAAGCATCCTCTCAATGACCTCACCAGAATTCCTTCAAATTTTTGGGATCCATGCAGAATTCTGGTTTCCATGGCAACGAAACGAAAAAAACTTCAAAATTCTTCATCTCCCGAACTGCTTGGCAGATTTTCAAATAATTTTGTGGAAATGTTCCTTCAAGCCATGTTGATTGGTCGAAAAACACGGCCGCCAGGGGGGCGGGGCTATTTTGCCTTATATGGCTATAGTGCAAACTTAAAAAAAATTCTCCTCCAAAAGTGTCAGCCCGATTTTCAAATAATTTTGTAGAAATGTTCCTTGGAAGACCCACTTTCAGATTCCTTCAAGCCATGTTGATTGGTCAAAAAACATGGCCGCCAGTGGGCAGGGCTATTTTGCATTATATGGCTATAGTGAAAACTTAAAAAATCTTCTCCTCCAAAAGTATCTGGCCGATTTTCAAATAATTTTGTAGAAATGTTCCTAGGGTGACCCTCTATCAGATTCCTTCAAGCCAAGTTGATTGGTCGGAAACTATGGCTGCCAGGGGGCGGGGCTTATATAGCTAAAGTGAAAAAAAAATAAAAAATCAGGTGAGCGATTCAAGGGCCATCATGGCCCTCTTGTTTGTTCTCCCTATCAGTCGAGCGTCTGTGCCGTACGCGGTGCTCTTGTTAAAGTTGGAAATTAGGAGGAAGGGAGATTATGATAAATTTCTATTTTTCTGAAATATCGGGTAATAGCACAATTTAACCATTCTCTGTAGTCTAAGGGCTATTGGATAACCATTCAGCTAACTGATTACTTTCAATATTGTATCAAATCTTTTGTCCAAGTATCTAATAAGGGAAACTAATATCAAAAGTTTGTTTAACTTACAGTAGTTCAATAGGTAGAAAGAGGTAACACTATAGTGTGTATTACTGGGCAATAAACAATCATTGAAATTCCTATTAAATTTTAATCAGTTTAGGTTAGATTTACATCAGAAAATACCCTGACAGAGATCCAAAATTACATCTCCTTTCTTGGACCAGATGATATTTGATGCCTCTCCAATTTTGAAAAACAGTGTGAGAAAGGAGACAAAGTTTCAAATTATCCCTTTTCATTGATGACATTTAATGCCTCTGCAGCAACAAATAATTGAAAAACATATTTTGAAGGGGAGAAATTCTTTAAAATAAACAATATCTCAGACATATAACGTTGCTATAAAATTGATTCTGACCAGTTGCATTATGTAAGGATATCGTGCCAAAATAGAATTTCTGAATAAGATATTAAATTCTTCATAATTAATGCCAAGTTTTATATAGAAACTTTTGATAAATGTGTTGTTAATGGTAGATTGCAAACCAGTTGCAACTTAACCTGAAAGTAAGATATAGTAGGGGTTTTGTTGCATTGATAATCCTTTGAAGAACAGGTTGTCACCGGCTGCCATATATGGTGTGATGCCCTGCTGTTACCCTCTGTCAGACTGCTTCCTGTTGAATAGGAAATTTAAATTTCGTACCTTCACCGAATTTTAATCCATAGACCTTGTTGAATTAAAATATATCATAAAACTGTAGACCCTTATCATGCAATGAAATATTGATCCTATTGTACATGTTCCAAGGCTTTCTGATGCCTTTGCAGCATACAACTTTTGAAAACATTCTGACAAAAAGAATGATGAGCAATCTCTACTTTTTGCCTCAAGTGCTTTCAACTATTTTCTTCAACTGAACTTTTATATTAAGAGAATTTCCAAATTTTTATTTATGATACTTTATTGGCAAATCAGTATTAAGAGGATACTTGCATACATATCAGCTTATTCTTATTCAGCATATTAAGTTTGTCCGAAGTTGAGGAACTAGCTGTGTCCAAGAAGAACTTGTTGGTGTTTGTTAATAAATGCTATACATCCTATGATATTTTACTGCTGATCTTGGAATCGGTTTTATCAATTTTATTGTTTAGAAAATGCTTTTAAATTTGAAAATAAACATTTTAAGAAAAGTTCATGCACCCTTTCCAACTTGCAGATGTATTTTGATGCATCTGCAGCAGACAGCAGCCTTTTGAACTTATTGTGGCCAAATGCAAAATTGATCATGATGAGCAATTCCTTCGTCAGTGATGATGTTTCCAACTCGTTTCAATGATCATTTTTTAAGAGAATTTCATTTTTTAGATGTTTTTAAATTTGTCTACAGCAGATTTGTTGTATGTGGGAAAATGAAAATAACAGTATAAAATTGAGATATACTAGAAAAGGATTGCTGGAGAAGTAAAACATTGTTCATGTGCTCTTTATAATAGTCGGAAAGATTTCCCTCCCACAATGTTTTCAAAATTGTTTCTGAGAAAATGTCGCAGAAAATTATCCTCTTTCACCATATTTTCATAAGTGTTCTGCTTTAGAAGCATCATACATGTAGTTTGAATAAGTGGTTGCTTTTTTTTTTTTAGAAAAGTGAAAAAAATACATAAGTTTAAAAGGATTTTTCCCCTATCTTTTCAGATCAGAGAGATGCTGTACAAAAGAAGACATTTACCAAATGGGTGAACAAACATCTGCTCAAGGTATTATAATTTTCTTTTTAAACTGTCAAATTGTCATGTAATAACTAACCCATGTCATATAGTAATGTCCTTTGTATAATGTCTACAGTGCTATACAAATTAGAGCAAATGAAAGTCAGTGAGGCTACACTTGAGGCTGCTTCATCAAGGCCTATGAAACATTAAATTGATTAATACAATCAAAATGAGTGATGTATGCATAGATGAATGAAGATTGAAAAACTCCTGGTTTACAATCACAATAAGAGGAACAACTTTCAAACCTTTGCTACGTAAACCAATTTTGTTTCATCATTCTGCGGCCGACGATTTTATAAAACATTTCTGAAACCAGAGATATTACTCATGATGAGCAATGTCTCTTTTAACAGCAATCAGTTGATATAATATTTCAATGATTATATTCATTTATGTAGATTTTCCTGGTTTTTGCCAAGATGCCATTTGTTGCAATGTGGGAAAGGATGAAATTGCTCTTTTTACTGTCAACTTAATCTACTTTTTTGATAATGTGTAGGTCATTTTTCGTGCATGCTTTATGCAATTTGTAGTTAAACTATTATCATATTTGTTTTTTCTCACAAGAAATAAATGACAGTAAAATTATTTTCTCATGCACTAAAAATTTGACAATTTCAAATACCTGCTATAAATGAAGATGATGTATACACAGAAGATGTTGGGGTTATATTAACCTGTTCCCACCTGTAGACGCATTTTGACGCATCTGCAGCAGATGAGTTTTAAAAACATCGCGACAAAAGGATAAATTGCTCGATTTGCCAACAATGTTTTCAACTTTTTTCAGCAATTATACCTGCAGTTATTTCCATAGTTTTCAAAGTCGTCTGCTGCAGATTTGTATGTGGGAAAGGGTTAACACAGCTAGATAAAGATCTACCAGGTTTTGGTTTTAAGACATGTACCTGATGTGTCATATTTAGAGTTGTCTGTTTTGAAAATAAATGAATATTAATTGTAATATCTGGGCATTTAGAAGTATCATTTTGATGCTGAATTGAAAGTATTGAAAAAGAAAAACTACTGTACGTGTTACTCCTATTGGATCAAGTCAAATAGCACCATTTCAGCGAATTGGTTGATTGTCCCCTACAAATTTACAACAAATCTAATGCAGACAATTTTAAAAGAATTTAGCCCAAGTCATGACAAATCACTTAATAATAAATGAAAGTATAATTATTGAATTAAGTTGAAAAGTTATAGTAAAAGGAAAAATTGCTCTTTTGGCTGCAAAGTTTTCGAAGGAGTTCTCAGCAACTGCAAGGTCGTTGGAAAGCGTCTGTAATGTTAAAAACGGTTAAATTTGATGTTTTTAATTTATGTGCATGATTCTAAAAATGCATATGAGGTAAATGGTTAAATCATTGGAATGTATTGGGCCTACAGAAAGAAGTTAATTGTAACAGAAGGGAATTATAAACCAATAAAACCAAACACAGTGCACAGTCAGGATATAATCCTGTATTTGTTCACTTACAAATTACCTTGGAGTTTTATGCTTTCACAATGTGAATCACCTGATACTGCTCCTTGTTTATAACCCTTTCCCTCATATGACAATTCTGCATCAATTCGAAAATGTCTACTAAAAAAATATGGAAAATCTCTATAATTGTAGGTATAATTACTGAAAAAGGTTGAATGTGGCAAAAGAAGAAATTGCTTGTTTTGAGCAATTTTTCCTTTTGTCACGATGTTTGCAAAAGTCGTCTGCTGCAGATGCGTCAAAATGCGTCTATAGGTGAGAAAGGGTTAACCCTTTTCTACATGCAGACACATCTACAACAGACAACTGTTAAAAACATAAAGGCATAACAAATAAACTGATTATCATGAGCCCTTTCTCTTTTTTCCACAATATTTTTAACTCCTGCCAATAATCATTCTTTCATTTATAGATATTTTCCATATTTTTGCCAAGATGATTTATAGTCGTCTGCTGCAGAGTTGCTGTATGCATGAGAAGTTGGGAAAGGATTAACATTTCCCTGAACAGGCTATTTAAACCAATCAAGTCCAAACAGTTCTCAGTGTGACTTAACTTTGATTTGTTGGATCTTTCATTGATAATTTCATTTTTATGCTAATTTACATAAAATGTTTTTTTATGACTTCAAAACTGTTTATTTGCATCTGAAGGCGTCTGTGTCAAGTAAAATGTTGCATTGAAAACTACTCGAGATCTCATTGAAGATAACACTCAGTCTAGTTTGACAAGTAATCAGATTTTCTACCAAAGGATTAATTTACATGTACATGTATTTGGAACAATAAATTAAGTGCATCAAACTTTGCTTTTATAATTTGATTTAAAAGAAAAAAGGAAAAAACATTTATGCACTTATACGCAGCCAGTGCCATATTTTCTTTTTTTTTCAATTGAAGCATAACAAGATGTAGATGTCTCATAAATTAGCTATCTTCAAATAAAATACTTAAAATAATAATTACTCTTTTTTTCCCATCTATTTTGCATATTTTGTTCTAAGGTTTGAATTGAACTTTTAGCCTTCTAAATTTGCAAATTTTCCTTTGTAAATATAAAGTTTTTGAAAAAGGATTAAAGATGTAACTGTGTCACACCAAGATCACCACAGTTTATGACATAATGGCAATGTATATACTTTATGAAATAAATCTTTTGCATTATGAACAAGATGACAGTCTTCTTTAAATTCCAAGATGGCCTCTGAGTTGTGTAGTGTTAGATTGTCCACCTCGGGTGCAGGAGGTCGCTGGTTCGATCCCCGGCTGGGTCATTTCAAAGACTCTAAAAATGGCAGAAATTGCTGCCCTCCTTGGCGCTCAGGGTTGTGGGGTAATGGCATAACGACTGACTGGCTGGTGTCAGCATACTGGTAACTAACACAAGAAATGCTGTTATATTACTGAAAAATTGTTGAAAGCGGTGTAAAGCAAAGAATTACAATTCCATATGAAAAATAGTATATGAAGTTTTATCAAGAAATCCTCAAGGGAGAAGCAATAAAAACTTCAATTAAAATCACTGTTACTGGGTAAATGTATTCATAATCGTACACAATTTGAATAAATGTTGTTCCCTATGTGACAATTTTACTATCTCCCATATGAAGTGACAAAACAGGGCCTTAGGCGCACTTGTAACAATGTTATTTTGGTGTCAGAACGAGTGTACATGGGGCCGCCGTTAAGTTTGATTATTATTTCTGTTACATTTAATTAAGCAAATGTAAGTGTAATTTATTGGTGTAAAAGTGTTGATTAATGACCCGGCCCTCGGGACAGTCCTCTTTGACATCTGATGTCATTGTTTTAAATCTTTGCTGTCAATTAACATATCACAAGGGTTCATCTTAAACCCTTACCTCATACAATAATTCTAGGGTCTCCTGCTTGGAAAAAGGCCAGAGAACAAATTGCCTTTTTAAAGTTTAATTTTACACCAGGTCCATAATATTGTGGGAAAAGGAGAAATTGAGCATTTTCCCCCAAAATGTCTGTTGCAGATGCATTTAAAGTTTTCTGTATTAGGGAAAGCATTTATGTATGTATCAATATCTATATTCAATCTGTCATACTTTACTGTCCCTTAATTGTCAAAATACAAGATGATGGTATACAAATCAATTGCCTACAGACTGACCTTGATTGATTATGTGATTTAATCATATTGACAGGGGAAATGGCATGACTACAATAAACCTCTGTGTTCAATTATCTAACTGAAATCCTAATTTGGATACAAAATATACTTCAATTGAGGTCATTACATTTTCTGACTGTCAGAAGAAAGACCTTTTACAGCATCCATTGAATTTAAATGAGCCTTACACAATATTTATCATGAGGATGATTATGATTGAATCAAAATAATTGTTTAATCCTTTCTATTTCTCTAATACAGATGAGATTTGGCATCCATTACTCAGATGAGTTTTGATCATGGAAAAAAGGAGAAATGGCTCAGAAAAAGCAATGTGTTGATTTTCAACAACGTTTTCTACTCTGCATCAAAACTTTCTTGGTATTTTCTGTATTGAACACATCTTTTTGTGGCTCATTTAAATGATATCTATAAATCTTAGTATGAAAAAAAAAATGGGTTGCAGGTTCCAAATACTCAGATTTGAAGTGTGAAGGATGCAACTTGATCAGTATAAAAATACCAATAGTATTGGACATTAACATTGAATAATTTGAGATGAAATTGATTCAATGATTCAATTTTAACATAATTTCAATTGGCATATTACAGTTATATCACAGCAGAAAGTTCAGCTGTGTTTCTTGGCTGTCTGACAATACCAGGACTCCACAGTTCAGGTGTGTGTTTCTTGGTTGTCTGACAATACAAGGACTCAACAGTTCATCTGTGTGTTTCTTGGCTCTCTCATACCAGGACTCCCTAGTTCAGCTGTGTGTTTCTTGGCTGTCTCATACCAGGACTCCACAGTTCAGCTGTGTGTTTCTTGGCTGTCTGACAATACCAGGACTCCACAGTTCAGCTGTGTTTCTTGGCTGTCTGACAATACCAGGACTCTGCAGTTTAGCTGTGTGTTTCTTGGCTGTCTGACAATACCAGGACTCCCTAGTTCAGCTGTGTGTTTCTTGGCTGTCTCATACCAGGACTCCACAGTTCAGCTTTGTGTTTCTAGGCTGTCTGACAATACCAGGACTCCACAGATCAGCTGTGATTCTTGGCTGTCTGACAATACCATGACTCCACAGTTTAGCTGTGTGTTTCTTGGCTGTCTGACAATACCAGGATTCAACAGTTCAGCTGTATGTTTCTTGGCTGTCTCATATCAGGACTCCACAGTTCAGCTGTGTTTCTTGGCTCTCTCATACCAGGACTCCACAGTTCAGCTGTGTGTTTCTTGGCTGTCTGACAATACCAGGACTCCACAGTTCAGCTTTGTTTCTTGGCTGTCTGACAATACCAGGATTCCAGAGTTCAGCTGTGTGTGTCTTGGCTGTCTCATACCAGGACTCCACAGTTCAGCTGTGTGTTTACTGGCTGTCTCATACCAGGACTCCACAGTTCAGCTGTGTGTTTCTTGGCTGTCTCATACCAGGACTCCACAGTTCAGCTGTGTGTTTCTTGGCTGTCTCATACCAGGACTCCACAGTTCAGCTCTGTGTTTACTGACTGTCTCATACCAGGACTCCACTGTTCAGCTGTGTTTTTTCTGGCTGTCTGACAATACCAGGACTCCACAGTTCAGCTTTGTTTCTTGGCTGTTTCATACCAGGACTCCACAAAACAGGCAACTGGGTACCTTTCCCATATCCTAAGAGTATTCAACGTAATGGTTGAGGATGAATGACGCTATAGTCACAAAAAGTGTTGTCAATTATTGGAAAAAATGATTTCCAAGCCCAGGTTTGAGCCCTAGACCACTGGATCAATAGCTCTCGACAATACATACTTAACTTAACTTATCATTGCTCATCATTATGACATTGAAACACAGTGAGTGCTGAAAGGGGAATACAACAAACCAAAAGTGTCCAAATAGAACCATGTTGTGGAGATATTTGTATCCAAATACAATGAAAAGAAGATGCTCATTTATTATCATCCATTATCACACTTGACACCTGAGTAAATTAGACCATCAAAACTTTTGATCCACCCCATGTCCATGAGGATAATACTGCACTACCATTGAATTTAGATAGTAACATACCTTTTACTTCATATTAAGTTTTTCTTGGGCTTATTAGATCTAATCTGTTTAAATTATACTATCCTTTTTTGTCTTCTGCAAAATGAGTCAAAATGCATATGCATGTATGAAATAGTTAACCCTTTCCAACATACAAAGTTTCTGTAGCAAATGACTTTTGAAAACATTGTGGTAAAAGGAGAAATTGCACAACGTTTTCAAATGAATTCAATAATTGTTCTTTCATTTACACAAAATTTCAATATCTTTTACTTCATGTTTTTAAAGTCATCTGCTGCAGATTTGTTGTACATGGGAAAGGGTTAAAGTATCAAGTAGTGAGGTGCTAATATAATCTACATCAGGTAGCTTAAGGGATTTTCATAGCTTACCCATAAATTCTATGAAATTAATGAGGCGCACCATTATGAAATACTTGAAGTAAATCGGTTGTGAAGTGCAAGTTAATTTATTCATATATACCTTGCATTTCACACCTATGTACTATTTCAAGTTTTGGTTAAGATTTGACCAATTGTTGACCTGAGAATATTTATAAACTTCGGGACATCCATGAGAATTTTAGAAAAACATAAGTGTATATGAGCGTGGATAATTGTGACAACCAACCTTAGCACAATTATTACACTTGTGGAAAAAGACCTAATTGAGCACCCAGGCTAAAAGATACACATGGATACTAAGTGGTAACCCCAGACGACTAGATAAGAGGGAGTGAATAGGTCTATTCCCCACAATATTTCTCTTATTACTCAACCAAATCCTATGTTTTGGGTACTCAAAAGAATCATCTCACTGAGACATAGAATTTGAATGTCAAATAAGGTTTTAAGAACCTGTAAACTGCTGTTTATCTAGAGCTCTGGTTTACCCCTTTCCCATCATACAACACATAAAGCAGCAGGCACTTTGAAAACATCTGGGCAAAAAACTGAAAGCCTGCAACTGAATGTATGATTGATTAGTGAGTAGAATTAAAGGCGGTAACGATGTGGACTGTTTATATCTAAGAGATGCGAGTTGAAAAGTCGAGGGGACAAGTGTCAGTCTTCTTCTTCCACCAATGGGCTAAAAGTCTTGTGTGGAAAAGCAGTCAGTTTCTTTGCAAGACTTGTGTACAGAACTGGTCTGAGAAAACCAGGAAACACATGGGTAGGCGATAGGACCGAATTTTTTATGAAAACAGCGTGTAACCATAATCAATCAAAATTACAAAATGTCGAATGTTCTCCTATGAGTTGGCGGAAATGTAAAGACTTTGTCCAAGTGTGGTTCAAAGGCATTCTAATTGTATTATCAAATATTGTGTGAATATGTTTACTTTTCAACTCCAAAATGTTCTACTGTTTACTTTAGTTAAGTGTTTCCACTCGGACCTGTGGATCTCGAATGTAAGGGGGTCATGCCTGTTAAAATCAATAAATTTGTCCTACTATTGAATTTCATAACAAAAATTGTACATCAAATTAATATTCAGATATAGGCATATAGAATTGAAGTTAAACTGATGAAAACAATGACACTTTTAATGTAAGCTATATAGACATAGAAATATTAGCCCTTATCCCAAGGAATGACATGACAGTTTGTTGGCTATGTGTATTAGTACTGTAAATGATGTAGATAAAAGGACTATTTGATGATTATATGCAACTTCCACATTTTAGTTCAAAATACTTTGAATTATTTATTTTTTTTGTACGAAAAGATAATGGATTCACCCTTTTACACTTACTCAGCTGCAGCAGCCAACTTTTGAAAACATTTAGGCAATAGGAGAAAATTCTCATAATAAGCAATTGTCATTTTACAATGATTTCAATAATTGTATTGTCATTAATAGATATACGTTGCACATTTTTGCCTAGATGGTTTAAAGTTGTGTGCTATAGATTAGTTATATGTGGGAAAGGGTTAAAGTATGATCTTGAACTCTGCAATATGATTGACCTTAAATGGTTACTCCATACATATAAGAACTGTTTACATAGGATTGACATTCTATTGACACTTACAGGTAAGGTCACAATTGAACCAATCCCTTGCTTAGAAAGGAGTTGAGATTCATCAACAGTTGACAAGACATATTTTGAAAATTATTTGAGAAAAGGGTAAGTTGCTGGAAACAAGCAAGTTCTCTTTTACCAACAATGTTTCAACTCTGTATCAGAACTAATCTCCCAATTTCCCAACTTCTTATAATTTTTTCCTATTTTTAGCTCACCTATGCACGAAGTGCAAGGTGAGCTATTGTGATCACATTTTGTCCGGCGTCTGGCGTGCGTCGTCAACATTTGCCCTTGTTAACACTCTACATTTTACATCCGATCTTCATGAAAGTTTATCAAAACATTCATCTCCATCAAGTCTTGGAAAAGTTCTAAACTGGGCCATATGAGGTCAAAAAGTAGGTTACTAGTTCAAATTGAAGGGAAATCTTGTTAACACTCCGGAGGCCACATTTTCAACTTGAGCATGTTGAAACTTAATCAGAATGTTTGTTTAAAGGTCATATCGGGTCCAAACTAGGTCACTAGGTCAAATTTAAGGAAAATCTTGTTAAAACTCTGGAAGACACTTTTTAAACTTGAGCATGTTGAATTTGTCTTAGTGGTAGCTAGGCCAAGTTCAAATATAAGTCATGTCAGGTAAAAAACTAGGTCACTAGGCTAAATTTAAGGAAAATCTGGTTAACACTCTGGAAGCCACATTTTTGGTTGATCATGTTGAAACGTTGTCAGAATATTTGTCTTGATGATATCTAGGCTAAAATCAAATATGGGTTTGGTCAGATCAAAAACTAGATCACTAGGCCATATTGTAGAAATATCTTGTTAACACTATAGAGATCAATTTCTTTTACTTGAGCAGCTTGAGCAGCTTGAAGCTTGAAGCTTTGTCAGAAAGTTTGCCTTGATGATATCTAGGCCAGGTTTGAATATGGGTCATATCAGGTCAAAAATTATGTCACTAGGCCAAATTGATGAACAATCTTGTAAACACTCTCAAAATATTTGTCTTGATGATATCTAGGCTAAGTTCGGATATGGGTCGGGTCTGGTCAACAACTAGGTCACTAGGCCAAATTTGTAGTTTTTGAGTTGAGTCTTAAATAGCCCTATCTCAGGTGAGCGATTCCAGATCCTCATGGCCCTCTTGTTGTCTCGCCCACGATAGTGGAGTGAGACATAGCAGTCACTTTTCCGGCGACGGCGGCCGCTTTTACAAATAGCTATATCTCGGCAACCCCTGCTTGAATTTTTCTGAAAGTTTGTTAGCTGTATTGTTTGGTCATGGGACATCTGTCAACATCAAAATTTTCAGGGTCAAGGTCATAATTGTGCAGAACTTGACCTTTGTTAGGTAACTTAACCTCAAAACTTAACCTTTCTTATATCTCAGCAACCCCTGCTTGAATTTTTCTGAAACTTTGTCAGATGTATTGTTTGGTCATGGGACATCTGTCAACATCAAAATTGTCAGGGTCAAGGTCATAATTGTGCAGAACTTGACCTTTGTTAGGTAACTTAACCTCAAAACTTAACCTTTCTTATATCTCAGCAACCTCTGCTTGAATTTTTCTGAAACTTTGTCAGATGTATTCTTTGGTCATGGGACATCTGTCAACGTCAAAATTTTTAGGGTCAATGTCATAATTGTGCAGAACTTGACCTTTGTTAGGTAACTTAACCTCAAAACTTAACCTTTCTTATATCTCAGCAACCTCTGCTTAAATTTTTCTGAAACTTTGTCAGATGTATTGTTTGGTCATGGGACATCTGTCAACGTCAAAATTTTCAGGGTCAAGGTCATAATTGTGCACAACTTGACTTTTGTTAGGTAACTTAACCTCAAAACTTTACCTTTCTTATATCTCAGCAACCTCTGCTTGAATATTTCTGAAACTTTGTCAGATGTATTGTTTGGTCATGGGACATCTGTCAACATCATAATTTTCAGGGTCAAGGTCATAATTGTGCAGAACTTGACCCTTTCTTATATCTCAGTAACCCCTGCTTGAATTTTTCTGAAACTTTGTCAGATGTATTGTTTGGTCATGATACATCTGTCAACATCATAATTTTCAGGGTCAAGGTCATAATTGTGCAGAACTTGACCCTTTCTTATATCTCAGTAACCCTTGCTGGAATTTTTCTGAAACTTTGTCAGATGTATTGTTTGGTCATGGGACATCTGTCAACGTCAAAATTTTCAGGGTCATTGTCATAATTGTGCAGAACTTGACCTTTGTTAGGTAACTTAACCTCAAAACTTAACCTTTCTTATATCTCAGCAACCTCTGCTTGAATTTTTCTGAAACTTTGTCAGATGTATTGTTTGGTCATGGGACATCTGTCAACGTCATAATTTTCAGGGTCAAGGTCATAATTGTGCAGAACTTGACACTTTCTTATATCTCAGTAACCTCTGCTGGAATTCTTCTGAAACTTTGTCAGATGTATTGTTTGGTCATGGGACATCCATCAACGTCTAAATTTTCAGGGTCAAGGTCATAATTGTGCAGAACTTGACCTTTGTTAGAAGGGCGAGACACCCTCAGCCTTGTTTATTTAAATACCTATAACGAAAACAAAAATACCTTTTCCCAATGTGTTGACCTTGATCTCCCAAATGATTGTAAACATTTGTCTGCGCATGCGCGTCCTTTTTTTTCCTTATTGTATTCTTAATATCGCAAAATTTAGCACAATAACTTCGCATTTATGAAAATATTCCCATTTTCCTGTTATTAAAACCACGGTGGTTCCCAGTGATGTTACATAGATCTGCTCTTGTATACTGCTTGTGTTCAGTTGTGTGACTTCGGGTCGAAGTTGAGAGAAAAGAGGGAGAAATGTAACGGAAACGTGGTATAGGTATAAATATCATTTCTACAGCCTTGCTGTGGAAGCCGGCTTTTATAGCGTCGTTGGTAGAGTGGTTGACCTTTTCGTAAAGTTAAGCAACGTTCATCGCGGTTACGACCTGGATGGGTGACCCACGGTGTCTTAACGCCGGTACACGTTGCACTTTGGTTTCAATTTACATTTTAATTATAAAAAAACTCGCATATAAATAGACTGGTTCACTAATCTTAATCTTCTATTGCAAACTCGAACGAGAACCAGTCTAGTGACAAACTGCTACGGAAATATCCGAGAGCTGACGGTAAAAGATGATTAACACGGCGCATGCGCAAGCCCATTGCACCAGTGGTAGTTCTAAACACAACCAATATATGCACTGGTGCTGATGCACACGCGCAATAAAACCTCTTATGCTGCAGCAGACATAACATAAAAGATTCCTTTTCTATCATGTTTTCAAATCTGTTTTTGGACTTACTGGCTTTTTTTTAAGCATACAAAGGTCTTATTCAAGATGTTTCACAATTATGTTAATTGATAAAGATCAGTGCATTTGTATGACTGCATTTATTATACATTAAGTTTTCATAGATTTGCCATTTAGATTGGCAAACATCCAACACATCTTGTGTTTTTGTATAGGACTATAGTTTGCAGAGCTCTAGATAAGGAGAGAGAAATCCTTATTTTATCTGCTAACCCTATGTTGTGGATTCTTTTGAGTACCTACAACATAGTGTTAGGTTAGATAATTAGAGAGATATTGTGGGGAAAAGCGCTGTAAACCCCTCCTTATCTGGACTGCTGGGTTTGGTATATGTATTAACCTTTTCCTACATACAACAAATCAGCAGCAGTCAACATTAAGTCATCTCAGAAAAAATATGGAAAATCTTCATAAATGGTTTCAAATTTGAAAGCATTGTGTCAAAAGGAGAAATTGTTCAGATTGTTTAATCATCCGTATTACAGAGTTGTTAAATTCAGTGGAGGATTTGGTACATGTCACAGTGAAGGACATGTCACACCGGTTTTAGGATTGATTGATTTATTGGGGTTAAACACTATTTCTAACAATTTTTCAGTCATATCACAGCTTCCAGTTCAACTACTAATATGTTTCCTGGCTTTCTTACACCAGTATTCCACAAAACATTCTTTCCAAGCAACTGGCTGCTTTTCCACATAGACTGTTAGCCCATTGGTGGAAGAAAAGTGACGCTTGTCATAGTGAATTTTGCTACAGTCTTTACTCACATTCCCTGTATTGACAGCCCGTATTGCTACTGAGCTAACGGGGCTCTCCTGCCAGATTTAGTTAATGAGCAGATTAAGGGGGAAGAGTCCTCTACTACAAAATTAGGGTTAAAAAGATTGTGGTGGGAAAACCACTCAAAGGGATAATCTGTATTCTCTCCCTGGTGTATCACTGGACTTGAAAATCCCCCTCCCTCCCACTCAGGTCGCCCACACACTGCATTAAGACTTCATGTGGAGTCATAAAATGACATGAATTGGTGTTTTTGATTGATAAATTGATATGTTATGATTTAAATTTTAAATTTGTAAACTAATACTATAACGGTTTATAGAAATTGAGGCAAGTTAATCTAAGAATTAAGTTTACATTAATGTATACATACATTAAAAAATATGAGAAATTCTATTTATAAATTTGACCATACATTATAGAAATAACAATATTGATGACTTTCAAACTACATGAGAGTCCATATAGAGATTTTTGAGGTTAAAAAAACCATTTCCCTGATATGATATTTAACCCTTTACCACATACTTCAAATCTGCAGCAGAAGATTTTTTGACAAGATCTAAGTAAAAATATGGAAAATCTCTTTAACCCTTTCCCTCATGTAGACGCTTTCTGACGACTCTGCAGCAGACGGCTCTTTGAAAACATAGTGACAAAAGAAGAAATTGCTCAAAACGAGCAATTTCTCCTTTTGCCACAATGTTTTCCACTTTTTGTCATAGGTCATAGGTTATCCATTCAATTATAGAGATTTTCTATTTTTTGACAAAATATGTTCAAAGTCGTCTGCTGCAGAATTGTTGTATGAGGGAAAGGGTTAAAAGAAAGTATAACTATTGAGCTGAAAATGAAAATAAATTGGTAACGGGTGAAATGGATTATTATGTGAGATTTCTCCTGTTGCAGAATATCGTTTTATTAAAAATCCATCTACTGCAGACTGGCGTCAAAATGCATCAAAATGCGTTTGTATTTGGGAGCATTTTGAGGAAAAACTGGTAACAACTCAAAATTAAGAAGTGTAACTTCGATATGTGGTTGAAAATATTATGGGAAAAGGATCAATTTTCTTCTTTCTACCCAGCCAAGCCCCAGTAGCTCAGTTGGTAGCGAGTCGGGCTGTCAATCCAGGGGTTGTGAGTTTGAATCCCGGCTCGGCCAACTTTCTTTCCGACGATTGACAAAAGTTAATGCGACATGCGTCATTGGTCTTCCACCAATGGGCTAAGTCTATGTGGAAAAGCAGCCAGTTGCTTGGGAAGATTGTTGTGTGGAGTACTGGTGTGAGAAAACCAGGAAATGCATGAGTAGGTGAACTAGGTTTCAATCAATCAATCAAATCTTTCTACCCACAATGTTTTCATAAGTCATTTGCTTCCAATGCCTCATAGTCATCATCTGTAACAGGGAAATGTTTATTGATTGATATACTTTGTAAACCTTCCGGCATACAACACATTTGCAGCAGACATTACTTTGAAAAGGTCTAGGAAAGATTTTAAAATCTCTAAAAAATACAATTATTGTTTCGAGTTTAGAACATTGTTGCAAAAGGAAAATAGCTTGTTATGAGCAATTTCTACTTTTGACACAATGTTTTCAAAAGTACTCTGCTGGATAAAATATGCCTGCAAGTGGGAAAGGGTAAACGACAATTTTATAATTTTAACCCTTTCCCTCATATAGACACTTTCTGACGCCTCTGCAGCAGATGGCTTTTTGAAAACATAGGGACAAAAGAAGAAATTGCACAAAACGTGCAATTTCTCTTTTTGCCACAATGTTTACCACTTTAAGTCATAGGTTATATATCCATTCAATTATGGAGATTTTCTATGTTTTAACAAAATACGTTCAAAGTCGTCTGCTGCAGAATTGTCGTATGAGGGAAAGGGTTAAAAGCACAAAAGATGATCACCAAAATGTTATTTGAAAGCTTGTCATTGGTTGATAATGTCAAGCTAAAACCCTGTAGCTCAGTCTCAGTTTGTATATATTTGAGCTGTCAGTCCAAGGGTTGTGAGTTCAAATCCCAGCTTGGCTTACAGTCTTTCTGACATTTGATTTAACCAATGTGCTAACATGTGGAAAAGCAGCTAGTTGCTTTGAAAAGACTATTGTGTGGAGTACTTGTGTGAGAAAGTCTGGAAACACATGTGATATCGTGTCACTTCGGGATGAGAATGTGCTAGCGGCTAAAGTGAATTAAACAAAACTTTTAAAAAAAAATGGATATGATTTATTACATGAAACCTAGATGAGAGCACAATATAATATTTTCATGTTCTTAAAACTTATTCCCACATATATATATATAGGGTTTTTGACACATCTACAGCAGACACCTTTTGAACCAAAATTGGCAAAAGGAGTTAACCCTTTCCCTCATATAGACGCTTTCTGACGCCTCTGCAGCAGATGGCTTTTTGAAAACATAGTGACAAAAGAAGGAATTGCACAACACGTGCAATTTCTCCTTTTGCCACAATGTTTTCCACTTTTTGTCATAGGTTATCCATTCAATTATGGAGATTTTCTATGTTTTGACAGAATATGTTCAAAGTCGTCTGCTGCAGAATTGTCCTATGAGGGAAAGGGTTAATTGCTTATAAGGAGCAATTTCTACTTTTTCCACAATGTTGTCAACTCTTTTTAACAATATAATCTCACTTATGGATTTTGTTCAAGTTATTGCCAATGTTTTCAAAGTCTTCTGCTGCAGATTAAAAACGTTGTTGTAATTTGGACCCTAAAGTCAGGTGGTGACTATAATAGGAAGAATCATATTCATCATGAACTAAAGCCTTTGAGTACCAACAGCATAATATTATAAGGTATAGAGAGATGTTGTTGGTGACATCACTAAGTTAACCCTTTCCCACATACAACAAATATGTAACAGAAGACTGTGTTTAAGACATCTTGGCAAAATTATGGGAAATCTCTATAAATGAAAGTTCAAATATTGAATAAAGATAAAAATATTGTGACAAAAGGAGAAATTGCTTGTTTTGAGCAATTTAAGTTGTCACAATATTTTCAAAAAGTTGTCTGCTGCAGAGGCGTCTGAAAGCGTCTATATGTGGAAAGGGAAGGGTTATAACTTCTCCTTATCCAGGCTACAGCAATATATTTCATTGGTAACATGTAGACAATTTATATTTGTCAAAAAATACCCTTGGACACACCCTCGATAAGTGGTCTATTTATATTACTTTCCTTATATATATCTTTACATTCCTAAGTTCACAGCATCATTGGAGAGTTCAAGGTTACTTGAATAAGGCATTCAACCTTTGAAATAAATGTATAAAAGATTGATAATGAAACTCTTACTGTCACTTTCCAATGTGGACTTAACCCTTTCCCTCATATAGAAGCTTTCAGACGCCTCTGCAGCAGATGGCTTTTTGAAAACATAGTGACAAAAGAAGAAATTGCACAAAACGTGCAATTTCTCCTTTTGCCACAATGTTTTCCACTTTTAGTCATAGGTTATCCATTCAATTATGGAGATTTTCTATTTTTTGACAAAATATGTTGTCGTATGAGGGAAAAGGGTTAAAGGTAATTCCTGTTTTAGAAAGAAGCCAGAAATCCGTCCTGTCTGAGTGGTAATGGATAGCATTGGGGATTGAAGTCAGATTGTCCTGTGTTCTATTCCTTATTGTTGCTCTCATGGTGGAGTGCCAATGGTTATTAAAGGCAAAATGTCTAGCCTTGTAGTCATGAGTCAGCCGGGGATCATGGATAAGCACGCTATTGCCATTTTACAATAATAATTTTGAAAACGGCCTAAAATGACGAGAAAGAAGGTGTTCACTCATAATAAGCAAAGTAATGTTTACAAGTGTTAACATCCGATTGATTGGGGTTTGATGCCGTTTTTAACAATTACTCAGTCATATCACGGCGGCCAGTTCATCTACTCATGTGTTTCCTGGTTTTTCTCACACCAGTACTCCACATTACAATCTTCTCAAGCAACTGGCTGCTTTGCCACATAGACTTAGCCCATTGGTGTAAGACGAAAGATTCAAACTCACAACCCCTGGATTGACAGCCCATGTCGTTACCGACTGAGCTACCGGGACTCGGCGTTAACATCTGAAAAAAAATGAATTTAAAAAAATGAAAACAATGCATGAAACTGTTAAGGTATGTTGTAGGGAGCAAGTTACACTACAATACAAACAGTTATAACGATAAGCTAATACTCCTCAACCAACAATGTCTCAAAATTCTTTTTCCAATTTTCAAGTTGTTACATATTTATTTTCTCAGATGTTTTTAAAGCAAACACTAAATAATACTAACCTGTATAGCTCAGAGGTCTAGATAATGAGAAGTAAACTTGTCTTTCCCACTAATACATGTATCTCTATTATGGCTCTATGCTTTGGGGACTCAAAAGAATCGTCTTCTTTTGAGTCCCCACAACTTTGGGTTTTATACACTGTGTGTCAAATATGAGGTTTGGAATGTGAAATAGGCACCTTAAGTATCTAGAACTGCTCTGTTTAAGTAACATATGTGGGAAAGGGTTAATCCTGAAGGGAAAAGAGTGGTAAATGATATGTAATAGCTAGAGTTGAATTTAAAATTTTAATGAGAATTTGCTGTGACCAATTAAATGGTATATAAACACCACCATATGGTTTTTAAATGAGTTAATTAACTTGAAAACAAGTTTAAAGTTTCATGTTTAACTGTTTCAACCATTTTCCACTTGCAGATGCATTTTGACGCAGCTAGAGCAAAAAATGTTTGAAAACATTGTGGCAAAAAGGGAAAATGCTCATAATGAGCACCAACATGCAGACCGATCTAGGTCTACAATGTTCCCAATTGCAGCTGCTGACAGATTGATACCGGTCAACCCTTTCCCACATATAGACGCATTCTGATGCTTCTGTAGCAGACAAGTTTTGAAAACATTGTAACAACAGGAGAAAATTTAATTTGCTCAAAATGAGCAATTTCTTCTTTTGCCTCAATGTTTTCAACATATTTAAGTAATTATACCCAAGTCATTTACAGAGATTTTAAATAATTTCACCAAGATGATTTCAAAGTCGTCTGCAGCATATTTGTTGTATGTGGGAAAGGGTTAAAATATAAGCAATTAGTGTTTCATAACAAAAGCAAAACAATATGAATTAAACTGTTTCCCTGATGCAGCCAACTTTAATGCCACTGCAGCAGGTGATTACAACATACCATATCAATCAAAATATTTACCCTTTCCCACATATAGGCACATTTTTACTTTACAGCAGACAATGTTTGTTTACATTGTGACAAAAGGAGAAAGTTTTGCCACAGTGTTTTCAACTTTACTCAATGATTATACTTTTATTGACAGAGATTGTTCATATTTTGCTAAGATACTTTCAAAGTATTTCGGAAAGGGGTTTTAGGGAAATTTTTCCTTTGATTTGTTACCAAATTCTAAGTTTCAAATTTAAATTCAATCATTTTGTTTGAATGTATCAAGAATACTGTACCACATGGAGGTTGTGAGATCTACTTTCCTGTTAGCCTATACTCTTAGAAAGCAGAGCATTTGACATGGGTCACAAGGGATTTTGAGTAGAATGGAATGTGATACAAGGTGTGAGGCATAACAAAATAATCACCAGTTTGGTGTACATGATTTATGGGCCAGGCTCTATCATTAGTCGCCGGGCAGAAGCCCGCGACTTCTATTTTTAATAGCTTTTCGGAAATCACATGGGAGGGCGGCTTATTATTAGAAAGAAACAAATCTAGATGATTTGAACATATTACAATTGTGGTTGTTTACGAACACTAATAAATGACACATCTAAAATGAAATAAATATTCCGATTTTTTAATGTTTGCAGTTTTTTTTATTTCACTCGCATTTAAGTTTTTTGTCTTATTTACGAAGACAAAAGTGGTCCCTTCAAGACGTGAACCAACACCCCCTAATGCAGACTCTTATGTGTCATCATTGAGGTCAATTTCGGATTCTCCTTTTAATAGCAATTTTAACTTACTAAATGTTGTTTTCATGTTCAAAGAGATGTCTTGATTTTTGTAGAATTCATTTAATAATGTTAATCCATGAATATCTAAAGTAGGAACTGTTTCTAAGCTAAATATAGACCCTATTCTGTTGTGTAGGTTCGTGACCTTTAACATCGATTTTCGCGCATGCGCATTTCGATATGAAAAAGCGAGTGATATTATTTTATTTTAGACAAGTACAAGACGAATGTTTGACGCAAAGCGTCAAAGAGAAGCCGCAATATTTCGTTGTACATGTAGAAATAAGAAAAAAAGAACATTTTTAAATCCACAAACAATAGAACAATTTAAACTGTAGACGGTAATGCTGATATATTTCTCCTTTTGAAGACTTTTGTTTTCTTCAAATTACCTCCCTTTAAAGCAATACCAGGATATTTACCTTGTGATTCGAATAAGATTGACAAACATTGAAATTATATGAATGAATACTATTATTTAAATAAGTAACAACAGCAAAATTAAATTTAAGCCAAGATAAATGTGTACACATTTCGTTAATTTTTTATAGATACCCTAATGTATAGGTGAATATAAAATTTATAACTAAATGTTTTCATTTCAACGTTCCCAATAATAACGATGGCTGCTCGCCAAATGGCATTAATGCCGAGCGCGAGGGTAAACAACGCCAAACAACAACAACAACAACGTTCCCAATGTTTGAATAGACTAAGGAAAGTCAAGAATACATAAATAAATCAATGCAGTCTTTTCCGGCGACATTGATGCCTTGCATCAACTTTCTCTTGTTACTGTATGTTTATCAGCTATAAAATACAGGTAAAGGGGATCTGAACCATCCATCAATTGTCTGACATCGGATACATCAGATTCAACTGATATGCCTGCTGTCATCTTTGAAAGTATAGTTTAGTCTTGGCATAAAGAATGTTTTTAATGAAGTACATGATCAGACTGGGCAGAATGGTGCTGTTAAGTCCCAAGATCTTGTTTTTGTTGAGTGTAAACAATGATACAGGAATCTCCCACTGCTATACACAGTCAGACTTCCAATGCTACAGTTTCAACTGATAACAAGTGTGTCAAACCTTGAAAACATTAAAATGTGTTTGTTCTTTCGTTGTAGTAGCAAAAGTATTTCTTGTATCTGATGTACCCCCTTGGTGGTGTAGTGATAGAGCGACCTATGGAAAAAATAGCAATGTTGCACTGGCATAATTATACCCCTTTAAGGTTGGTTTTCCTGGGCCATTCAACTAGTATAATTGTGGAATAATCAATGCTCATGTCTGTACACTTTATCAACTTGTTTATTGGGCCAATATTTGAAGGCATATTGTATGGATCTTTGAAGTTAGAATGTGCAAAATACTATTTACCCAAGTAACCATTTGATCTAGAATATGATGAATGTGAAATGGGTGATTATGATCAGCATGTCCATCCATGACACTATTATTCCTGCATTAATGATTGTCTTTAATTGAAACATTTTACCCTTGATTGGCGTTGAAAAGAGGTTGTACTCAGATGTGCCCCATGTCGTTTGGTAATCGTTTGTTACATCATTGTTGTTGACATCCACTGTATCAGTACTCTGATCACAATTCGAATTGGTAATGCCACAATTTGCAACACGATACATTAATCCTTTCCCACATACAGACACTTTCTGATGCATTGGCAACTGACAAGTATTGAAAATAATGTGACAAAATGTGAAAATGTGCAAATATGTTTTCAAGATCAACGGCTGCAAAATTGTTGTATGTGGGAAAGGGTTGTTATAAAGGCTAACTTCAAAATGATAGTTATGAAGAAACCATTTTGTAATTTGATTGTGGCAACCCTAACTAATGCTAATCTTACAAATGTACCAAACAATGAATTTGTGACATCATGGGTGGCTATCAATACAGATACTGTTTGTCCATGAAATCTTTACGTTATACTCTAGGGTGCCAAGGAGGGAAGCCATTTCTATAATTCTTAAAGTTTTTGTTATGATTGAACTTGGACTTCAGGCTCTCCGAATATTTGTATTGTAAGCTGCTTCTAGTGATGTACTAGCCAATAATTATGTCTCCCCCATTACATGGGGGTGACATATTGTTTTTGCCCATTCCTTCCGTCTGTCACACTTGTTTCCGCTCAATAACTGAAGAACGCTTGGGCGTAGGAACTTCATATTTGGTATGCAGGTTGGTTATGACCAGTAGCTGACCCCTATTGATTTTGATAACAGAAGGTCAAAGGTCAAGGTCATGGTGACCTTGTGAGGTAAAAAATGGTTTCCGCTCAATAACTGAAGAACGCTTTGGCTGAGGAACTCCATACATGGTATGCAGGTTGGCCAATCCCTGATTTTGAGGTCAGTATGTCTAAAGTCAAGTTCACTGACCATGAGCTTGAAAGGTCAGTGACAATGAGCTGATAAATAGTTTTTGCTTGGGCCCAGGAACTTCATACTTGATGTGCAGGTTGGTCACCACCAGCAAATGACCCCTATTAATTTCAAAGTCACTAGGTCAAAGGTCAAGGTCACAGTGGTCAAGGTCACATCCGTCACACTTGTTTCCGCTCAATAACTGAAGAACGCTTGGGCATAGGATCTTCATACTTGGTATGCAGGTTGGTCATGACCAGTAGATGACTCCTATTAATTTTGATGTCAGAAGGTCAAAGGTCAAGGTCATGGTGACCTTGTGAGGTAAAAAATGGTTTTCGCTCAATAACTGAAGAACGCTTGGGCCGAGGAACTCCATACATGGTATGCAGGTTGGCCAATCCCAGTAGAAGACCCTATCAATATTGAGGTAAAAGTCAAGGTCACAGTGACCTTGAGCTGAAAGGTCACAGTGACAATGAGCTGAAACATTGTTTTTGCTTAATAACTGTAGAATGCTTTGGCCATGGAAGTTAATATTTGGTGTGCAGGTTGGTCACCACCAGTAGATGACCCCTATTGAATTTGAGGTCACTAGCTTAAAGGTCAAGGTTATGGTAACCTTCAGCTGAAAAATGGTTTCCTCTCAATAACCAAAGAATGCTTATGTTGAGGACCTTCATACCTGGTGTGCAGGTTGGTCGTAACCAGTAAATGACCTTTATTGAATTTGTTTGATTTTGAGGTCACAAGGTCAAATGTCGAAGGTCACGGTAACCTTAAGCTGAACAATGTGTTTTACTCAATAACTCAAGAACGCTTATACCCAGGAACAGCTGGTGTGCAGCTTGGTCCTAACCTGTAGATGACCCCTATTGATTTTGATGTCAGTAGGTCAAAGGTCAAGGTCATGGTGACCTTGGCTGAAAAATGGTTTCCGCTCAATAACTGAAGATTGCTTGGGCCCAGGAACTTCATACTTGGTGTGCAGGTTGGTCACCAGCAGCAAATGACCCCTATTGATTTTGAGGTCACTAGGTCAAAGACCAAGGTCATGGTAACCCTCAGCTGAAAAATGGTTTCCTCTCAATAACTGAGGATTGTCACTGTTGCTTCATCTCCAGTCCAAAACTAAAAAATTCATCTCCATCATTTTTTTTCCTCCCCTACGACCACACAAATGGGGAGACGAGCGCTTTTTCAAAAAAGCAATCTCTAGTTTTGATTTTGTGACCAATGTAAGTCATAAGAGGTCATGCCAAAGACTTTAAGAATGGAAGTAATGGCCTTCACTCAGGGTTTTAGGGATAATGTTAGCATTACGACGGATTCACATGAATCAGAATAAATGGACCAGTAGTACTCGGGTAACTTACCCAGGAAACATGGTGATATAACTAAAACGTTGTTAGAAGTGGTCTTAAACACCATTCAATCAAACTAAACATACTGTTACCAGACTACAGCGTTCATTACATTATCAGTTGTATCATAAGACATAACATAGTTGTTTCAACAAGAAATCATTTTGACAAATTCCTATTGTACCTGAACAGATAGGTCAGGTATATTGATGGGGTTATCAGATTGGTCGAATCCCGCTTTCTACTTTACACTGTTAGACAGGATTTACACAGACACATTTTGAGGCATCTGCAGATACTATTTAAACATGGATGTCTGCTGCCTTTGTATACAATACAGGTTTAATAAGAAACCAGGAAAATTCTTATGATATCTTTGCAAGAAACAAGCAGTTAAAAGAAACAGCAAAAGTTTGTAAGGAACTTCAATAAAGGGTGTAGAAAAAATGTTTGTTTCTTATCTGTGGGTACTTGAGATTGATAGATATCCAAATAATTGAATTGTTTGTCAACTTTTGGTGGTCACCTGTAATAGTTGGAGTCATTTAAAAATGGGGTCATATATAGCTTAATTATTGTTTCGCCAAATGGCATTAATGCTGAGCGCGAGGGTAAACAACGCCAACCAACAACAACAACAATTGATTATTGTTTAAAAATCTACTCATAATTGCATGGTGTTTGTTTGGGATATTTAACCCTTTCCTACTTGCAGATGCATTTTTCAATGCAGCAGACATCTTTTGAAAACAATGTGGCAACAAAATGAGCAATTTCTCTTTTTGCCACAATGATTTCAACTCTGTTCAATAATTACACTTTCATTAATAGATATTTTCTATATATTTTCTATGTTTTCAAATTTGTCGGCTGCAGATTTGTCATAAGTGGGAAAGGCACAAAAGTTGTGTCATATACATAATTATAGTTAGTTCGAATTCATATCTTTTGTATCATAGATATATAAGATCATATAAAGGTACACTGGCTAAATGAGTAGACCTACAGACCTACACTTCTGATGTTTTGTCAAAAAGATACATATAGGTATTTTTAACATGCAGCAAACCACTTTGAAAATATCTAGACAAAAATATCGAAGATCTCTAGGTGAGTGTAGAACTACTAATTAGAGTTGAAAACATTGTGGCAAAAGAAGAAATTGCTCATCAATTGAGTCATTCCTCATTTCGTTACAATGTTCTCAAAAGATGTTTGCTGCAGAAGCATCAGAAAGTGTTGGTATGTGGGAAAGGGTTAAGACCCCAAATTGCCAAATGCGGCTCATATGTTAATTGTTATTTAAAACCCAATATAGAATCTCAAACCCATCAAAGAAATTCAACATAGAACATCCAACAGTGATCTATGAATCCATAAAGAGGCTGCTCCAGATTTGTTGAAAGTGGGAAAGGGTTAAAAAACAAAATACATAGCACATGAAAGATTTAAAAAACTTGTCTCGCAACTAAAATGAAAGTGAATCATCTATTTAAAGTGCACTTTTCACTTTGATGATATATGAATTACCATAAAGTTATTATAAAGCAGACATTGCTAATTGACTTTTTACCCTTTTCCACAGCATATATGCAGCAGTCGACTTTAAAAACATGTAGAAAAAAATATTGAAAAGTATGAAGTATGAATGAAGGTAAGAAAGTATTGAATAGAGCTGAAAACATTAGTGCACATTTAGGAGATATCGTTCGTCATGATGAGTGATTTCTCATTTGGCACGTTTCTAAAAAGTTGTCTGCAACAATGCTACAAAAAACTTTTGAAAGTTGATCAAATAAAACAAATGCTATTCGGATCTCATTGTTCAGAGAGAATTGCACTGCTCTCTTTGATAGCACCTTCATCATGATTGTTATAATATTTAAGTATTCAAAATAGGTACAACTCAACAATATGGTTTGGATATTGGTAATTTGATAAATAATTTTTATTTCCTCAACAATTTTCATGTCATATTAACCACCATGTTTTGGTTATGTAGACACACTTTTATGGCTTATCATAGAATTTTGAATCACGCTGTGGACCAAGGAGAAATTGCTCATAATATAAGCAATTTCTCATTTCCTCAATATTTTTAGCTCACATGAGCACCATTTGTGGTCACTTAAACGTTCGTCATCTGTAAACAGTTGCTTCATCTCCTCCTAAACCCCTTTGCCAAATTTGATTAAACTTCATAGGGTTTTCTTTGGGTGGTGCCCTTTCAAAATTGTTCAATTTCCATGTAGAATTCTGGTGTCAATGGCAACCAAAAGGATTTATAAAAAAAAATCTTCTTGTCTGAAACCGAAAAGGGCAAAAAAGCTTAGATATTTGTTGTGTAGCTTTGTCTAGTGGTCCTCTTCCAAGATTGTTCAAATAATGCTACTTGGGTCAAAATAATCCTGTCCCAGGGGTCACCACTTTTTAGCTCACCTGTGCACAAAGTGCTCAAGGTGAGTTATTGTGATCGCCCTATGTCCGGCGTCCGTCGTGCGTCGTCCATCGTCCGTCATCCGTCAACATTTTCTCCTCTGTAACCAGTGGGTCAACTGGGATGAAACTTCACAGAAAGCATCCTCTCAATGTCCTCACCAGAATTCCTTAAAAAATTTGGGATCCATGCAAAATTCTGGTTTCCATGGCAACGAAATGAAAAAAACTTCAAAATTCTTCTTCTCCCAAACTGGTTGGCAGATTTTCAAATAATTTTGTAGAAATGTTCCTTGGATAACCCTCTATGAGATTTCTTCAAGCCATGTTGATTGGTCGATAAACATGGCCGCCAGGGGGGCAGGGCTATTTTGCCTTATATGGCTATAGTGAAAAATAATTTTGTAGAAATGTTCCTTGGGTGACCCTCTATCAGATTCCTTCAAGCCATGTTGATTGATCGAAAAACATGGCCGCCAGTGGGGCGGGGCTATTTTGCATTATATGGCTATAGTGAAAGCTTAAAAAATCTTCTCCTCCGAAAGTGTCAGGCCGATTTTCAAATAATTTTGTAGAAATGTTCCTTGGATGACCCTCTATTAGATTCCTTCAAGCCAAGTTGAGTGGTCGAAAAACATGGCCGCCAAGGGGGCGGGGCTATTTTGCCTTATATGGCTATAGTGAAAACTTAAAAAATCTTCTTCTCCGAAAGTGTCAGGCCAATTTTCAAATAATTTTGTAGAAATGTTCCTTAAGTGACCCACTTTCAGATTCCTTCAAGCCATGTTGATTGGTCAAAAAACATGGCCGCCAGTGGGCAGGGCTATTTTGCATTATATGACTAAAGTGAAAACTTAAAAAATCTTCTCCTCCAAAAGTGTGAGGCCGATTTTCAAATAATTTTGTAGAAATGTTCCTAGGGTGACCCTCTATCAGATTCCTTCAAGCCAAGTTGATTGGTCGGAAACTATGGCTGCCAGGGGGCGGGGCTTATATAGCTAAAGTGTGTGGCATTTTCTAGTGGTCCTCTACCAAGATTTTTCATATTTCGCCCCAGGATTCAAAATTTACCTGCCTCATGGGTCACCTGTTTTACAGATATATTTTGAAAAACTTTGAATTTTTTTTTGTCTGAAACAGAATGACCTAGAGCTAAGCTATTTGTTGTGTAGCATTGCCTCGTGGTCCTCTACCAACAGTGTTCAAATTTTGCCCTTTGGTTCAAAATTGGGTTCGTCCCGGGGATCACCTGTTTTAAATAGAGATGTATAGCTAAAAATGTTTTCAAGCTGTGCCAGTGGGTAAAAAATAACACAATTCCATAAGGGTCAGGGGCATTAGTTTTCACTGTATTCTAATAGTGGAAATTTTAAAATCTTCTTGAAAAAATATGGTCCTCTTGGCCAAGTGTAAAAATAGCCATCTGCGTACTGCCAAGAAGTTGTCAAGAGTCCCCAAATGTTAACTATAAACACTAGTGTGGTTTTCAATTGAGTTAGGATGTTAGAATATAATATTCCTCCCAGTATTTATCATCATCTTCATTATTGTCTTTTTCTGCCCACCTCCATTTCTCACTCTGGTCGTAATTGACCTGTTTGTGTTGCAGTACCATAAAACCAAACTCATTCATTCTCTTGCATACTAAAGGTAATTGTTTTCCTCAAATATATTTGGTCATACCAAAGACTTTACAAAAGGTAGTAATAGCTTTCCTTTTCTGGCACTCAGGGTTTTGAGGTTAGCTTTATGAGGGATTGCTACTGTCAGGTTATTTTACCCAGGAAAACCTGTGATATACCTGAAAAAGTTATTGATGGCAGTGTTAGATACCTTACAAACAATTCCTCTATTGTTTTCAAGGTAGTATTATTAACTCCAGATGCAGCATATGAAGTAAATAGTTGATGTATGGGGTGATATAACCCTAGCAGGTCATTATCCTCTTCCCATAAGGTTATTAGGGCATACTTAGTGCTAAATCTTCTTAGACCAGAAGGGGGGCATTTCTCAGTCCATTGTCATTTTATGTAATGGGCAATACTGTAGTAAAAGCTTGTATCAATAGTTCACACCTTGATGTAATGTTGCATAAGTTATGAGGATTATGGGTTTATATTTTTGACAAAGAATATGGTGTATTTCATATTCATAATGTCCCGTCCATATGGACAAAAATATTTAGACTAAAAATTTAAAGTTTTTGAAAAGTTTTTACAACGATAGTATAGCATTGGGTAAAAATGAAAATGTTGCAGACCATTCAGAAGAGCATTTAGAGGGAGATCTCCTTTCCAAAGGTGTTTAAACCTTTCCCTCATACGGCAATTCTGCAGCAGACAACTTTGAACGTATTTTGTCAAAAAATAGAAAATCTCCATAACTGAATGGATAACCTATGACAAAAAGTGGAAAACATTGTGGCAAAAGGAGAAATTGCATGTTAATGAGATTTTCTCAAAATATGTTAAAAGTTGTCTGCTGCAGAATTGTCGTATAAGGGAAAGGGTTAATGCTTTCCCACATACAGCTGTTCTTTAAAAAACATCTAGCCAAAGATATTGAAAATCTTTACAATATGAAGGTAGCATTAATTGAATTCAGTTGAATACATTTTACCAAAGGAGAATTTGCTCACTTAGGGCAAATTCTCCTTTTGCCACGTTCGATCCCCAGTCGCGGCACTACAGTCATGGTGGAGTGCCCTTGGGCAAGGCACATTTTCTAGCCTAGTACTGGTTTGTTTACCCAGGGATCATGAATAATTAAATTTAATTGCGCGCTAAATGACCTTAGCTGTTGATGCGCCATAAAACAATATACATTCATTCATTCCTTTTGCCACAATGTTTCAAAAATCGTCTGCTGCGAATGTCAAAATTTGTCTTTGCTTGAGGCAGGGTTAACTGGTCATCATTGAAATGTTTGTTTTCCCATATGTTCCATAACTAAAGACTTAATTTTCTTTTTACTTGAGAGAAAATGTCAAATTGCTTCATGTTTCAAAAACATCATTGATATTTCATACTAGGTGTTTTGTACAGGCATCATTTTACCAAGTACCTAATATTCCCTTCATACAAATGTACTTAACCTCTTCCTACAATCAACTTATCAGCAGCAGATGACTTAGAGAAACAATAAATATGGAAAATCTGTATGAGGGAAAAGAGTTGAAAACATTGTTGAAAAAGTAAAATGTGCTTTTGATGAGAAATTTTTCTCTTTGCTACAAAAGTTGTCTGCTAATAGAGGCTTCAACTTATTAGTGCATCTACATATTGGGAAAACAAATATTTGTTTTAAAAGTATACCTGATATGTCATTTAAAGCTGTCTGCTTTGAAATAATTTGAATGACATTTTTAAATTTAGAATTATAATCTTAAGCTGGAAAAACTTGAAAATGAAAATGAGAAATTAAGCAATATTCCTAAAAGCTACAGTCACACTTAAGCCAGCCCAAAACAGTGCACCCCGGATAAACACGGAACATCCCAGATCAAGAGTGATTCTGGGTGAAATTGAGGCGCAAAAAATCATCACCCCAGACCCAACAAGGATCTGATCCCGGTACCACTTCGGCAGCGCCACAGACTGTCCCGGGTTGACCCGGACCAAACACGGTGTCAACTCGGATGAGCTATGGACTGTCCCGGACCCAACATGACATGATAGATTGCCTAGGATCTCTCCCAGGATCAACACTGTGCCACTACAGACTTTCCCGGAGCCAACACAGTCGCTACATGGACCGTCCCGGACTACCCCGGATGATCACGGCAATTTTAAAATTTAAAATTGTCGGAGCATTGTCCCGTAACATCCAGGACCATCTAGGACTGTTCCAACGCGGATCAAACACAGATCTGACCCTGGATCGGCCAAATTCCAGTGTGTAAAAATTTAAAATTTTGTCTTCTTCAAAGGTTGTAGAAATCTTTAACCCTTTCCCTCATACGACAATTCTGCAGCCGACGACTTTGAATATATTTTGTCAAAACATAGAAAATCTCTATAATTGAATGGATAACCTATGACTAAAAGTGGAAAACATTGTGGCAAAAGGAGAAATTGCACGTTTTATGCAATTTCTTCTGTTGTCACTATGTTTTCAAAAAGCTTTCTGCTGTAGAGGCATCAGAAAGCGTCTATATGTGGGAAAGGGTTAAGCAGTTCAGAGAAATTGTGATTTACAAATAGGCACATTACTGACATGAACATGTATAATGTTAATTCTTGCATGGACACTATTATATCAATGGATACAACATGGATGCTGACAATGGCATAGTGATATATAGGTTCCTTTATTGGTGGACACAATGTTCCAGGCTCCATTGGTAAACATGTAGGGTTATTCAATGTTGTTTATACACAGTCTGCAATTTTCCTAGGAACATGAAAGTTTTTTGTAGAATGTAGACCAATTGGCTGAATCACAACCATTGAGGAACAAATAAATGTTAAACCCTTTCCCATTTGCAATGCCAGATGACTCTTGTCACAATGTTTTCAATTCGCTTTAATGATTATGCTTTCATATAATAGTGATTTCAATATATTTGCATAAATGTTTTCAAAGTCATCTGTTGCTGACTTACTGTATGTGGGAAAAAGGGTTAAGCCCTCATAAAAGCAGTAGGAAGTAACAGCAAACCTGTGGATCCTGAATAACTAAGGAAATTTGATGACGATGGCATTTAAATCCATTGACCTTAAACACATTTGAAACATGATACACAATTTACCTTTCAACAGATGAGTCACATGAGATGATAAAGGTCTTAGTTTAGTTTTAACTTAGTTATATTATATGGACTGCAAGACAAGCTTTGCAGCTTTATAAATTATGTACAATGTCTATTTTCTGGAGACCTAGCCATTATTTAATTGTGTGTACAAATCAAAAAGGCAGAACCAGCTAATCGTGATTCAAACTTGGGACCTTTAAGGTACAAGAGACTGACATCCCAAAATTCTACCACTGCACCACTGTCTTGCGAAAAGCATCTTGCTGTTTCTCTGTTCCAACATAAAATCAAATACATGGCCAAAGAGAGAGCTTTGGTAATTTCACCACGTTTTCAGTAATTTAAATAAATAAATGATTCATTTTGGGTTTTAGCTCACCTGAGCTACTGTGATTGTCTTTCGTCCATCCGCTATCATTCTGTTGTCAACAGTATCTGGACATAATGTCCACGGACAAAATGCCAAAGGACATAATGTCCACGGAATGCAAAGAGGACAAAATGCCACAGTTTATTTCGAAAACATTTTATTGTGAATTATAATGTTAAAGCAGCACACCACAAGTAGCAAGAGTATTTGAGTGAAACAGTTCATGATCTATCACTTTTATGAGCTATCCGCACATCCCATTTAACATCCTGGCATCCTATAACACTTGTGGTGTGCTGCTTTAACATAATAATTCACAATGAAATGTTTTCGAAATTGTCCTCTTTTAATATTGTGGCATTTTTTCCGTCGACATTATGTCCATGGACATTTTGTCCGTGGTCATTTTGTCCCGGATTTGTTGTCAACAATTCCCTTGTAAACAGTCTAAAGTTGTCTGCTGCGATGCATGTGAAAGCATCTGTTTGTAGGAAAGGGTTGAGATATTTAGTTCAGCATATGAACGGATAAACTCTCTTCATATTTGGTAATGTTATGACTGGTTTACTTCTGAAGAAAGGTAATTACATGGTTTTACACTTGAAAATGAGTTTTTAGTGATTGGTAAATTAACCACTAACTTGCTGAATTTGGATAAGTGACTTTTTATTCTCCCTTTGGACAATAGACAAGAGAGTTTGTCCAATGTTAACCCTTTTCCACATATAATAAATCTGCAGCAGATGACTATGAGAATTTCTTGGCAAAAAAAGTAAAATATTTATGTAAGTATGTGAAAAATTAATTATTGACATGAGTTTAAAATGAGACAAAAGGAGAATTTGAACATTATGAGCAATTGCCTCCTTTTGCCAAGTGGTTTCAAAAGTTACCTGCTGCAAAATAACCTAAAGTTAACAGTATATATGTGGGAAAGAGTTAACCCTTTCCCTCATACGACAATTCTGCAGCAGACGACTTTGAACGTATTTTGTCAAAACATAGGTTATCCATTAAAATCTCCATAATTGAATGGATAACCTATGACTAAAAGTGGAAAACATTGTGGCAAAAGGAGAAATTGCACGTTTTGTGCAATTTCTTCTTTTGTCACTATGTTTTCAAAAAGCTGTCTGCTGCAGAGGCGTCCGAAAGCGTTTATATGAGGGAAAGATGTTTTATCTTTACTAAAACTTTATATGGTTGGAACTGAAAAGAATAGTTTCAATGATAAAGTTCACAATCATGAGTATACCCTCAATCTGTGTTCAGAAATAAAGGGGATATTTACATTTAATGGTCATTGAATTCCCTGTATCACTACTATTTTGTTAAGGTCATTGACCCTATAACCCTTTTCCCGTATACAACAAATATGGCAGACTGCAGCAGACAACTTAAAAAGGAACCAGTCAAAAACATGGACCCTGCAGCTCTCTATAAATGAAGGAACAAAAGTAGATAAAGTTGAAAACATGGACCATGCAGCTCTCTATAAATGAAAGAACAAAAGTAGATAAAGTTGAAAACATGGTGGCAAATGAAGAAATTTGTTTACAACAGTCGTCTGCTGCCATGGCATCAAAAAGAGTAACCATGTGGAAAAGGGTTGATATTTTTTGACAAGTTTATAATAAGGTTCTGCATTATAACCATATTTACAATATCATTTATTATTTTTTTATCATGAAGTCAGAGTGGATCTTGACAGAGAAAGAGCTCATTATAAATGCTGAATTGCAAATTTCTTTCTTGAGGGGGTTGTTTTCTAGTAGTGAAATGGGTTAACCCGTTACCTGATATGTAATTTCCTGGGTTGTTAACTTTTAACCCTTTCCCACATGCAGACACATTTTGATGCATCTGCAGCAGATGACGGAAAGGAGGAATTGCCCATCATGAGCAATTTCTTCATTTGCCACAATGTTTTCAACTGTATGTAATAAATACGCTTTTATTTTTCAAAGTCTTCTATTGTAAAATTGTTGTATGTGGGAAAGGGTTAAAACATTTGTGGAAGACAATGTAATATCTTGTGAATTGAACTAAGAATATGATACAGAATTGAAAATATTATTGAAAAAAATAGTAATTTTTCCATTTTGTCGCTAGATCTCGTAACTTTCAGAAGTTGTCTCAGGAATATTTACATTTTTCTGTTTTAGGCAAAGTGTTAAAAACTAGTTTGTTATTCGGGCATAAAAAATGATGTTTGGGGTGATATTTCATATCTGTCATTATACAGTACAAACTTGTCACATGTTTTATGGCTGTCACCCTAAAATATGGATCTGGTTTGAACTTTGTATTGTTAAATTTAGCCCATTACAAACCCTGGGTTCAGCTGACACTGAAACCAATACATGTTTTATGAAAACACACTCTGGATCATTGTTTAACCATGAAAACCATGAAAACTGACTACATTCTGCTCTTGCCAAACAGGTTTTGTGCACCATAATGGTAAACTTTTCTACATGCAACAGATGACTTAAAGGTCAATTGAAACGCACTTTTTCAATTGTATTTTATTGTGACCTTTACTTTTATAATAACAACTGCGTAAAAATTGTCACTCAATTATTTGAAATGATGTTGTTATCATGGATTTTGTGTTGGCGCACCTGTATCGGTAACTAAAAAAATCTAGAGAATTTGTGTATCGTGATTAAACCGGAAGTGACGTCAGTTGAAGTCTTACAGAAATGGTGGAATATTAGAGTTCAGAGGATTGTTTTCGTTGTGTTAATAATTTGTATCTATTTCTCGTGAACGCTGAATTGACACGACACAATGCCGGTTCGGTGCTTTGCTCCAGGCTGTAGTTACTCGTTCGTATCAGGCCTTTCCTTGTTTACATTCCCAGGAGACACCAATTTAAACTTGAAATGGAGGGTGAACATGAACCGTGGATTTTGTTTTGAGCCAGCGACATTTGTTGTGGAAATCTACTAAGTATTCATGATTATGTCAGTAACATTTTAATGAAGATTGTTTTGTAATAAGTCCCAGACTAGCTGCCGATATTGGGTTCAAACCCGGAAGATTTCAATTAATAAAGAACGCAGTGCCAACGATATTTAGGGCTACCATTTTGAAGGAACAGAAAGTCTGTGGTGCTTTTGGGAAAAAACAGCGACAAGTGGTAAGGATTAGTTTTTCAATATTTAACAATCGTAGATAATATTTAATTATTATTTATTCTTCTGTGTTTGAGGTTTTATGAGTATGCCCCGGTTTTTTAAAATATTGTGATACACTCAAAAAGTTATATTTTCCCCCATAATAACTGGATTATGTTTATAATAGCCCAATTTTCAATTTGTTATACAGTGTGTCAACTATGAATATGCAGAGACAGATACGGAATAATTATTGTATGTTCGATTATTGTTGGAAAGCGCTATAAAATGACATTTTGTGTCAGTTGCTCACAATACGAATTTAGTGAAATGATGACAAATTTGGGGGGGGGGGGGGGGGGTGGAGTAATTAAATGCTTGTTTATTCCTTTCTGTTTAAAACTTATAAATTCATGACTTATTTTATTAGAAAGAAGAAATTACTTGATAGTCAAGATTCATGAGCAATTTTTTCCTTTTAAAAAATGTTTTTTGCTTCATTTTTTTATCATAAGTACATATTACAATATAATATTACAATATTATATATATTTTCACAATTTATTGCCAAGAATTATTTCGAATTTGTCTGCTGCAGATTTTTAAATTTTGAGAAGGGTTATATAAGATGAGTTTAATTACCAATTAGCCCAAGTCCCTGTATGTACAATAAAAGGGTTATAAAACCAATTAATTAGTATGTAACCAACACACATTGAACAAGACAGGAAATGATTGCATAATGTTACATAACATAAGTCACCCTGCCATCTGGTCACATTGTGATATGATAGACCTCTTTAGAATTGCATATATTTTACTGTTTTGTGCCACCTCATGTTTTCAATAACAAAAAATGTGTCAAAATATTCCTTTCTCCATCAAATTATTTTTTAAATACTAGTTATTAGTTGTTGTTTTTTTCATTATATTTTAGACTACATCGACAAGCTGATGGATGAAGTTATGGACAGGAAAAAAAACGCTCAACAGCTATCAGGAATGCAGAGAAGACTTGAAGGATGCAATGATGTCCACACCCAAACCTGTCTGTCACAAATACCCAGCTGTTAATAAAGAAGCTGTTGTATCAGCTCACAAGTCAAGATTCGCAAAACTTTAAATTATTAGTAGTTCTGGTTACTCCCAGAGGAAATGCCTTGATATAATTGAAAAAATCTTGAAAAGGGCGTAAAACACAAAACAATAAATCAATCCTTATGTTTAATTTAGATCCTGAAAGAGCAATTAACTCTTAATATGATCCATAATCTAGTAAAACCAACTTTGTGGACTTTTGAGAGTAATGTAGTTCAAGATCAGTCTTAACAAATGTACTGTTTGATCTAGCTCTGCTAGAAACAACAAACAGTCATGGTAGATGTCAACATTGTTAATATCATGTAGGAAGGATGTAAAGGGTGACAATTTGATAGCTACATTTAGATTAGTTTTCCTGCACAATGCTCAAATTGATATAAGTGAGGGCAGATGAACAGTTGCTTTTAAATGTAATTTATATTTTAGTCTAGAAGCTCCAAGCATATTGGGAAAGGGAGAAATTGCTCATTTTAATCCTTCCTCACATACAACAAATCTGCAGCAGACAACTGTATAATCAAAGTGACATAAACCGAAAAATCTTCATAAAAGATAGATTGACCCTTTCCCTCATATTGACGCTTTTTGAAAACATAGTGACAAAAGAAGAATTTGCAATTTCTCCTTTTCCCACAATGTTTTCAACTTTTAGTCATAGTTTGTCCATTCAATTATAGAGATTTTCTATTTTTAGACAAAAAATGTTCAAAGTCGTCTGCTGCAGAATTGTTGCATGAGGGAAAGGGTTGACTGTTAAACAAAGTTGAAATATTTTGTCCAATCATGAACAATTTCTACTTTTGCAATAATTTTTTCAAAAGTCGTCTGCTGCAGGGGCGTCTAAAGGTGGGAAAGGGTTAATTAAGCAAACAATGTTTTCAAGTGTAGCTATCAATATATTATAGGCATGAGCAGTGGAAAGAATTAACCATGTCCTGCAAACTGAAAATCGGAAGCAGAAGACAGCATCAAGATCTGTGTAAATTATGCAAATTCTCTATGAAAAAAGGAAAAATTAATCTTTATGGGAAATTTTCTCCTTTTTTAGGAAAAACATCATGCCGGTTCGGTTATATCAGAGACATATCAAAACATATGTTTATATGTCTCTGGTTATATGTTAATTCGTTTTGATCGAATGAAGAGGCTAAATATATAAATCAACGAAGTAACTTTGAAGATATTTGAAAACAAAGAATGGGAGGAAAACGATTTCAGCTTTGAATAAAACAAGAAATTTTCCTTCCAATTTGTATTGTCCAAACGATCATTTTCATCGTACTCGTTCTCATCGCTGGAAGATTGAATTTCCGAAAAGGACGATATAAATAGGTGTCCATGGTCGTCTTGGTTCAATCTGGTACGGTTTAACACTCGTAATTGCTGGAATTAATACAGAAATCGAATCTGTTTCTTCTAAACCTTGCATAATTTCACTAGTCTCCATTACAGATATGGTCGAGTTGTCAACGAATGACGTCATCAGTAACGGACAGACTGCGCATGCGCGAAATTTGATTATTGAAAAAATGAAAAAGTACAGTAAATCACGCTGCGTATTTCATTAATAGCGCCCATTTAAGTAAAGATACCGAGGAACGGATTTTTCCGATGTATTTGTACACAATTACTGAATAAGCATACGGTTATAATTGCTATACAAAATTCTGCATTGCATTTCACCTTTAAAATTTGAAATGGTCTAAATAATTTGGAAAATCTCTGAATGAATGTATAAGTTTTGAATGCAGTTGAAACCATGCAATTTTTCTTTTGCCACAATGACTTCTAAAGTTGTTTGCTGCAGATGGGTCAATATTTGGGAAATAGTTTTAACCCTTTCCCTCATGTAGATGCTTTCTGACACCTGCAGCAGACAGCTTTTTGAAAACATAGTGACAAAAGAAGAAATTGCTCAAAATGAGCAATTTCACCTTTTGCCACAATGTTTTCCACTTTTAGTCATAGGTTATCAATTCAATTATAGAGATTTTCTATCTTTTGACAAGAATATGTTCAAAGTCGTCTGCTGCAGAATTGTCGTATGAGGGAAAGGGTTAATGCATGCAGAATATGATTTTTTTTAAAAGTCATCTGTATTGAAAACTAATGAGTAAAACAATTAAACATCTGAAAAAAAAATTGGTAATTATCATCTTGGGATAATGTTGAAAATATTGCAGGAAAATTAGATGTTGTTTATTTATTGATAAATGTCTCATTTTCTCTTAATGTTCAGTGCAGAATAGAAAATATTATTGTAATTAAATGGAATAACTGTTTTAATTTTGAAAAATAATTCCTTTTCTCCCACAGCCACCACACCCCCTTGGTGGTGTAGTGGTAAAGCGTCCGCCTTGGGTGCAGGAGGTTTTAGGTTCGATCCCTGGTAGGGTTATACCAAAGACTTTAAAAAAATGGTAGTAATGGCTTCCCTCCTTGGCACTCAGGATTGCATGGTAAGCATTACAACTGACTGGCTGTTGTCAGGATAAATGGTATAGTAGTACTGGTAACTTACCCAGGAAATGCTGTGATATAACTGAAAAATGATTGAAAGAGGCATAAAACACCAAATAATCAATCAATCCCACAGTTGTTTCCCTTTCCAACATACAATTAATCTGCAGCAGATGATTTTGAAAATGTTCTGTGCAAACATGAAGACAAAGAAAGTGTATGTATTGAATAGAGATAAGTATTTTGTGACAAATGGAGAATTGAGGATCAATTTCTCTGTCACAATGTTTTCAAAATTGTTTGCTAGAGAGGTGTCAAAATGCATCTGTATTAAAGACATGGTTAAATATCTGCTGCAGAGTTTGTTTAAGTTTTGATGGAGAATTGGCTTTACATTCATAAGTGAGATATATCTTACAACATTTCCGCTGTTATAACATATGTTTGGTGTTCTTGGGTACCAAACATTTATAGCCAGGAATCAACCTTTTCTATCAAAAATACATCATTTTAAACGAGAAAAACCCTCATAATGAGAACTGTCTCCTATTAACATGCCTTCTAGACTGTTTTAAGTAATTTGAAGATTTATCCAGAATTTTAAGTCTTAACCCTTTCCCTCATATAGACGCCTCTGCAGCAGACGGCTTTTTGAAAACATAGTAACAAAAGAAGAAAAAACATGCAATTTCTCCTTTTGCCACAATGTTTTCCACTTTTAGTCATAGGTTATCCATCCAATTATACAGATTTTTCAATTTTTTGACAAAATATTTTCAAAGTCGTCTGCAGAATTGTTGTATGAGGGAAAGGGTGAAATGCAATATATGAGCCCCCCTACGCATCAAATTATGTGTAGATAGAGTAGATAGAGTGAAGGCTAGCATTAAATTACGTGTAGACAGAATGAAGGATAATCACTAAATTAAGTGTAGACAGAGAGTGAAGGCTATCACTAAATTACGTGTAGACAGAGAGTGAAGGCTATCACTAAATTACGTGTAGACAGAGAGTGAAGGCTGATAAACTGATGGTGACGAAAAGGCTCGCCCAAGTCTTCATGCTACACAGATGAATTAACCCTTTCCCACATACAGCAAATCTGCAGCAGACGACTTTGAAATCATAGTGACAAAAACCTGAAAAATCTCCATAAAAGATAGCTTAATCGTTAAATAATGTTGAAAAACTTTGTGGCAAAAGGAGAAATTGCTTGTTTTGAGCAATTTCTTCTTTTGTCACAATGTTTTCAAAAGTCGTCTGCTGCAGATTTTCAAGTGGGAAAGGGTAAAGACCCAAATTCCCTTGATGTGATTCCAATTATTTAGATGTGGCTGATGCATCATGTTCTGAATTTAAAAATGGCTTATCAGGTAGTGAGGTTAATGCCTATCAATCTCAACATGGAATAAAAATATTTCAGTGAATGAGTAATCAGATCAGGAACATGTATATTTGGAATTCCTTACATAATCTGGTAATAGTGTCAGAGGTCTCCGAAATCTGTCTTTAGAACATTATTATGAACCTTTTTCCGGATCGGGCGATTTTAGACACTGCTGTGGTTGCGCTTTTAAAATGTTGTAGGTAAAGGAGAAATTCTTCAAAATGACAAATTTCATCTTTTCCTACAATGTTTTTAACCTTGTTTGAAAATTATATTTACGATTTTCCATGTATTACACCCTTTTCCTACAATGTTTTCAAAACATGCGACCATACCACTTTAACATTAAGTAAATGTTTCTACATCATAATTAAGAGAACAGGTATAGGAAAGTTGGCAGCCATCACTAACCATATGTTCTTCAATACTTATATATATATCTCATAACCCATTCCAACTTACAGCCAATCTGGGGCAGATGTCTTTGAAATCTTCAGAAGAAATCAATAGAAAATCTATTAATACAAAAGTTTAGGGTTATAATAAAGTATCAATACATTATTGAGGCAATTAAAGAAACTGTTCATTATGATCAATTTATCCATTTGCCACAATGTTTTCTAATGTCGTCTGCTGCAGAAGCGTCAGAAATTGTCTTTAACCCTTTCCCTCATATAGACGCTTTCTGACGCCTCTGAAGCAGACGGCTTTTTGAAAACATAGTGACTAAAGAAGAAATTGCTCAAAACGAGCAATTTCTCCTTTTGAAACAATGTTTTCCATTTTTAGTCATAGGTTATCCATTCAATCATAGAGATTTTCTACTTTTTGTCAAAATATGTTCAAAGTTGTCTGCTGCAGAATTGTCGTATGAGGGAAAGGGTTAATGGGAAAGAAATAAAGAACCATTACCTGACGGACAAATTGACAATAGTCTGGACTCCAATCACAGGGATCTCGACTCATAGTGCATAAAAATTCTGTGTGGGAACGTGTAATAATCACTTTAATTATCAGTTTTAGCCTCGTTAAAATTTGATATGAATTTTATTTAACAGAATTTTAACAAAGGCTGAGGGTGGAGTACCGATAACTAATCAGTAAAGTACCTGTCACAATTAACAGATGCAATACCTGTGTCATTCAAGTGATATGAAAGAGACACTTCTCCCTGCTTTATGACATCCTCATGAATATGCATATATTATTGAAAATGAGACTAAAGTAACTCAGGATTAAGTTTAGGATCTAGTTACATAATGGGTGATTGATGCCAAGTTTACGCATTCTATCAATTATAACTTTAACCTTTTCCCCCCCACATACGATGCTTTCTGCAGCATGAGAGGAATTTCTCCTTTTGCCAGAATGTTTCCATATTTTTGCCTATATGTTTTCAAAGCTATCAGGAGCAGATTTGCTGTATTGTAGTACACAGGGTTAAGGCCTATTATTTCACTTTTTAAACCATATCTTACAATGGGCGACTATTATTTTCCTGTTATGCATGATTATAAACCTTTCCACTTAAAACTAATCTGCAGCAGACAAACATACACGAAAAATTTGAAAACTCTCTTTAACCCTTTCCCTCATACGACAATTCTGCAGCAGATAACTAAACATATATATATTTTGTCAAAACATAGAAAATCTCTATAATTGAATGGATAACCTGTGACTAAAAGTGAAAATAATTGTGGCAAAAGGAACAATTGCTCGTTTTGAGAAATTTCTTCTTTTGTCACTATGTTTTCAAAAAGCCGTCTGCTGCAGAGGATTCAGAAAGAGTCTATATGAGGGAAAGGGTTAAATGAAAGTACAATAATTGAATAGAGTTGAAAACATGGTGACAAAAGGAGAAATTGCTCATTTTGAGCAATTACTTCTTTTGTCGACATGTTTTCAATAAGCCTTCTGCTGCAGAGGCGTCGGTAAGCGTCTATATGTGGGTAAGGGTTAAGCAACATTATACTAAGGACCGATGTAAACTACATTTATCCTGTGTTTTCATGCAGTCTAGTCTTCTTCTACTTTGTTTACAATTCACTAAATTATAATTAGCCTTGATTTGTCGCTAAAAGTGCCATGACCAGTTCATAAATATACAAAGATTATAGCCTATAACTATACAAAGGCTATAGTCTATAAGTATACGAAAACTTATGTCAATAAATATGCAAAACTAAGCCATAAATGTGTATATATATATGTATGCAAGGATTCAACCATAATATACAAAAACTGCAAATATGAGCCCATGCATATTAAAAAATAAGTTAGATGCAACTAGTCAAAAATTCATTTTGATGTCATAAGTTACAGTGATTTAGCAGGATAAATGTTTATGTTGTTTCATTTTGTTATGATTGTATAATACTATAACTACAGTGGTCTCCCTTACCTGTTGATTACATGCAGCATTGGAAATTCAAGAAGGTTAGTCCTGCATGGATTGTCCCCCTTGTTTTGTGTTTTTGCACACAGTAAAATAACAATTATATATATGATATGAATATTATTATTTCTGTTCATTAAGACTTATTGCTGCAATGATTGTTTTATGTCTCCCCCATTCCTGGGGGTGACATATTGTTTTTGCCCGTTCCGTCCTTCCGTCTGTCACACTTGTTTCCGCTCAATAACTTAAGAATGCTTGGGTGTAGGAACTTCATACTTGGTATGCAGGTTGGTCATGACCAGTAGCTGACCCCTATTGATTTTGATGTCAGAAGGTCAAAGGTCAAGGTCATGTGACCTTGTGAGGTAAAAAGTAGTTTCCGCTCAAAAACTGAAGAATGCTTGGGCCGAGAAACTCCATACTTGGTATGCAGGTTGGCCATGCCCAGTAGAAGACCCCTATTGATATTGAGGTCAGTATGTCTAAAATCAAGGTCACAGTGACCTTGAGCTGAAAGGTCACAGTGACGATGAGCTGAAAAATTGTTTTTGCTTGGGCCCAGGAACTTCATACTTGGTGTGCAGGTTGGTCACTACCAGCAAATGACCTCTATTGATTTTGAAATCACTAGGTCAAAGGTCAAGGTCACGTCCATCATACTTGTTTCCGCTCAATAACTGAAGAACCCTTGGGCGTAGGAACTTCATACTTGGTATGCAGGTTGGTCATGACCAGTAGATGACCCCTATTGATTTTGATGTCAGAAGGTCAAGGTCATGGTGACCTTGTGAGGTAAAAAATGGTTTCCTCTGAATAACTGAAGAACGCTTGGGCCAAAGAACTCCTTACTTGGTATGAAGGTTTGCCATGCCCAGTAAAAGACCCCTTTTGATTTTGAGGTCAGTACATCTAAAGTCAAGGTCACAGTGACCTTGCGCTGAAAGGTCATAGTCACAAAGAGCTGAAAAATTGTTTTCGCTTAATGGCTTTGGCCATGGAACTTAATACTTGGTGTGCAGGTTGGTCACCACCAGCAGATGACCCCTATTGATTTTGAGGTCACTAGGTCAAGGTCATGGTAACCTTCAGCTGAAAAATGGTTTCCGCTCAATAACTAAAGAATGATTATGTCGAGGAACTTCATACTTGGTTTCACACATTGGTCCTAACCAGTAGATGACCCCTATTGATTTTGAGGTCACAATGTCAAAGGTCAAGGTCACAGTAACATTCACCTGAACAAATTGATTTTGACTCCATCATTTCTTTTCGTCCACTATGACCACACAAATGGGGAGACAAGCGCTTTTTCAAAAAAGCAATCTCTAGTTTATGTTGAATGACTTGATGTTGTGTTTTGTTATGTATTAACCCTGTCACACTTGCAGACACATTTTGTCATGATTTGTAGCAGACTACTTACATTGTGGGAAAAGGAGAAATTGCTTGTGATGATCAGCCTCTGCAGCAGACAGCTTTTTGAAAACATAGTGACAAAAGAAGAAATTGCACAAAACGTGCAATTTCTCCTTTTGCCACAATGTTTTCAACCCTATCCCATGTATTCTCACTTATAGAGATATACCATATTTTCGTAAGAGTATTTTCAAAGGTGTCTACTGCAAATTTGTTTTGTGTGAAAGGGTTTATTAAAAGTTCTAGACATTGGTAGAAATGAGCCGTTCCGCAAGGAAACCAAAATTGTGGACTCTGCATAAAGTATCGACCCTGATCAGCCTAGGCATGCCGCGCAGGCTAACCCGGATAAACACTTTGCCCCTCCTGTGGGTTTTCTGTTTCAGGAATCATTACTTTATAACTCTATCCCCCTGAGACGGAATGTGTCGGCCCGGATCAGTCTGTGCAGGTTGATCTGGGTCGATACATTACGCAGAGGCCATAATGTTGGTCTTCTCGCAGGCTGGCTCAAATGATAAAGCATATAGGTTTGTTACTTTGGCTAAAGCTTTTTATTGAACTCCTTACTCTTTGTTATTAAAAAAGTTGTTTACTAGAACAACAAATCCAGAAAAAAAGTAACCATAACCCTTTCCCTCATACGACAATTCTGCAGCAGACGACTTTGAACTTATTTTGTCAAACATAGAAAATCTCCATAATTGAATGGATAACCCATGACAAAAAGTGGAAAACATTGTGGCAAAAGGAGAAATTGCACGTTTTGTGCAATTTCTTCTTTTGTCACTATGTTTTCAAAAACCTGTCTGCTGCAGAGGCGTCAGAAAGGGAAAGGGTTAACAATTTCACATGACTTTAATACAGTTAGAAACACCATTGTTGAAATAAAAGAAGAAATTATTCTAAACTTTCTGCTTTCCCCCAATGATTTCAAAAGTTGTCAGCTGCAAATGAATAATATATCACCTTTATCATAGAAAGGTTCAAAAATGAAGGATAAGAGTGAAGCCAAAAACCTAAAAGATTTTATTTACCAATATCTAGGCTCTTACGAATATATGAATATATTTAGTTAGTGATTTTGTAACTTTTCCTCATAGAAAGAAAGAAGTTTAATCCGTTTAATGATAAATGTAGCATGTTTCCAACTAAATTGTTGCAAGTGGCAAAGGTATTGCTTAACTTAGTAATATTTTTAGCTCACCTGAGCACAAAGTGCTTAAGGTGAGTTATTGTGATAGCCTTTTGTCCAGCATGCGTCGTGCGATGTATGTCGTCCGCCAACATCTCCTCAGTAACCAGTGGGTCAATCGGAATGAAACTTCACAGAAAGTATCCTCTCAATTACTTCACCAGAATTCCTTCAAATCAGGTGAGCGATCCATCGCCATCACGGCCCTCTTGTTATCAAGTAGAAATTGTGTTGATCAGTCAATGAGGTTTCATTTATAAGCATGTTCTAAGCAGTAGATAAATCATTCAAGTTATTTCGTAAGAAATATACATTTACAGATGTTATGCCCCGTCTTCGTGAGAGGGTGGGGTTGACATAAAGATTAACTTTATCTGTCAATCTCAAATATTTGTGTTGTGCACATCTCCAAAAATATTTGACCTTGAATCACAAAACTATTGGCATGTTTAAGACAATATGTTGTTGTGTAGCTGTAAGGTTTGGTTTTGGCTCTCACCCTGGCATATTAAAGGTTACATAGGCTTTACTTGTAACCCTTCCCACATACCACAGATCCGGAACAGACCACTCTGAATACAGCTTAGCAAAAATATAGAAAATATCCACTAATGTAAGTGTAATTATTGAATAGAGTTGAAAACATTGTGGCGAAAGGAGAAATTGCTCATTATGAGTAATTTCTCCATTTGCAACAATGTTTTCAAATGTCTTCTGCTGCAGATGCATCAAGATACGTCTATATGTGGGAAAGCAATTATCTCAATGCAAAGTTGACTTTGATATACCAGGGTTAGAATTGTACCTCCAACACTTGAGGAATGGCCCTATACATGAAATTAAGAACTATAAGTTTGGGCACTCATGTCCAAATGGTACCAGTAGTACCATTATGATCAGATGGGATCATTCTAATTAGAATTAACGTTAGCAATTAACCCTTTCCCTCATACAACAATTCTGCAGCAGACGACTTTGAACTTATTTTGTCAAAACATAGAAAATCTCCATAGTTGAATGGATAACCTATGACAAAAAGTGGAAAACATTGTGGCAAAAGGAGAAATTGCACGTTTTGTGCAATTTCTTCTTTTGTCACTATGTTTTCAAAAAGCTGTCTGCTGCAGAGGCGTCAGAAAGCGTCTATATGAGGGAAAGGGTTAACAAGAGGACTAGATAAGGAGGACTAAACTCCCAACTACATCTCTCTTACAACTGAACTAACCTTATGTTGTGGGTGCTCACAAGAATCGTCTGACTGAGGCGATTCTATTGAGTATACCCACAGCATACTGATTTGAAGGTTATATAAGGATTTCGGGGAAGTAAAATAGTCTTCTGTATCTAGAGCTCTGAATTAACTGTAATCCTTTGTTAAGAAATGCTGGTAATTATGTGAACAAAAAAAAATGCAGTTACTTAAATTATCTACTGCTTAAATGTTTTGTTATATTTTGTATTGTTATTTTGTTGTGAGTTATCTTTGTGATGTATCATTTTATTATCAGACATCTTTTGTTGCATACTATTAATTTGTTGTCTAGACCTTAACCTTTTACCTAAACCCTTTCCCATCTGCTGACGCATTTTGACGCAATAGCAGTAGACGACTTTTGAAAACATTGTGGCCAAAGGAGAAAGTGCTCATGATGAGCAATTTCTCCTTTGGCCACAATATTTTTAACTTTATTTAACAATTAATCTTTTATGGAGATTTTTAAGTTTTTCGTCACTGTTAACAAAGTCGTCTGCTGCAGAATTGTTTTATGTGGAAAAGGGTTAAATGCAATTTTATGTGTCTACTCAGAAATTATAAGTTAAATATTGTTACATCTAGAAATATGGAAAATGAGGAAGTATAATTTAAAAACATTTGTGGAAAATGAAAAAATTGTATGTTTGCTTGATTAAAGTTATTTCTCCTTCCACCAAGATGTTTTAACGTTTGCTTGATAAAAGGGCATATACATTTGTCTGTATCAGGTATATAATCTTTTTGAAGTCTTGAGTCACAGCAACCCCAAAAATGTCTTTCAAATAGACATCAGAACTTGTGATAAAGGATGATATTTTTTCAAGTTCTTAAAATCTTATTTGATTATTCTACACTATGGGTTCTCAAAAGAATAGACTTTGCGAGACAATTCTCTTGAGAAAGCACAACATAGGGCTTGGTTTGGTAGCAAGAGCGTTATTGTTGGTAAAATTCCAGTTTATTGCTCCTGATATAATAATATTTGTTTCAATATGACTGTTTAACCCTTGCCCTCATACCAAGAATCTGCATCAGGCGAATTTGAAAACATACCTAAAACATTTGGGAACTCCCTTTAAATGAAAGTACAATATTTGAATAGAGTTTTGAAAACATGGTGACAAAAGGAGAAATTTCTTCTTTTGTCGCCATGTTTTCAAAAAGCTGTCTGCTGCAGAGGCATCAGACAGCGTCTATATGAGGGCGAATTTGAAAACATATCTGAAAACATTTGGGAACTCCCTTTAATTGAAAGTACAATATTTGAATAGAGTTGAAAACATGGTGACAAAAGGAGAAATTTCATGTTTTGTCGCCATGTTTTCAAAAAGCTGTCAGCTGCAGAGGCATCAGACAGCGTCTATATGAGGGAAAGGGTTAAAAACTCATTATTCTGATTTTACTTGTATCACCTGTATGATCAACTCAATAAGTGTCATTTACTTCAATTATTATATTGGCTTACTTCCAACCTTAGTCTCTTTACAAAATGCAAATATCATATTTTTTCTAATCTTTCATCTTTGATCGAAAACAGGTATATAGGCTGTAGATAAGTAGAATGTTAAATAGACATATTGTGGTCTGAAAATTATTCATAAAATTGTATTGTTGAAGTTAAACTAATTACATGAGACTTTCCATTTTCATTGACTAAACCCTTTTCAGTTAAAACAGAAAAGTTCTATTGACAGCTTGCAAAAAGATGAAGCTATAACTGTTTTGCATGAGGGTATAAATTGTATACCTGATACAGTATCTTAAGCGTGAGTCTGCTGCTTTTAAAAACATGTAAATAATTTGAAGCAAAGATTTAGGTACAAAAATGAAACAATTGTGGTAAAGGTGAAGTTGGTCATTTGGAGCAATATCTCCTTTTCAATAATGTTTTCAAAAGTCATCTCCTGCAGTCGCTTCATAATTCAGGGAAAGAATAAATTGTCAGGTTTGCATAAATTTACAGACAACTGTTGCATTGAAGTCAGAATTAAGCCTGATTTATCTCCCTCTACCTATATTTTCTCTATCTTTCAGGCTGGCCGTAGAATAGTAGATCTGTTTGAGGGGTTTAAAGATGGACACAATTTGTTATCACTCCTGGAAGTGTTGTCACAGGAAACATTGGTAAGTGTTTATTTGCTGCTGGAACATATTGACAAACGGGTTACGTTCAGACCAATCTCAAATTGCAGAATATCAGAATGTCCAGTATTTGACTTGTATTCCTACAAAGTTTTCAACCTGTAAAATGTACGAGTGGATGAACTACAGCTTTTGGATTATAAAATGAAATATTGATTTTGTATTTGCACATTCTTGATTAATTTCAGACAATATGTTGAAAGGTAACATTTGCAGTATTTTTAAACAGTTTACAACAAAGTTGAAACCTTGTTATAAGAATGATTATGTGACTTTGTCCAATTCCAGCGGATGTGCAAAATGTATTATGGGAGATCACTGTCACTTAACCATTTCCCCGTACAAGAAATCTGTAGCAGATGACTTTGAAGACATTGTACCAAAAATGCGAAAAATCTACATAAATGAGAGTTGAATAATTGAATAGAGTTGAAAACATTGTGGAAGACAGTGGTGCAGAGGTAGAGCGTCGGCCTCTCGTATCAAAGGTCCCTGGTTCGAGTCCTGTGATGAGCGGGTCCTGACTTTGGGATTTTTCCACACAAACGGCGCGAGTACTGGTGAAGTCTCCAGGAAGCAGACATCGAGCGTGATTAATCTAAGCCCAAGGCTTGTTTCGCAATCGATGTAAAATAAATAAGTTTAAACTAAAAACTAAAACATTGTGGCAAATGGAGAAATTGCTCATCATGAGCAATTTCTCTGTTTGCCACAATGTTTTCAAAAGTTGTCTGATGCAAAGGCGTCAGAAATCATCTGTATGTGGGAAAGGGTTAAATTGAAAAATTGTTTCTGCTTCAGCATTGAATACATGGTTATCCTCCTATGCTGTGTTCTTGTTTTTAAGCTCCACTGACTGTAAGCCAGTCTAGCTTATGTCATGGCATATTTTGTTGTGCATGCGTTATTTTGTTTTTTATTCGAATGTCTTCTCTGTAACCACTCATTCAATTGGGATGAAACTTCACAGTTAGCAGCCTCTCAATGTCCCCTCCCAAAATCCTAAAAGCTTTTTGGACACATGCAAAGTACTGGTTTCCTTCGCAACCGAAAGAAAAAAACATTTCTCCCCTCCCAAACTGGTTGGCAGATTTGCAAATAATTTTGTAGCAATGTTCCTTCAGTGACCGTCTTATCAGATTCCTTCAAGCCATTATTGATTGTTCCACAGACATGGCCACCAGGGGATTGGGCTGTTTTGCCTGATATGGCAAAGTGAAAACTATAAAAATCTTTTCTGACGATTAATGTTTGGTGTTTTATGCTGCTTTCAACAATTTTTAGCTCTACTGGCCAAAGGCCAGAAGGGCTTATGTCGTGGCGATTTGTCCGTCGTGCGTGCGTGCGTCCGTCCGTCCGTCCGTAAACAATTTCTTGTTAACACGATACAGTCTTCACTTTTGATTGTATCTCAACCAAACTTAAACAGTAGTTAGATATCCATGAGAACTCGGTTCCTTTCGAAAACCAGCCAGATTCGCCCATGCATGACTGGATTATGGCCCTTGAAATGGTCAAAATTGCTATAAAAGAGCTTGTTAACACGATAGTCTTCACTTTTGATTGTATCTCAACCAAACTTATACAGTAGTTAGATATCCATGAGAGCTCGGTTCCTTTCGAAAACCAGCCACAGATCCGCCCATGCATGACTGGATTATGGCCCTTTAAATGGTCAAAATTGCTATAATAGGGCTTGTTAACATGATACAGTCCTTATTTTTGATTGTATCTCAATCAAACTTATACAGTAGTTAGATATCCATGAGAGTTTGGTTAATTTCTAAAAAACGGCCAGATCTACCCATGCATGGCTGGATTATGGCCCTTGAAATTGTCAAAATTTATACTACTGGTCCATTTATTCTGACATCAGCCAGTCAGTCGTAATGCTAACACTGCAACCCTAAGTGAGCGCCAAGGAGGGCTGTCAGCCATTACCACTATTTGGCCATATTGCTCTAGCAATTCCGGTCTATAGATTGGCGATGTCCGTCTGCCTGACTGTCTGTCTGTCTGTCCGACAACATTTTGGTTAAAGTTTCATGTTGAGGCAAAATCTCAGCACTGGAAAGGGTTACAAACTTGAAACTTTGCCTGAAGGTAACCAGTAACAAGTCAGGGCCTTTTTACCTTATATAAGTGACGCCGTTAAACGGTGTCTTCCCAATTGGAAAAACGTTGTTTTTTTCCCAATTGGAAAAAAATATTTCCCAAAATCTAAAAAAAAAAAAAAAAAAAAAAAAAAAATTTTAAGTGAAGTGAAGTGGAATACACTATTACATAGATATATTTGTCTTGTTTAAGGTAATATGATCGTTTAATTGCATTATATAAACCAAAAGTCTTATGTTATTATAAAAAGGACTATTTATATAGCCACATGTTATATGTCTAATTTTTCCCAATTTGGCAAAATATCGCGCTAAAATTTCCCAAAATGAAAGGCTAAGGCCTCTTCCCAATTTCTGGAAAAAAGGCCCTGCAAGTTATATTGATTTCTATGGTTACCTTGACCTTGGTTTGTCGATTTTCAAGGTCAAATTGCCGACAATCCGGCCTTACTGTCTTCAGCGGTTTCTTGTTTTATAAAGTCTTTGGTATGACCCAGCCGGGAATCAAACCTGATACCTCCGGCAACCGAGGTGGACGCTCTACCACTACACCACCGAGACGGTCTCTTTTCCAACTATTGTGACTGATTTTCACATAATTAAATAATTTTGTAAACAAAATTCTTGGGTAACACTGTATCATATTCCATTCGAGCCATGTGGATTGGTCAAAAACATGGCTACCAGGGGGCGGGGCTGTTTTGCTCCATATGGCTAATTTTGAAAATCTTCTCATGAAGGAATGCGGAAGATTTTCAAATAATCTTTTAGAAATGTTCCTTGGGTTACCCTCTATCAGAATTGATTGATCGAAAAAACAAAACATGGCCTCCAGCCTTCTACATTTACTTATGTTCCTTCTCTTCTGAGAGTATCTCTACCAGATTCTTTCAAGCCATCTCAATTGGTTGAAAAACATGGCCGTCAGCCTGTTTTACCTTATATGGCTATAGTGATTTAACTTTTGCCTAATGGCAGTGGAGGGATACTGGGCCTCTTTGTTTTTATAGCTAATCAAACATGGTGCCAATGAATGCATTATCCTCAACAATCTTTTTATCATGTCTTTTCAGCCCAGAGAAAGAGGAAGGATGAAATTTCATTCCATTCAAAATGTACAAATAGCCTTAGAATTTCTAAAACAGAGAGGGGTAAGACATTTCATCCTTTGATAAAGCAAGAGTCTGTTTACCTGCTTCAAACTGAAGTTAGGTTTCTTGATGCAGACATTCTTTAACCCTTTCCCACATGCAACAAATTTGCAGCAGATGATTTAAAAAAATATCAAGGTCGAAATATGGAAACAATATTATAATTAGAATAGACTTGAATAGAGTTGAAAACAAGGTGGGAAAAAAGGAGAAGTTGCTCATAATTTCGCCACTTTGTTTTCAGTTGTCGTCTGCAGATGCATCAAAATGTGTCTAAAAATCTTCAGATTTTTTCTAAGCTGTTGACTCATAATTTTGTTCTTAATCAGGTTATTTGTCACACAAGATGTTACTATAGTGTTGCTTTTCCATCAGAATCTGCAATAATCAAACTTGTATGAGAAAAAAAAAGCTCATGTTTTAGCAGACATGAGAATGTCTTCATATCTATCACTAGGGGTTTCACTATTTCCCTCATGTAGACATGTTTGGAAGCATCTGCAGCAGACAAGATGTTAAAACCTTTGTGAACAAAGGAGAAATGGCTTATAATGAGTTTATTTCTCCTTTTGCCACAATGTTTAGAACTCTATTCAATAGTAAAACTTACATTTACAGACATTTTTCATAGTTTGGCCTATATGTTTTCTAGTAGTCGGATGCGATTTGTTGTATCAGGCACACTAGGTGTTAATGTGGATTTTATCATATCAATATTTTCATAGCTGCAGTATGATTTATTTGGATAGATGGATGCCTGTTCTAAATGACTTTAACATATGTAACAAATGCAAAGGAAATGTGAAGTAAAAGAGAAAGGTTTTCCCTAGATTAATCCTGTTTATGTTCTAATTTATAGATACAAAATATAACGAGTCACATCAGGGGAAAGTGGGGTCGTAATTAACTCTTTCCCACATAACATCAAATCTGCAGCAGATGACTTTGAAAACATTCAGTAAAATATGGAAACTGTATAAAAGCATAAAGTTGAAACTTTGTGGCAAAAGGTCAGATATACCCCATTATGAGCAATTTCCCTTCTTGCCACAATGTTTTCAAAAGTTATCTGTTGCAGAGGCATCAGAAAGCGTCTGTTTGTGGGAAAGGTTTAACTCATTAAATAGGCAAAGAAATGAAGCCTATTAGGCTTTTATTCTAGTTTTGATCATAATATACGCTAACCCTTTACAACATACAACAAATTTGCAGCAGACGACTTTGATAACATAGTGATCAAAACCTGATTTTTTAAATAGGCAAAGAAATGAAGCCTATTAGGCTTTTATTCTAGTTTTGATCATAATATACGCTAACCCTTTACAACATACAACAAATTTGCAGCAGACGACTTTGATAACATAGTGATCAAAACCTGATTTTTTTTATAAAAGATAGCTTAATTGTTAAATAAAGATGAAAACATTGTGGCCAAAGGAGATATTGTTCATCGTGAGCAATTTTACCTTAGGCAGCAATGTTTTCAAAAGTCTTCTGCTGCTATTGCGTCAAAATGCGTCTATATGTGGGAAAGGGTTAATTAATGGCTCCTTTATGTGTAGACAGTCAGTGAAGCTGCTGATGAGATTGTTGGTATGCACAGGCTCACCTAACTCTTCACCGACGGAACAAGAGCTCTAATAAATAGAAGTTGCTCAAGCATTTTCTATAGTGTTTATTATTTGTCTATTAACCAAATCAAATATTTGAAATATAATTATGAAATGAAGATGAAAACATCAGTGGAAAAGGAGAAAGTCCTTGTTTGTATATTAAAATAATCATTAAACATAATATTATGCTTGCCTTTAACAGATACCTTTGGTCTGTTTATATATCCTTGTTTGAATATTGCAAAAACAAATAAACATTTAAATATATGCTTGCCTATTACAGATACGCTTAGTGAATATTCGCTCTGATGAGATAGTAGACGGGAATCCTAAACTGACCCTCGGCCTTGTCTGGACAATCATTCTACATTTTCAGGTAGGTCTTTCATTTTCAGTCCCCATCATAAAAGTCATCTATATGTGTGAAATGGTTCACAGTCATCTGCTGCAAATATTCTCAATATCAGAAGACCCTTTTGTGTCACATTGACAATGCACACCAGAAGTCTGGAGACATTCTATTTTGAAACAGAAGAAAAGTGTTTTAATATGAACACTCTCCTTTTCTGCCAATGTTTTTGAAATTTCTGCTGCTGACAGTTAGAAGAGATTATAGGAGATATTAGTTAGAACCCTTTAGGATTTGTTTGTCTCCAAACATTTAGCGGTCTCTGTAGTTATAGTATTCTTACGAAGATCAGGTTGTAGTGATCTGTCTTGGTCAGCTTTGGACGCCATCTTGAAGTTTTCATTTGAACTACGGTAAGTCTCCCCCAAGATTAGTCTGGCAGAAGGTCGTAGACTGCACTGTTGTTGATTGATGTTGGCCCCTTCCATAATCACTTCACCAACTCCCCCCACATGCAGAAGGAATTTAGACCCATCTTCAGCAGATGACTTTTAAAAACATTGTTGTAAATGTAAAATTGCTCAATATGAGCAGTTTCTTCTTTTGTTAGAATGTTTTAAAATAATCTTTCTTACATACAAAATACAATTTTCCATATTTTTGTGTAGAAGTTTTCATAGTTATCTGCTTCAGATTTGTTGTTAGTTGGAAAACATGAATGGCATGCCTGTTGAACTGCAAGATGTAAAACATCTTACGTGTTCTAGAAATAATCTTTATCTAAAGTCTTTCAATTTATTGATAACTTGTTTATGAAAAGCTCACTTGCAGACGCATTCTGGCAAATGAATTTTCTTTTCCCAACAATTTTTTTTTCCAACTCTTTTCAATAATAACAGTGTCAGTTATAGAGATCTTCCACTTTCTTGCCCAGATATTTTCAAACTCGTCTGCTGCAGATTTGTTGTATTTGTGAAAGGGATAGATTACAATTCCTCACTGTCCAATTGATTAGCATCAGAACTGGATTGGTCCAAAGTTCTGAGACTACCCTGGTTGTTATGTCCTACAGTAGTTTGGATACATGGATCGGTACGAATTGACCCTTTTCCTCATATAGACGCTTTCTCTGCAGCAGACAGCTTTTTGAAAACATGATGACATGAGAAGAAATTGCTTAAAACAACTAATTTCTCTTTTTGTCTTTTTGTCACCATGTTTTTAACTCTATTCAATTATTGTACTATCATTTAAAAAATTGTGTTTGTTTTTTAAAGTCATCTGTTGCAGATTTTTGATATGTGGGAAAGGGCTAACAGGGCATATATATACAGCAGAAATTATTTATGAATCACATTACATGAAAAGCAAAATCTTTAGACTTTTCATGAAAATTCATTGAAATGGAATTCAATTTGAAAAAAAACTCGCCAAGAAAGTTTTGAAAACTCTTGGGAAAACAGATAGTTTGATAATATAAGATAAAAGTTTACTTTACCGTTTCCCACATGCAAACACATGTTGGTGCATCTACAGAAGACTGCTTTTGAAAACATTGTGACAAAAGGTGAAACTGCTCATGGTCTGAATTCAGTAATACACATGTAATTGTTTTATTCTTAATTGAGGTTTTCCAAATTTTTGTTAAAATGTTTTCATAGTTGCCTACTGCAGATTTGTTGAATGTGGGAAAGTGTTAAAAATCATCTTGACTGTATTGTATCTCTATATGTTTTGTAAGAATTGTTGATCAAGCCACTGCATTCAAATGCAAGTTATCCGTTAATCGTATTTAGATTATGACTTTAAACAGTTTGTATTTTTGAGTTGCAAAGACTTATGTATGTGCATGTGTATATAGGGTCTTGTCACTTGTTTAAATATTTCCTCTGATATATGACTTGAAAACAAACAAGATGCAGCAGACCATTATTAACCCTTTCCCACATACAACAATTCTGCAGCAGACGACTTTGAACATATTTTATTAAAAAATGGAAAATCTTAATAATTGAATGGATAACCTATGACTAAAAGTGCAAAACATTGTGGCAAATGGAGAAATTGCTCGTTTTGAGCAATTTCTTCTTTTGTCACTTTGTTTTCTAAAAGCTGTCTGCTGCAAAGGCATCAGAAAGCGTCTATATGAGGGAAAGGGTTAAAAACCTTATGATAAAAGGAAAAGTTGCTGATGATGCACAATTTTTTCCTTTGCTGTAACATTTTCAACTCTAATCAATAATTATACTTTTATGTTAAGGAATTTTCAATATTTTTGTCTGAATGTTAACAAATTGTCTGCTGTAAGTGGGAGATGGTTAATCCTTTCCCTCATATAGACACTATCTGACGCCTCTGCAGCAGACGGCTTTTTGAAAATATGGCCACAAAAGAAGAAATTGTTCAAAACGAGCAATTTCTCCTTGTGTCTCCATGTTTTCAACTCTATTCAATTTTTGTTCTTTCATTTAAAGTGATTTTCAATGCTTTTGCCCAGACGTTTTCAAAGTCGTCTGCTGCAACTTTTTGGGAAAGGGAAATTGTCCATAATTATAATTCCACACATTTCAATTGTTTTCAGCAGGGTCAGTGTCAAAAGCTCTCTGTATTAGGGAAAGGATTACCCCATTCCCTCATACAGACGCTTTCTGATGCCTCTGCAGCAGATGGCTTTTTGAAAACATAGTGACAAAAGAAGAAATTGCACAAAACGTGCAATTTCTCCTTTTGCCACAATGTTTTCCACTTTTTGTCATAGGTTATCCATTCATTTATGGAGATTTTCTATGTTTTGACGAAATACGTTCAAAGCCGTCTGCTGCAGAATTGTCGTATGAGGTAAAGGGTTAAGGATTAATGACATTGCAAGAGACCAGTAAATATGAAATAATAATCTCTCAAAAATTACTGCATCATAAATGTTGAATTTCTCTGAGTCATTTGTTTAATGCGTAATACCCTACAGGTCTTGATCGAGGTTTAACATTTGATTTCAGTTACAATATTAGATTTTCAAATCAAAAGTTTTCAATATTTCATTTAACATTTAATTTCTCTTACAATATAAGATTTTCAAATCAAAAGTTTTCAATATTTCATTTAAACTCATTTAATGAATATTAATGTTGTAGGTATTTGACTTATACTGTGAAGAAAGCAATGTGCGGAATGGTAAAATTGTTCAATTTGAACAATTGCCTCTCTTCCCACAATGTTTTTTAAAAAAAATGCATCCTATGGAGCTGTATCAAGTTAAGGGTTAAAGTATCATATTTTGCAGATGTGTAAAATGGGTTTTCATTTGTAAAAGCATTGAAGATAAAAGTTTCATAGAAGATATAAAAGTTTTCGCAATACATGCTGTAGAGTGAACGCCATCATATCAATACGTCATGCTGGGCTACTATCAATGTCACCTGCTGGTTAAAATGCAGTTTTCTCCGCAATATTGTCAGAATATGTCTTCATGAAAGAAAATGGAACACTTCCTCCAGGCTATTAGGGGCTTATCAGTTTTCATGGAGAATTCTTTATGTTTGTTTATCACATGATAAATTCATGATATCCTCACTTCTTGCTGCAAGATTTATACCCAAGGCATGCTCCAGGAAAACTAACCTTTATGGCTTTAACCCTTTCCCTCATATAGATGCTTTCTGACGCCTCTGCAGCAGACAGCTTTATGAAAACATAGTGACAAAAGAAGAATTGCACAAAACGTGCAATTTCTCCTTTTGCCACAATATTTTCCACTTTTTGTCATAGGTTATCCATTCAATTATGGAGATTTTCTATGTTTTGACAAAATATGTTCAAAGTCGTCTGCTGCAGAATTGTCGTATGAGGTAAAGGGTTAAGACTTAATGTGGATAAAGATCTGCCTGTGCACCAATACTATCTGATCTAAGAGCACAATGTGTGTCACTTCTTACAACCTGTTGCAACTTTATTGTGAACAATATAGGCAGGTGACTCTGATTCTACACTGTTTTCAATTATACCACAAAACACACCCCTTATTATAGAAGTCTGTTCCTTACCCTCTCCATCATACAGACACTTTCTGATGCATCTGCAGAGACAACTGTTAAAACCATTGTGGTAAATGGAGAAATTAATGAAAAACTTCATAAAATGGAAGTGAATACAATAACTGAAGGGTTTAAAACATTGCGGCAAAAAGAGAAATTACTCATTATGAGCAATGACTCTTTTTGTCACAATGTTTTCAAGTCGTCTGCTGCAGAGGTATCAAAATGCATCTGTAATAGGGATAAAGACTACCAACTTATACCTTTAACTGCAGTTAGAATGTGTTTTGAAGACATTTTTAACAACCTAATCAAATTGTTGGGAACAAAGTATTTTTTATTACACATGAATTGAAATTTAGTTATCAAAGTAAAAAATACTACTTATAAAGGAGAATGTTTGATGAGTCTTCACAATGATATTTTTTCCTCACAATGGTTTCTGTCTGCTAGTCAAAACTTATGGTTACATTTTTGAAAGAGATAGGTTTGGCGCTAAATAATGTTTCCATTTTGTGCATGTAACAAGTGAAATTTGTTAAATGTGTTTCATGTTAGTTTTAGAGAACTTTCTCCCCAGAATTAGTGATTGGACTGCAGGAGATCAAAGATTTCTATCAGTGATGAATCACAGATGGATCTGTAAAAAGCACTCAGGATAAATGACATAGAACTACACTTTTCACAGATTATTTTGCTTATTTTTCAACAATAAAACATGTTTTGTAGAAATGATGTTAAAATGTCCAAGAAAGCAAACAGTATAACAGAGTTGTTTATATGTTGCAATAGGGATGTTGATAATATATGAATAATCTGGTATCAATATCTGGGCTGTACTAAGGGATACTTATTTCTTACCTCAGTTTCACCTTGTTTTAACCCTTCCCCACAATGCAGCTGAATTCTGACTCATCTGCAGCAGACTATTTTAAAAACATGATTGCAAAAAGGAGAAATTGCTTATGATGAGCAATGTCACCTTGTAGCAGACGGCTTTTTTGAAAACATAGTGACAAAAGAAGAAATTGCACAAAACGTGCAATTTCTCCTTTTGCCACAATGTTTTCAACTTTTTGTCATAGCTAGGTTATCCATTCAATTATAGAGATTTTCCATCTTTTGTCAAAATAAGTTCAAAGTCATCTGCTGCAGAATTGTCGTTTGAGGGAAAGGGTTAAATTTACACAGTTTGTTTTACATTCTTCAAAAAGCACCTTTAATCTTCATTGAGGATCTTGTGATATTGCAGAAACTTGCATGTTTGAAATAGTGTTTTTTCACTTCAAGATGCATTCTGATATGTCTGCAGCAGACGACTTTAGAAAATATTGTGGTAAATAAAGAAACTGCCTCATTATTTTCAATACTATTAAATAATTATACTTATATCAATTTTATGGATTATCCCTTTCCCTCATATAGACTCTTTCTGACGCCTCTGACAAGCAATTTCTCCTTTTGCCAAAATGTTTTCAACTCTATTTAATAGTAAAACTCTGGTTTATTGAGATTTTTCATGTTTTTGTTAATATGTTTTCAAAGTCGTCTGCTACAAATTTGTTGTATGTGGGAAAGGGTTATCGGTAGGGGCATTAAACACTTTTCAAAGAAACAAGATACCTGTTCTCTAAAAGCTGATTACATAACCCCCCATTCTTAACTACCACCATCCATATATAATTATATGAGGTTCTTTTTTAACATGGTAATACTGCAAACTGGCTCATTAAATTTCTAAGCTATGCATATGATTAGTTTTGATTATTTTATGTAAGAGAGAGAAAGCCTGGAAGAACATTTATACCGGATTCTGACGGTCGGTCCTGGGTTTGACTCACGACGTTATCACAGATTATGGATTTTACCTCGGCTCAGCCAAACCTACTTGAAATAATGAGATATTTAAGCTGTCTCTATGGGATGCTTATCAGAGCACTTTTTAAATATTCTTTGGCAGCAGGTACATCCAAATTCTCTCAGATGTGATCAAAATGGCATTGTAAGATCGATTGTAAGAAGATGTTGAATGTGTGAACCTCAACTGTATCTTTATACAATAGCATCTCCTTAGTAATTATTGTACATGTTTACAGAATACAATTCAGTGTGCTTTGTAAGGGGAAAAGTCTGTATCTAGAAACCATTTTGGGATCTTTGTAAGGGGAAAAGTCTGTATCTAGAAACCATTTTGGGATCTTTGTAAGGAGAAAAGTCTGTATCTAGAAACCAATTTTGGACTTTTGTAAGGGGAAAAGTCTGTATCTAGAAACCATTTTTGGACCTTTGTAAGGGGAAAAGTCTATCTAGAAACCAATTTTGGACCTTTGTAAGGGGAAAAGTCTGTATCTAGAAACCATTTTTGGACCTTTCTAAAATGAGCCAGCACGCATGAAAACCGTCCGATAGATTTATGCAAACAGCAAATATCCAGATCAGCATGGGCCTTTCATACGTGTGTCACTTTTGGTCGAGGGTCGAGTGTCGAGTAAGAACGGTCGAGTGTCGAGTAAGAATGGTCGAGTGTCGAGTAAGAACGGTCGAGTGTCGAGTAAGATTGGTCGAGTGTCGAGTAAGAACGGTCGAGTGTCGAGTAAGAACGGTCGAGTAAGAACGGTCGAGTGTCGAGTAAGAATGGTCGAGTGTCGAGTAAGAACGGTCGAGTGTCGAGTAAGAATGGTCGAGTGTCGAGTAAGATAGATTGAATGAGGAAAGTAAAATAAAAGCTACAGGTCCTCATCATTTTATTGGAAGAAAATATTGTAATGTCATCGCAAAATGAAAAACTAATTAAATGCACATCTTCTTATTTATTCTATGCTTTCAAACGAAGAAATAGTTTTATTAAACAAATTGAAAGTCGTTAGATATATTGTTTATAGGATGTATGTGAATGTATATATATATATTGTGTGTAATCATTTCAAACGCCAATATCAGTGTTAATTATGTTTGTTGGTATATATATCTGAATATTTGTGACAAGTGTGTGGTACGCTGATGGATGTTGTATTATATATTATACAAGTTGTTATGGGTCTATGGCCTTAAATCAATAAACTATTTGTCATTTGTCATACATTTTCTTGTACCTGTTGGCTGAAGCCTAGTAATGAGATAATGAATCCCATTGAGAGTTAAACTGGATGGCAGATCTAACCAATGCCTCATTATCTTAGGACATTAAATACTCTCTTGGAGGGTTAAATTAGAACAGTTATTTCACCAGGTGTTACCTCCAGCATATTATTTATTATGTAAGCTAGCAATGGTTCTCCTTAGTAGGCAAGTATATTGTGGCTAAATTATTAGGAAAAGTGAGTAAAGCTTGTGAAAGATACGAAGACCAAGTCAGTTATTAATTTAGGATAATATGAATAAAAGTACCATTTGAAGATCTACTTTCTTAAAATTGCTGGAAACCATAAATTACAGTTTAATGTGATTCAGAATTAACTGGGCCGATTTTGTGGCGATTGGTTTGACAATCGCCACATTGCTAACAGAAACAACAACAACGAAAAATATTTACATAGTCGGTTTTGAAAAACCCGTTGATGTTTTTTTTCCTTACTGCAAACTAATTTACTCACATCCGTTATAGTTCCATCATTGATGCAGAGACGTGATTAATAATAATTATGTCAGTGCTACTTTGGTACCGGATTGTTACTAATATTTGAGTTTTATCGAGACATTATCTACATAGAGTTAAAATATGTAAATATTATCTTCGTCATGATTGGGCAGATAATAAAATACCTTGCAAATAACTCTGATGATAATCAAATCTGGAAATTCCAAAAGGTTCTATAAATAGCTCGCGAGACTGTTATCTCAACATTATAAACGCTTTATTGTGTAGTTGTTTAAATATATGAAAGCGTCTAGATGATAAGACTGGTTTACAAAGATTTAAAGGACACACGATGTCAGTGTGTAAACACATTATGTATACACGTCTGCACGTTCTAGTGTCAATTAGCAATCAAAATTTAATGCCTATAAAATCATGGAGCTGGTTACTTCTTAACCCTTTTCCTCATACAACAATTCTGCAGCAGATGACTTTGAACATATTTTGTCAAAAAATAGACAATCCCTACAGTTGAATGGATAACATATGATTAAAAGTGGAAAATATTGTGGCAAAAGGAAAAATTGCACATTTTGTGCTATTTCTTCTTTTGTCACTATGTTTTCAACAAGCTGTTTGCTGCAAAGGCGTCAAAAAGCGTATATTTCTAGGAAAGTGTTAAGTTATATGACATAGAATTGGATGCTTGCATCTCTGAACTGCTCCTTCTGATCAAAATCTACAAAAGAGAACAAGCTTGTGTAAGTTATAAGAGGACAGTGTATATCTTAACCCTTTCCCTCATACGACAATTCTGCAGCAGACGACTTTGAACATATTTTGTCAAAACATAGAAAATCTCAATAATTGAATGGATTACCTATGACTAGAAGTGGAAAACATTGTGTCAAAAGAAGAGAAATTTCACAATTTGTGAAATTTCTTCTTTTAACACTATGTTTTCAAATACCAACTTAACTTGACCCCTTTCTTTGTTGTATCAACAAATTAAAGAAATTGGAAAAAATAAGACCAGTATTTATAAATTAAAAATAAAAACTGAGACAAAAAAAAAAAATTAGTCAGAAGGACATACAAAGCTACAAAAGGAAAACTAACTCTCTTTTGTTTTCTTTTTGCTTAGTATAAATGGTCAAACATCTAATTGCCAATTTTAAAATCCAGAAGGATATCAAAATAAACAATGATCATGCAAATGTCTTTGCTATCTCTGTTAACTGTTACTGCCTTTCACTTTAATAGGATGTCATTGACCATTACAGACTGATTAAATAGAATCATGCTGTCAGAGCTGTACTGCTATCAGAAAGGTTTCTGTTTGGGTATCAGGTTACATAATTTACTGAAGAATTTTCCATCTTCAACCCAGTCAGTAACTGTTCTTGTTTAATATTCCTTGGTAAACACTAGCATCATATGCTGAAATAATTCTTTAATGACACAACATTGACCTCAATTTGTGTTAATAAGCAACTGAAAGTTTGGATTAATCTAAGATTTTTCACATTTATCTCAAGATAATAATAATTAATTAGGTGAATTCAAATATTTGTAAGTCTTCTTGAATGTACTACCAAACTTCTTTTTTTTCTTCCAATAAAATGATATATGTAGAACCTATATCTTTTTTTACTTTCCTCATTCAATTTATCTTACTCGACACTCGACCATTCTTACTCGACACTCGACCGTTCTTACTCGACACTCGACCGTTCTTACTCGACACTCGACCATTCTTACTCGACACTCGACCGTTCTTACTCGACACTCAACCATTCTTACTCGACACTCGACCGTTCTTACTCGACCATTCTTAATCCCTCGCTAAAGAATTATTTCAGCATATGATTAATGTTAATCCAGGAATATTTAACTATCAGAGGTTTGACTGTTTGGGTTTCAAGTTACATAATTCTCTAAAGAATTTCCCATCTTCAACCAAGTCAGTAACTGTTCTTGTTTAATACTCCTTGTTTATATAACCCTATCCCTCATATAGACGTTTTTTGGCGCCTCTGCAGCACACAGCTTTTTTGAAAACATAGTGACAAAAGACGAAATTGCTCAAAGCAAGCAATTTCTCCTTTTGCCACAATGTTTTCCGCTTTTAGTCATAGGTTAACCATTCAATTATCGAAATTTCTATCTTAAGACAAAAAAGTTGTGTGCTGCAGAATTGTCGTATGAGGGAAAGGGTTTACATTAATCATATGCTGAAATAATTCTTTAATGACACAACATTGACCTCAATTTGTGTTAATAAACAACTCAAAGTTGAGATTGATTTAAGAATATACACATTTGTCACTACATTATTAAACAATAATTAATCGGGTGAATCCAAATATTTGTTAGTGTATACATGTGTGTAGCTTAGTAACCAAACTTTTTTTTTCTTCCAATAAATTGATGAGGACCTGTAGCTTTTATTTTACTTTCCTCATTCAATCTATCTTACTCGACACTCGACCATTCTTACTCGACACTCGACCGTTCTTACTCGACACTCGACCATTCTTACTCGACACTCGACCGTTCTTACTCGACACTCGACCGTTCTTACTCGACACTCGACCATTCTTACTCGACACTCGACCGTTCTTACTCGACACTCGACCATTCTTACTCGACACTCGACCATTCTTACTCGACACTCGACCGTTCTTACTCGACACTCGACCGTTCTTACTCGACACTCGACCGTTCTTACTCGACACTCGACCATTCTTACTCGACACTCGACCGTTCTTACTCGACACTCGACCATTCTTACTCGACACTCGACCCTCGACCAAAAGTGACACACGTATGAAAGGCCCATGCTGATCTGGATATTTGCTGTTTGCATAAATCTATCGGACGGTTTTCATGCGTGCTGGCTCATTTTAGAATTCTATGAATATCAGTTAAGAAGCATGACAATGAAATATGATTCTAAGATAAAGGCAGTAAACTGGTACACAATTAGTGGAGTTTACTGATTACCTTCAGAGCTGGGTTTGATACATGGCCACATATACCAAAGACTTGAGTAAAAGGCCGTTTTTGGATTTCCTGCCACCTTTTGCATAAGCATGCAAAGGAAGCTATTAAAATGTTTGTTATCAACAGTTTCTGTCACGTTTATAGTTTTTCACTAGTCAAAGTGCCAGTATATCCCATCTGAAAAATCGTTTGACAAGACCAGAACTGAAACTCCGGACCTCTCTTCCTTTAGCTGAATTGCTTGGGAAGATTGTTGTATGGAGTACTGGTGTGCGAAAACCAGGAAACATATGAGTAGGTGAACTGGCCGCCGTGATATGACTGAGAAATTGTTAAAAACGGCGTTAAACCCCAATCAATTAATCAATCAATCCTTTAGCTGAATATTAAAGTACATTTGATAACTTTGTAGAATAAAGCACCGTCCTACCTACTCATTGTCTATTTATGGAATGTACCTACCGCTCATATATGCGAAGCGATGGTAGCGACGGTGGCTGTCAATCCAGTTGATGCAAGTTTGAACCCCAGCTCGGCCAACATTATTTCCCATATTTGACAAAAATCAAAGCTACAAGCGGTATCCATCTTCCGTACTGATGAAGAAAACAAGGAAACACATGGATAGGTGAGCTGGCCTCTGTAATATTACATTGAAAATTAATCAAAACGTCTCTAATACACCACTTAATTACCAAGACACATTTTCTGATGCAACTACTATTATTTTGAAAGCAGAAACAAACAAAACCAAAAACAAAGTGTAGAACACCTCTTAGATTCTGGAGGAAAAAAAACGATCATGTTCAATTGTTTGTGCCCTTCAATTTTGTTCATAACCCCCCATCTGTCTGATCTCCCAGTGTCAAAAATCACTCGCCTTACCATTCTTTATGTTATCAAATAACAAGGAACATTTGGCTTACATTCAGGTATAAAAGATTCTATCATTATTGTTTTAACACAGCGTTCTCACTCCTGTGTCTGAACTATAAAGGATCTGTGTTTGTTTGTTTATGTTCTAAGGCTTGTGTCTAACTGTTGAGTTTTACCATTATCAGTCAGGCGTCCTGGCCTTTCCTTCCATTTTCTGTTGTATAAACACAGTGTTTAAGCAGTCATGAAAATGTATGGCAATGTTTAGAATGTTTATGGAAAACTTACCTGAACTTAATAATTTAACCTTTGAAAGCATGATATAACTGATATACTTTTAAAAGAAAGCATATACCAAATATTTATTACAATTAGCTTTGATTCCGGTACAGACGCTTTCTGACTATTTTTGAAAACATTATGGCAAAAGGAGAAATTGCTTGTATTTAATGAGCAATTTCTGCTTTTGCCACAACGTTTTCAACTCTTAAATGATAAAACTTTCATTTATAGATAATTTCCATATTTTTTTTTAATAAAGTAAGACAATGCATTATTGTACATGTAAGTTAATGTCTCACTATAATTTTACTGCTATATTGCTCAATATCATGTTTTTTCATCCCTGACAATTTATATGTTTTGCTCACTAGTTGAATGTTTCTAGGTATGCTTACAGTAAAATGATTAATATTGAGAAAAAACAATCATTTATATGCTTCCAATTCATTATGAGCAATTTCTCCTGTTGCCAAAATGTTTTGAAAATTCATCTGCTGCAGATGCGTTAAAATGCATTTTAGAAACTTCTCAGTATTTACAAGTATGATGATGAAAATATTAGAGAATCATCCCATCTAGTATAAATATCTAATTGGACATTTAAAACAATTCAAGTATTGTTGAGATGATTCTTTCTTGTATTATAACGAGCCATGGCAGGTCTCATAATTTGACCTTTGAAAATTAAGGTATTAAGTCATGCAACCATGATGAAAATGTCTGAAGAAGGCTTATCAGCCCATAAAGATCACAGTTGTCATTATGATAGATAGCATTTGAAGATGACCTGTTGGCTAATAAAGAATTTACAATTATGCAATGCGGTTGTCATTTATTCGAAAATGGGACCAGGCTTGGTCATTGGTTCTTTTGTTGATTGACAAAAGTCGATGTGACTGGTGTTACTCATTTTCCACCAACAACCTGAGATAGAGATAGTCTATAATGGGAGGTAGCCAGAAGAATGGTACTGTTGAGAAAAAGTCAGGAAACTTATGCTTAGGTAAACTGACATCCATGATTTAACTGAAAACTCTTGATAATGGCATTTAACTCCAATCAATCTACCTGCATTCAGAAATGAAGGTTTGTTTTTGTGTGGTGGCATGTATTTATGACTATGACTATGACTTGTGAGTTCATTCTTAGACATGAGTAGTAAATAAGATAATACAATAGATGGATGGAGACAGTAATATAGGTTGAGTGAGTGAATAATTGTAAATGTGGCCGAGTTCTGACTGTTACCAGGGTCTCTGCTGCGGGTGAAACGTACACAGCTTCTCTGTGATGGTACTATAACGCTTGTTGCATTTGACAGCATGTTTACTTTGATATGAGTGAGGAAGATAAGTGAAAGGTTCTTACACCTAATGAGAAAGTTTCATAAACAGTGCGGCTCACTGTCTGTCAGGATGTATCATTTATGGTGGGTTAGTCAAGATCTCTGGTAGGAGTACTTCCACTTAATATTTTCTTGGCCTTAATTGAATTATGATAATTGGTGCTTAGGATTATGTTTTCATAGCCAGGTGGTTACATAATGTTGTGGAATGTGAATTAATTGTGTCAGTCTTATTCTAATAATTAATGAAAAATTCCTGAATGGAACATTTTGCTTTAATTAGATGAAATTATTGCTGTAAAGTCTGGGGTTTGTCCTCAGTAACAGGAACTCATATGCATAGATATTTATTGATTCCTTTTTGAAAGACTAATTAAAGTTAAATTTGAACCTATCCAATTAAAACAAAAAATAAAGAAGAATGACTTTAAAGCATCGGTTTCTGTATTATTCAAGTTCATTAACATGTATATTGTTACATGATGTGGCAATAGGAGTAATTGTTTGAAATTGTGTTAAGTTTAAAAGTGGAGAATATTGTGAGTTTGAGTAATGTTTGAATGCCTTTCTTGGGTAAACTAAGGAAGTCCTGGATGGAGTTGAAGACCAGAATGTCTAAACGACAAGTCCACTTTAGGTTTAACTTCAGTAACAGATTTCGGAGGTCCAGATTAAAGGTAAACTTTTATTTTCTTGTAGCCCACTTTCCCTCATACGACAATTCTGCAGCAGACGACTTTGAACTTATTTTGTCAAAAATTAGAAAATCTCTATAATTGAATGGATAACCTATGACTAAATGTGGAAAGAATTGTGGAAAAAGGAGAAATTGCTTGTTTTGAGCAATTTCTTCTTTTGTCACTATGTTTTCCAAAAGCCATCTGCTGCAGAGGCGTCAGAAAGAGTCTATATGAGGGAAAGGGTTATATAGTTATAATCTGATTTGTCAATTGGAATTAAAAATAAATTAAAAGAAAAGGAGTGAAAAATAGTTACTTATATGGCTGAATTTGACATGGAAAGTATCATCAGCAATGCAGGAAATAACATGCTTATATTTCTCAAAAAAAATTCAAATTTCTGCAATGGTGTTAACAAATTGTTTTATTCATGAAAATGTTTCCAACTCATACATTTAATTCTGATTGTGAAAGCATTTATCATGGTGTGCAGACCAACATCAGATTACACCCTGGGAAATGTTTCAAATAAGCTCTGTGAGTGTAAAGAAACCACATGTAATACATGTGTACAAAACAAGCCACAATTTGATCTTTAAAATTAAACTGATTAGATTGTTAGATAATCCATGTACCCTCATCTTATATCTTAAACAGCTTCTGATGCCTCTGCAACAGACACATTTTGAAAACATTGAAGCAAAAGGAGAAACTGCACCTGATGAGCAATTTCTCCAGTTACTACAATGCTTTCGAAATTCAATGATTAGTTACAGATATTTTCCTTAATTATACCTAGATCTTTTAAAAGTTGTCTACTGCAGATTTGTTGTATTTGGGAAAAGGTAGATGACAAGAAAGTCTGAACCATCTAAAATGTTGAATTTAGATTCATTTTCTTCACATCAAAATAATAATTGAGAGTTCCATAAAGTGTAACTTACACTGATCACAGCTTGAAATTGCTGATCATAAGAGATCAGGCTCATCATTAACCCTTCCCCCAACTGCCGTTGGATGCATCTGCAGTAGACGACTCTTTAAATTATTGTTGCAAAAGGAGACTTTGCTCATAATGAACACTTTCTCCTTTTGTAACATTGATTTCAAACTCAAATCAAGAACTGAACTTTTATTTACAGATATTTTCAAAGTTGTCTACTGCAGAATTGTTGTATATGGGAAAGGGTTTATGTTTATTTCGGTTCTTGTAGATGATAAGAATCTTCAAAACCTCATTTTCTGTTCATTGGAATTGTTTCTTATAATGTGTTTTTTTATGAACCCAAATAACCGGGAGATAACCCACCAGTTTGCAGCCAGTTAACCTATTCCCACATACAACAATTATGCAGCAGACGACTTTGAAAACATAATTACAAAAACCTGAAAAATCTCCATTAAAGATGGCTTAAATGTTAATTAAAATTGAAAACATTGTGGCCAAAGGAGAAATTGCTCATGATGAGCAATTTCACCTTTGGCCACAATGTTTTCAAAAGTCGTCTGCTGCAATTGCGTTAAAATGCTTCCGCAGGTGGGAAAGGGATTTGATGAACATGACTGTTTGTATGTAGTAAAGGGTTATCTTGAATGACATGTATATGGAATCTGATCTGAATCTTCATTTGGCTCAAACGTAAACAGAATTCCTTTACCTGAATCATGACTAATGTGTAGATTATCAGAGCCCCCCAGTCTGCCCATGCTTTTCCTATCATTGGAAGTGATAATACTACTCATTATTTGTCCATGAAAGAATAAGACACATGCCCCTTACCTGACTTAGGGGATTTAGTGCACATGTGCACTAGCTGTTTTGTTATTGTCCATCTATATGTATACCTACAGAATCTTCATAATTTCATTTAGATCACCAGATTAAAGAAAATCTTTATTGTTGTTTAATACTCGTGTTTAGTAGAATAATTAAACAAGACTTACTGGCAAAGGTCCAGGGTCAGGTAACGGTCCGAGGGTCAAGTTGAAGTTTGATCTAAATGTTATGGTCGACAGACAGAAGGGCTTACACAGAGATGATGTGATAGCAGATCTAGTTCAAGATTTAGATGGAGAAGTCAGTTAATCTTTTTAATTTTTCCTTGAAGCAGGGGACATTAACCCTTTCTCCACATATAACACATCTGCAGCAGATTTGAATTAAAAAAACAGTGAGCAATGTCTCCTTTTCTAACAACAATTTTAATTCTTTCTCAGAATAATAGTTTCAATTTTAGACATTTTAAAATGTTTAAAAGTCAAATTGTTTTCTCTCTTACAGAATTATCCCTTTCCCACATACATACAACAAATCTGCTGCAGAAGATTTAGAAATTATCTTCGCAAAAGGAGAACTTGCATGCATGGTCATTAAAAACATTTTCTCACAATGTTTTTTGCAAAGTTGTCTGCCTCAGATGAGTTGAATCATGACTGCATGTTGGAAAGGGTTATATCACCACAAAGTCTGTAGTCTGATTCCCATTATATACAAGAAAACATGAGTTTTGGGTTTTGTTTACCATCTGGCCCTTAATGGATTACATGAGCATGACATCATGATACTTTTGTTGTTAGAAATGTCAAAACCAATAATGTAAAAACACATGTTCAAACAAAGTAGGAGGTATTGCCAGACATGATGCAGGTAATCCTATCTTACATGGTTTCTCTCCAGCAATCACACTTAAACCTCTCCCACAATTATAACTCAATTCTGCAGCAGACAACTTTGAAATTATGAAAAATCTGTATACATTCATAAGTATTTTCTATTGAATAAAGTTAAAAACATTATGGTAAATGGAGAAATTGCCCCTTATGAAGAATTTCTACATTTGCCATAATGTTTTCAAAAGTCGACTGATGTGTTTGCTTCAAAATGTGTCTGTATTTCTTTCTTATTAGTCTTTGAACAATATATTGAAGGCTGCAGTGACCTCTACCAACATGCACATATCTTGGGCAACTTTCTGTGCATTTCCCTGTTGTTTCTTAGATATAAAAATATTGTTTTAAAGGTCTCAATATTTAAGTATGTCACAAGAATGTATAATATTTATAATATATGTGGCTGTGGAATTCAGCCATGATTCTTACAGACTGTTTTGATCAACATTATGAATGAATTATTGCCGATCTTTCAACATACCGTTTGGTGTTAAAAATAAGTGGGTTGCAGACTTTCCCTTCTTAGCTCATCAAAATTCCTTTACCAGTCTTGCATGTGGCTCTATAGGTTATAGTTAGTATTTATGCTCATGTTAAGATTTGTTTATACAAAAATTCATGCTTTTGTGTTGACTAGAATGATCAAAAGACAAAACTGGAATAATTTTTTTTTTTTTTATATAGACAGTGTAGATTTGAGAAATGTTTCAGCAGATGTCCAGATAAGGAGGGGTATTCAGCTCTTTTAACCGTTTCCCTCATATAGACGCTTTCTGACGCCTCTGCAGCAGACAGCTTTTTGAAAACATAGTGACAAAAGAAGAAATTGCACAAAACGTGCAATTTCTCCTTTTGCCACAATGTTTTGCACTTTTAGCCATAGGTAAAACTATCCATTCAATTATAGAGATATTCTATTTTTTGTCAAAATATGTTCAAAGTCGTCTGCTGCAGAATTGTCGTATGAGGGAATGGGTAAAGTAAAGCAAACCCTATGTTGTGGGTACTCAAAAGAATCATCTGACAGAGAGGATTAATTTGAGTACCCACAACATAGGGTTAGAGGGTGAATTAAAGATTTTAGAACATGCGAAACAGCCCTTATCTAGAGCTCTGTGCTTGTTGAAGAAGAAATTGCTTGTTAGCTCTACTGGCCAAAGGCCAGAAGGGCTTATGTCGTGGCGATTTGTCCGTGCGTCCGTAAACAATTTCTTGTTAACACAATACAGTCTTCAGTTTTGATTGTATCTCAACTAAACTTATACAGTAGTTAGATATCCATGAGAGCTCGGTCCCTTTCGAAAACCAGCAAGATCCGCCCATGCATGACTGGATTATGGCCCTTGAAATGGTCAAAATTGCTATAAAAGAGCTTGTTAACACGATACAGTCTTCACTTTTGATTGTATCTCAACCAAACTTATACAGTAGTCAGATATCTATGAGAGCTCGGTTCCTTTCAAAAACCAGCCAGATCCGCCCATGCATGACTGGATTATGGCCCTTGAAATGGTCAAAATTGCTATAAAAGAGCTTGTTAACACAATAGTCTTCTTTTTTCATTGTATCTCAACCAAACTTATACAGTAGTTAGATATCCATAAGAGCTTGGTTCCTTTCGAAAACCAGCCAGATCCGCCCATGCATGACTGGATTATGGCCCTTGAAATGGTCAAAATTGCTATAAAAGAGCTTGTTAACACGATACAGTCTTCACTTTTGATTGTATCTCAACCAAACTTATACAGTAGTTAGATATCCATGAGAGCTCAGTTCCTTTCGTAAACCAGCCAGATCCGCCCTTGCAAGACTGGATTATGGCCCTTAAAATGATCCAAATTGCTATAATTGAGCATGTGAACACAATAGAGCCTCCATTTACTATCCGATCTTCACCATACATGCATGCTCTGGATTGAAAATGACCAAAGAACCATACCAGTAGAGCATAGGTCCTCATGGGCCTCTTGTTTTTAACAATTCTGCCTTTTCCTTGAATGGTTTTGAAAGCTATATGCTGCTTTGGCTACCAAAGTCATCCACATCAATGACGGAGTATTAGACAACCTATGTTGCAGACGCATTTTGACGCATTAGCAGCAGACAAATTTTGAAAACATTGTGACTAAAAGTGAAAATGCTCATAATGAGCCATTTCTTCTTTGGCTACAATGTTTTCAACTTCTTTATTTAACAATTAAGCTATCTTCTATGGAGATTTTCAGGTTTTTGTCACTATGTTTTCAAAGACGTCTGCTGCAGATTTGTTGTATGCGGGAAAGAGTTATAACTCTGATATTCTATTTTTTTCTGAAGATATTGAGCTCTGTTTCACAGATGTGTTATTATCTAACAATTGTAAGCTAAATGCAAGTGGATTGGGATATCAAACTCCTGGCATAAGATAAGGAGAAAAATTAAAGTCTGAAAAATGAACCCTTTCCCCATGTACAACAAATTCGCAGCAGCCGACTGGAGACATCTAAGCAAATTTATCTAAAATGTCTATAAATGAAACTTAAATTATTGAAAAGAGTTGATTTTGAGCAATTCGCAATAATGTTTTCATAAGAGGTCTGCTGCAGAGGCATTAAATAGTTCTGCAAGTGGAAACACGTTAACAATTATGAGCATTCTTAATCCCTTATTACATTGCTCTTTGCATGTCTGCAGTAGATGACTTTTTGATGAGCAACTTCTCCTTTTGTCCTAATGTTTTCAACTCAATAAATATAGTTTCATTAATAGAGCTTTTCCTCACATTTCCTTATATTGTTTTAACCCTTTCCTTCATACGACAATTCTGCAGCTTCGAACATATTTTGTCAAAAAGTAGAAAATCTCTATAATTGAATGGATAACCTATGACAAAAAGTGGAAAACATTTTGGCAAAAGGAGAAATTGCACGTTTTGTGCAATTTCTTCTTTTGTCACTATGTTTTCAAAAAGCCGTCTGCTGCAGAGGCGTCAGAAAGAGCGTCTATATGAGGGAAAGGGTTAAAGCTTGTCTGCTGCAGATATGTGAATATTATTTTGCAAGTGAGAAAGGGTTAAGAGATGTTTGTTTTGATATCTTCTAATACTTTGATTATAAATTTGATACCTAGTTGGAAAACATTTTATTTTCCACGTTTCCTAGAAAGTTTTCAAATGTTATCCTTTAATCAGGGAAATGGTTACAGTTCTTGTTGAATGTTTTTTGAAATGCTGAGAGTTAAAATTACCTCGCTGTTTTGAAAATCTGGAGATACACTTAAGTTTAAGACATTTTTTGTTACGGTTTTCAAGATGTGCTTGTTTTTATCGGTTTGAATATTTTGATATGGAATGCAGAGCAACAGATAAGAGGAGTATTTTATTTTGATTAATTTTGAAACCATTTACCTAATTGATAAGCATTACACTCTTTTTAATACAGAAATTGGGAGAATCTTTCAGAAAACGAATGTATGATTAATGACAAATAGAACTCATGGGAAATTACTATTGCAAGTGAAAAAATGTTAAGAATGATTTTAGCATCTGCAGCAAAAAATGTTAGATAACATTGCAACAAAAATAGAAACTGCTAATACTAAGCAATTTCTCCATTTGTCTCCATTTGCCGAAATGTTGTCAACTCTCGTAAATAATTAACAAATTATTTTTATCTTTAGTACCTTTAAAACTCATCTGCTACAACTTTGTAATTTTTAGCTGGACTATTTGGAGAATATGAGAGCTATTCTAATCACCCTTGTGTCGGCATCACACCTTGGTTAAGGTTTTGCATGCATTTTTTGCCAATGGGCTATCAGTCTATGTGGAAAAGCAGCCAGTTGCTTGGAAAGAATTTTGTATGAAATACTGGTGTGAGAAAGCCAAGGAACATATGAGTAGGTGAACTGGCCTTTGTGATATGACTGAAAAATTGTTGAAAACGGCGTTAAACCCCAATCAATCAAAGCATATATTTCTCCATAGCTCAATTACTTCTAGATGTATTGCATTGCAACTTTCTACAATGCTTTCTAACTATCACACTTATGTAAATAACCAAGTAAAATAACTTGATCCTGCATATAATGCAAGTTATGGCCCTTTTTTTGGCTTATTAGAAATTCTGGTTTAAGTTTCGCTTGCAACTACATTAGAGTCCATATCTCAGTTTCAACTTTATGCATTGCATTGAAACTTTATACAACCCTTCCCAACCATCACACCTATGTAAACTATCAAGTAAGATAACTCTTTCCTGCATTTAAATGGAACTTTAAATGACCCTTCTTTTACTTAGAAATTCTGGTTAAAGTTTTGCATGCAACTACATTAAGAGTCTATATCTCCCTTACAAATTGATGCATTGTACTAAAACTATATACAACCCTCCCCAACTACATCACATTTGTAAATAATTAAGTAAGATATACAATGCAAGTTATGGCCCTTTTTCAACTTTGAAATTCTTGTTCTGGTCTTGCGTGCAACTAAATTAGTGTCCATATCTCAGTAACTACTTGATGCATTGCATATAAACTTTATACAACCTTTCCCAACCATCTCACCTATGTAAAGAATTAAGCTAGATAACTACATCCTGCATATGTTGAAATCATAACACTTTTTTGACTTAGAAATTCTGGTTAAAGTTTTGCTTGCAACTACATTAAGAGTCCATATCTCAGTAACTACTTGGTGCATTGCATTGCAACTGTTTACAGCCCTAGTCCCAACCATAACATCAATGTGGACAATCAAGAATTAAAACTATCCTGCATATAAAACAAATTATGGCCCCTTTTTACTCAAAAACTCTTGTTAAAGTTTTGCGCCCAACTAATTTAAGAGTCGATATCTCATTAACAACCTAATGCATTGCATTGCAACTTTGTATAGCCCTTCCCAACTAACCCATTGGCCAACTCGATTGTGCATACACTGCAAAATAATGCCCTTTATTATTTGACTTGGACATTCTGGTTAAAGTTTTGCATGCAGAGTCCATGTCTCAGTAACTAATAAGCGGTGGAATAGTCGAGCACGCTGTCTTATGGACAGCTCTTGTTTGGGAAACGGTTTCCAGATAGCTCAGTGCTTCAATACCAGTTTATACAACCTAGATGAAGGCTTTCAGTCAAATGTGCATTAGTTATCATTGTCTGCAGATATCCCCGTCTCTAACAGGGTTCTGTAAAATTACTCGACTTCCTTCTAACTCATCATACAGCTGGATAAACCAATGAAATTATTTATATCTAATAATTTCTAATTATTTTCGTCAAGAGGTTCCTAGCATCATTAACCCTTTCCCTCATACGATAAGCTATGACTAAAAGTGGAAAACATTGCGGCAAAAGGAGAAATTGCTTGTTTTGAGCAATATTTTCTTTTGTCACTATGTTTTCAAAAAGCTGTCTACTGCAGAGGTGTCAGAAAGCGTCTATATGAGGGAAAGGGTTAAGATAGTTTTAACTAAATATTATTCATAAGCATTTTTCAATTGTAAATGCAATTTCATACAACTTTAACGGATCTCGTTCGAAATCTATTTCAACATCAGCTTTTTCTACATTTTATCACAATGTTAGTAACTTGGTCATAGTATATGGTCATCTGTTTCAGCCATTTTCTTTCTAAGTTTATACTTTTTAACTTCAATTAGAAGAGTTGGAAATTGGTTATTAAAGAGCAATCATTGCCATTTAAAATCATATAAATCAGATTCAAATAATTAGAAGGTTGATTCATGTTTTATTAGGAACATACTGAATTAATTTGAAAGACATCATTAAGTTGTTTGTTTTCCTGTTACCAGATCAAAAGGTAATTTCTGAATTGCTGATAAATTGGGCATGCATTTTGTTTTTACACTGCCTCTTGTATAAACAATTTTGATTGCATCTATATTAGATTAGTAAATAAAATTGTAGGAAAGGTAATATTGCTGCTGAAAAGATATTTCCAAACTGATGTTTTCAACCTTTTCTTTAAATTGAAAAATCATTGCTCATTGATTCCATATTTTCTTCATGTTTTCTATTTGAAAGTATTATAAACACTTAAGAAAACATTGTGGCAAAAAAGATATGATATTTTCAACTTCAATGTTTTCAGAGTTGTCTTTCGCTGATTTGTTGTATGTGGGAAAGGTTTAAAAATCATGCAAGGTAATTGGTTAAAAAGAATTCCTCAATGAGGAAAGTAACCGGTGCATGATAATGAATCTAAAACTTATGATGAAGTCTCACAGAGCCAAACGTTATAACCATGGCTTCATGCAAAGTGGTTGTAACTACATCTTGTAAGAAACTATAGTTGCAATCATTTTGCATGAAGACCACACTATGGCTTCATCACATTGCACAGATGTGCAATATAGTCAATCTGTATGGGAAATGATCTGTTTATCAGACTAGGAAGTTTTTGTCTTGTTGAGAAAATGAGACAATTTGTTCTGCAAAGACTCTTAAATGTTAGAATGAATGAATTAACTGATGCTCTGAAGAAAGTAAAGAATAAACTACAGAAAAAGTGGCAGAAATAAAAGATAAAAGGTTTGAATGATTAGAAAGAGAAAAGAAAAACAGTTAAATGTGAGAGTTACACCAACGATTCTAGAAATTGCCTACTTTGTGGCAAAGAAAATTGTTTCTTGAATGTTTTATAAATCGTATGCTTATGAAAATATATGATTTATTCAGTCTTCTAAATGAAAACAATGGAAGAAAGAATAGAAAATATTGATAAACCAGTTTGATTTCAATGGTAGAAATTAATGTTATATATTTATTCATTTAACCTTTTCCAACATGCAGACATTATGTTGATGCAGGTACAGCAGATGATGTTTGAAAACCTTGTAGACAAAGTAGGAAAACAAGCTCAAGGCATAATATACATTTATTACAATGGTTGGTTATTGGGTGGGCTGCAGTGAGCTTTGTCTGTTTGTAGATGTTGTGATTTTTCGCCCTTACTTGTTGCTGTCAGACTAGATGCTGTAAGCTTTTCGCTTAACCCTTTCTAACATACAACAAATCCGTAGCAGACGACTTTGAAAACATAGCGACAAAAACCTGAAAAATCTCCATAAAAGAAAGCTTAATTGTGAAATAAAGTTGAAAACATTGTGGCCAAAGGATAATTGCTCATCATGAGTAATTTCATCTTTTGCCACAATGTTATCAACAGTTGTCTGTTGCATATGTGTCAAAATGTGTATGCAGGTGGAAAAGGGTTCTATCTGTAAGATGAGTGAGGAAGATTGGCTTGTCAGCATGACTCAGTCTATCATTGAGTTACTTTATCTCTCCCTGTCTTCACAACACCATCAGCCATTGTGACTCAGTCCAAACAAGAATATTTTACAATTCCATGATGGTGCAGAAGTTGGTAAGACTACTCAATAAAGCAATTCTAACAGTTGTTAAAATATTTCTAATAACAATATTTGATGACACCTTTGTGATATTTAGTAGTTTCACTGAAACAGATAAGCTTTAACTACTGCTGCAGAATTCATTGAGGCAAATTTAGGAGAATTATTGAGATTTTTCCTTTCCCCAAAATGTTTTCTATTATAAGTCTCAAAAATAATTTTTTGATTTACATAAGGTTATTTGATTATATTACTTTTTAGCTCACCAGAGCACGAAGTGCTCAAGGTGAGTTATTGTGATATCCTTTTGTCCGTCGTCTGTCCTTGTTGAAGGAAAATCTTGTTAACACTGTAGAAGACGCATTTTTGCTTCAGCAGCTTAAATTTGGTCAGAATGTTTACTTAATGATATCTAGGCCAAATTCAAATATGGGTTATGCCGGGTCCATAACTAGGTCACTAGGCCAAATTTAAAGAAAATTTTGTTAACACTGGAGGCCGCATTTTTTCCCTTCAGCAGCTTGAAATATTTTCAGAATGTTTGTCTGAATGATATGTAGGTCAAGTTCGAAACTCGGCCATACTGAGTCGGAAACTAGGTCATTAGGCCAAATTGAAGGGAAATCTTGTTAGCACTCTCGATGGTGCATTTTTAACTTGAGCATGTTGAAACTTTATCAGAATGTTTTTCTTGATGATATGTAGGCCAAGTTCGAATATTGGTCATGTCTGTTAAAAAGTAGGTCACTCGGCCAAATTGAAGAACAATCTTAGAAGCCACAATTTTGGCTTGAACATGTTGAAACTTTGTCAGAAATTGACAATCTTGTAGAACAATCTTGTTAACACTATAGAGATAGCATAGCTTGAAATTTTGTCAGAAAGTTTGTCTTGATGATATTGCCATTGGCGCTGAAAGAGTCTTAAATAGCCCATTTTCAAATGAGCGATCCAGGGCTTCATGGCCCTCTTGTTATTAAAATGTCTTGCAGTTGCATTTTGATGCACTTTTTAAAACGATGTGGCTTAAAAGGAGAAATTGCTCCTGCATTATGAGCCTTGATGTATAGGCCCTTAATTTTAATTTGATGCAATGATTATATTTTAACTTATGAAAAATTTCCATAGTCTTGCCCAGATGTTTTCAAACATCTGCTGCTGACTTCGTTTGCTGGAAAGGGTTAAGATAAGTTCACTTATATGACACTAGATTGATTTATGAGCCCTAATTACATTACGAAGAGTAGGTTTGGATGATTGCCACCTGTGATCGAATAAAATTATCAATGTTTTGCATGTAATGGGGATTTTTTTTTTTACATAGAAGAAATAACATGTTTGGACAACATTCTTGGTTTATAATTATCTATTTTATTTAGATGCTACATGGTGGATAAATTATTATGCACACAGTATTATGCACCCTTTCCCATAACAGAGACATTTTGACTAATCTGCAGCAGAGGGCATTTGAAAAAATTGCAGCAAATGGAGAAATTACTCGTGAGCAATTTCTCTGATAACTACAATGTTTTCAACTCTATTCAATATACTTCTTCTTTCATTTCTAGAGTTTTTCTACACTTTTTACCTTGATGATTTTGAAGTAAGCTGCCATGGAGATTTGTTGTTTTGGGGAAAAGTTTAACCCTTTCCCTCATATAGACGCTTTGTGACGCCTATACAGCAGACGGCTTTTTGAAAACATAGTGACAAAAGAAGAAATTGCTCAAACCGAGTAATTTCTCCTTTTGCCACAATGTTTTCTAATTTTAGTCATAGGTTATCCATTCAATTATAGAGATTTTCTATGTTTCAAAGAAACCCTTTCCCTCATATAGACGCTTTGTGACGCCTATACAGCAGACAGCTTTTTGAAAACATAGTGACAAAAGAAGAAATTGCTCAAACCGAGTAATTTCTCCTTTTGCCACAATGTTTTCTAATTTTAGTCATAGGTTATCCATTCAATTATAGAGATTTTCTACGTTCAAAGTCGTCTGCTGCAGAATTGTCGTATGAGGGAAAAACTGGCTGTGGAGGGGCACACTGTACAAATGTGTGAGGCTCACCTAAATGATCAATGTTTATTATCTTCATACCTCAGTACTGCCGTTATTTGACAGGACATATCAGCAAAACATTTATTCATTCTGGTTTGTAAACCTTTATCTTTATTATCTATTACTCACAATGTCTTATCCCAGAGTTCTCTATAATTGTTCTACTGCTTGTAACTAGGTAACTGAAGGCAAATTAAAAATCATAAATTATGTACCTGACCATTCTACTTTTGTTATGGTGGGCTAACACTAGAGATTTACTTCCTTACATGCACAAATGATCTATAATGTCGACAAAGTACAATTAAATAAAATACATTGAGGGAAAATGGTGAGTTAAAGTATCAATGCTCTTTTCTCATTTTCCAAAGGAGTTAATTGAAATTCTTCCACTGTGATGTCAAAATATGAATTCCATCAGTGAATGGTTTATAATGATATACAGGGATAAATCAGCTAAAACATTACATTCTGTTTGAGCTCACTCAGAAGATGGTAAGGCGGTAATATATATATATGATGTAATTGTACGCTAATGCTGTGATAAGAATTAATATCTGCTCCATTTCAAATTACTCGCGATGCAAGCGGCTACATTAGATTAACATCAGAAAATGCTTTTCGCAACAACAAAAATGTAATTACACACCACTTGTGCTTTTTGTCATGCATTTGGGGTGATCGTTCCACAACATGGTAATTCTTTGTGTCAATTCTACAACAATTCTTTATCCTTTCTCAGATACAGATGACTTTTTATGCCATTACAGCAGACAACCTTTTAACCTTTTCCCACGTACAACAAATCTGCAGTAGGTCTTGAAAAGATATTGTTAGAAATATGGAAATTACAATTTTTGAATTGAATTTAAAACATTTTGGCAAATGGAGAAAATTGCTCCCTTATATTTTGTATCATCTAAGTAAGTGTAAGTACAGTTTTTGATACAAAGCTGTACTACTCCTATTCCTGCTATGTTTTGGAAATGATTTTATCTAACCTTTTCACACATATAACAAATCTGCAACAGACAACCTTAAGTTGAAATATGGAAAATCTCTATAACTGCAGCTATAATTACTTATAGAAGTTTACAACATTGTGGCAAATGGAGAAACTGCTCGTTTTGAAAGTGTCTATATGTTGGAAAGGGCTAAAGTTACTCGTGTCATGGAAAGTGTCTATATGTTGGAAAGGGCTAAAGTTACTTGTGTCATGGAAAGCGTTAAACACTTCCCACATACAGACCGTTTGTAGACCCTCTACATTAGACCAGCTTTGATAATATTATAGCAAAAGGAGAAAATTTGCTCATCATGAACAATTTTCCCTTTTGCCACAATATTTTCATCTCTTGTTTTCAAAGTGTCGGCTGCAGCTTTTTTGTATGTAGGAAAGGGGTGTTAATAACAATTATCTGACAAGAATAAGTAAGCTTCAGAATTACTTTCATTTTGTTTGAATGATTTACTTATGTAATCTTTTGATGCCATATGGTTTAAAAAAAAATGTTCCATCATTTCTTTTGATTAAACCCCCAATAAACACTGAAAAAACTAAAAGACTAAAAGACGAAAACAGATTATAGATTACAAAATGTAATAAAACTGTTTTCCCTTGCCAGTAGTAAAAGATAAGTAAACTTCAATATGACAATATGATGAAAAGTTTGCAGCAACCATCTTATAACCAACCAACCAACCAATCAATAATTTTTGATGAGCTTTTTTTTTTTAGCAGACGGCCTTTCTAAAACATAGCGACAAAAGAAAATTTCATCTTTTGACACCATGTTTTTTAACTCTATTTAATAGTTAACGGGTATACATTTATTTACAGAGATTTTCCATATTTTACCCAGATGTTTTCAAAGTCGTCTGATGCAGATTTGTTATATGTTGGAAAGGGTTAACTTACATGAGAAGGGGAAAAAAGTATGTTTTGGACTGTAACAATACCAACAATTATAAGTATTCTTGAATGGAATTGTGGCCTGTCTAAAAGTCTTAGATTAGACTGTAAGGATGTCTTTGGTGATTGCAAAGTTCCAAAGTTGGGTATTTCCTATGACTTGGATCTTATATTCCTGGCAATCATTCAGAGATGTACTCAGAAATTGAAAGTGTATTGGTTGGTGTAAGGTGAACCTGTTCCAATTAGATAGATAAAATGGGTCGCATTAATTATGCCAAACTCTATGTTCGGGACTTTGCCATCAGCAATGATCCAGATCAACCTGTGCTTCCACAAGGTCTGATCAGAATCTTCAATGTTCACAATTTAGTCATTCATGCTTCCTGGATGAGTTTGAAATATAAAAACATTTTTACAAGCATTGCACAGCAATTGCTCCTTCCAACACAATGTTTTAAGTATATCAACTATACCTCTGATTTTCCTGGTTTTTCATCATTTAATGAGCTCACCTGGGTAGAAAGTGATGAAGGTGAGCTATTGTGATCAACCTATGTATAGGTGCCTGTTTGGTATGTCATGCGATAAGTGTGGTTATTAAAGTGTGCCATTCATTCTAAAAAAATTGAAATTAACCCTTTCCCTCATATAGACGCTTTCTGATGCCTCTGCAGCAGAAAGCTCTTTGAAAACTTAGTGACAAAAGAAGAAATTGCACAAAACGTGCAATTTCTCCTTTTGCCACAATGTTTTCCACTTTTTGTCATAGGTTATCCATTCAACTATCGAGATTTTCTATGTTTTGACAAAATACGTTCAAAGTCGTCTGCTGCAGAATTGTTGTATGAGGGAAAGGGTTAAGTAATGTTCAGGGGAAGTCAATGACATTGTTGGGAAAGATGAAGTTTGTGCTCATTTTATATATATGTTCCTTTATATCCAAATAATTCTAGATATCTTCTGAAGCTATTTTCAGTTCAGTATGAAAAAGAGTGGAAAGCTTAGATGTGTGTGTTTTTAACCTCCTATTTTTTCACACCTTTATGAGAAAAGAGATGCCTCCCATTTGATTAATCACTAAAACTTGTAAACTGTTCGACATCAAATCAATTAACTTCAGCAGGAAGTGCGATGCTGGGGTGTGGATATATAATGTAATTAAACCTCTTGAAATTTAACATGAGGTAATTCACCTGATCACAGGGTTACAACTTACAATCCATGTTGTTGTAATACAGCCAGGTCATAGGAGAACAGACAGATGTCGATGACAGAGGTTTAGATAGGTATGCAGGAATTAACAGAGCCGTTCCATGAGAAAACCAACATTGTTGACTTTGCGTAAAGTATGGACCTTAATCAGCCTAAGCATGCCACACAGGCGAACCTGCACAGACACTTTTCGCCTCCTGTGGATTTTCCGTTTCAGGAATCACTACTTCCACTGGCTGATCTGGGTTGATACATTACGCAGAGGCCATTATGTTGGTTTTCTCTTGGAACGGCTCAACTGTTCTTTTCCCCCCTACATATCTATCTTATGACTCAATGTAACCTTATGTTGTGGGTACTCAACAATAATTGACTCTTAGAGTACTCACTACATAGGGTGTGGAGGGCAAATAATGATTTAATGCTTTTAGATATCATTTACATTGGCTGGCAATTCCTGATGGCTTGGCTTGATAAAAAATATATATTATGAAGAAGGGAAGACTGGATAAACCAGTGATAGATTGATGAAATGATGCAGCAATTGTTTTTATACAATCAATTGGTGCCTTTATTTATAGATTTGCATATCCCTATCGAGTGTCTATACCGTTGCAGTTTCAATTAACATTAGTTAAGAATACCTTACTTTTGCCAAGAACACGGCAATAAAATAAATTCAATTAAACTTAATATACTTAATTCTAAATATATCATGAATGTTTAATTTTTTAGAGTTTATTCTTTGAAATATATTGCACCATGTTAATTGTCTGCTATTCAAGTTAATGGAAAAACTGCTTCTTTTTGTGTCTTTAACAGATTATCTCTGTGGGGTAGTGGTTAGAACATCTCCCGGCGTAGCGGTAGACAATTATAGTTTGATCCCCGGTTGGGCCATACCAATGACTTTAAGAACACTAAGAAGGAGTGACTTCCAAGTCCTTGGTGCTCACGGTTGCAGGGATAGCATTACGAATGGTTCATCATTTTCAGGATATACAGTATCCGTAGTATTGGTGCACAATGATATGACTGATATACAGTACCCGTAGTATTGGTGCTAAATGATATGACTGATATACAGTACCGGTAGTATTGGTGCTCAATGATATGGCTGATATACAGTACCCGTAGTATTGATGCTCAATGATATGACTGATGTACAGTACCTGTAGTATTGGTGCTCAATGATATGGCTGATATACAGTACCCGTAGTATTGGTGCTCAATGATATGACTGATATACAGTACCTGTAGTAATGGTGCTCAATGATATGGCTGATATACAGTACCCGTAGTATTGGTGTTCAATGATATGACTGATATACAGTACCAGTAGTATTGGTGCTCAATGATATGACTGATGTACAGTACCGGTAGTATTGGTGCTCAATGATATGGCTGATATACAGTACCCGTAGTATTGGTACTCAATGATGACTGATATACAGTACCGGTAGTATTGGTGCTCAATGATATGGCTGATATACAGTACCCGTAGTATTTGTGCTCAATGATATGACTGATATACAGTACTCGTAGTATTGGTGCTCAATGATATGACTGATATACAGTACCCGTAGTATTGGTGCTCAATGATATGACTGATATACAGTACCCGTGGTATTGGTACTCAATGATATGGCTGATATACAGTACCTGTAGTATTGGTGATCAATGATATGACTGATATACAGTACCCGTAGTATTGGTGCTCAATGATATGGCTGATATACAGTACCCGTGGTATTGGTACTCAATGATATGGCTGATATACAGTACCCGTAGTTTGGTGCTCAATGATATGACTGATATACAGTACCCGTATTATTGGTACTCAATGATGACTGATATACAGTACCCGTAGTATTGGTGCTCAATGATATGGCTGATATACAGTACCCGTGGTATTGGTACTCAATGATATGGCTGATATACAGTACCTGTAGTATTGGTGATCAATGATATGACTGATATACAGTACCCGTAGTATTGGTGCTCAATGATATGGCTGATATACAGTACCCGTGGTATTGGTACTCAATGATATGGCTGATATACAGTACCCGTAGTATTGGTGCTCAATGATATGACTGATATACAGTACCCGTAGTATTGGTACTCAATGATGACTGATATACAGTACCCGTAGTATTGGTGCTCAATGATATGGCTGATATACAGTACCCGTGGTATTGGTACTCAATGATATGGCTGATATACAGTACCCGTAGTATTGGTACTCAATGATATGGCTGATATACAGTACCCGTAGTATTGGTGATCAATGATATGACTGATATACAGTACCCGTAGTATTGGTACTCAATGATATGACTGATATACAGTACCCGTGGTATTGGTACTCAATGATATGGCTGATATACAGTACCTGTAGTATTGGTGATCAATGATATGACTGATATACAGTACCCGTAGTATTGGTGCTCAATGATATGGCTGATATACAGTACCTGTGGTATTGGTACTCAATGATATGGCTGATATACAGTACCCGTAGTATTGGTGCTCAATGATATGACTGATATACAGTACCCGTAGTATTGGTACTCAATGATGACTGATATACAGTACCCGTAGTATTGGTGCTCAATGATATGGCTGATATACAGTACCCGTGGTATTGGTACTCAATGATATGGCTGATATACAGTACCCGTAGTATTGGTGCTCAATTATATGACTGATATACTATTGAAAGCGGCACAAAACACCATTCAAACAAAATACAGTTTGTGTATGTTGTTTAATAAAGAATATATCAGTGGAATAAAAGGGTCTATTTCTTGTCTTATCGTTCCTTTGTTTTCACTGGAATGTCCATTTTAGTCATGAAGCCATTACTCTGTGTCTATGAGGGGCGTTGATTAATGACCTCAATAATGATTGTGTAGACAATTTAATGTGCACACTCAGCTGTTTATATGGAATCAACCTCTACTTGACACCTTAATTTGAGTTAACCCTTTCCCACATTCAACAATTCTGCAGCAGACCACGTTGGAAAGATTTAGTAAATGCTATGAAAATTTCTTTATTAATATACCGTAGGACCTATGAATAGATTTGAAAATATTGTGGCCAAATGTATGAGCAAATCTCATTTTGCTACAACTATTTCAACAGTGGTCTCTGCTGGAGAGGCATCAGAAAGTGTCTATATGTGGGTACCTGTTATGCAGACAGCAAATGCTTAGATCAAGATATGTGAATTTTATGTCTAATCAGAGACTTTCTGTACTTAATAGATAATCCATTTGGCTTAAATTTAGAACTTCACTGTCTCGGCAAATAATTAATTTCCTACTTCTTTAACCCTTTCCCACATACAACAGTTTTTCAGCAGATGACTTAGAAAACATTGATTACCAACGTACATACTGCTTCGGTGGTGTAATGGTAGAGCGCCTGCCTCGGGTGTCGGAGGTCGTGGGTTCGATTCCCGGTCGGGTTATAACAATGACTTTAAAAATGATAGTAATGGCTGCTCTTCTTGGCGCTCATGGTTGCTGGTTTAGCATTATAACTGGCTGGCTGGTTTCAGGATTAATGGACCAGTTAGTACTTGTAACTTATCAAGGAAACACTGTGATATAACTGAAATATTGTTGAAAGTGGCGTACAATACCAAACAATCACTCTGTACCAACAACATACAACAAATCTGCAGCACAGATGATTTTGAAAACATCTTGACATATATATTAAAATCTCAATATGGGAAAGTTCAATCATTGTTTCAAGGCAAAGCTCATAATTATAAATGTTTCAGGACATGGCAGAGGGGAATGTTTTGTTACATAAACTTGGGTATAATGATGTAAATTTCTGTAACAATTGTAAGATTCTTATCTCTTTTATCTGACATCATGACTGAAAGGGAAAAACTTGGTATAAAGTATCTGTTGTTAGGAAACATCACTTGTATTTTTCATCCCAAGTGTATATTTTGAAGGTCCGATTTAGTGAATCATCTTATCTAAATTATTACTTTTAAAAAAAAAGTAAATTTTTAGCTCGACTTTTGAAAAAACAAGAGCTATTGTCATGACCCTGGCATCGTCGGCGGCGGCGGCGGCGGCGTGGTCGTCCGGTTAAGGTTTTTTGTTCAGCTCAGCTTTTGTGATCACTCACCGTCTGGCGTCCAGCGTCGTCGTCTGTTAACAATTTCCTACAAATGAAGTGGTCCTCTTTCAAAGATGTTCAAAGAATTTAATTCCAAGTAGAACGTTGGTTGCTGCGGCATCAGAAAAGGGGAAAATTGCCAAATCTTAAAAAATCTTCTTGTCCAAAAGTACTGGCCAGATTTGAAAATTATTTTGCACAAATGTTCCTTGGGGCACCCTTTACCAAGATTGTTCAAATATTTCCGATCCGTTGAAAAACATGGCCGCCAGGGGGCGGAGCTTGTTTTCCTTATATATGCATTGTTAACACTTTAAAATTTTCTTGTCCAAAAGTATAAGCTCGATTTGAAAATTATTTTGCACAAATGTTCCTTGGGGCACCCTCTACCAAGATTGTTCAAATATTTCCAAATAGAAATTCAGGAGGTAATAAAGTCTTCATTACTTAGAACTTCATAACACTTTTCATAACACTTTTCCAAATCGATAGCAATGGAGCACTGCTGAGCCTCTATTTTTGTCTCAAATGTGTAATTGTGCTTGACATAACCAATCACAAAAAATAAATCAGGTGAGCGATCCAGGGCCATCATGGCCCTCTTGTTTTCTTTTTTCTATCAGTCGAGCGTCTGTGCCGTACGTGGTACTCTTGTTATATTTGAGATATTTGGTTATAAGATTCCTTCTTTTAGCAAAGTATTTTTGTTACCACAGTACTTGAGATTCGGCCCTTAATATTTCATGGTACATTTTAGATGTGATTTCTTTTTTTTTCTTTTTGGAAGACCATTTTGAACACTTCTCTTTCCCATCCTTCCCACATCAACAAATCTTTGGCAGACAACTTTGTAATATACTGTGGAAACTGATTATGGAAACAAACCTACAAATGAAGTGATCAATTCATAAATGAGTAGGAAACATTATGGGGAAAGTATACATAGCTCAATTAAGTTATCTTTTGGCCTGACAATGCCTTAATGCTTAAACCCTTTCCCTCATATAGACGCTTTCTGACGCCTCTGCAGCCAGACGGCATTTCAAACATAGTGACAAAAGAAGAAATTGCTCAAAACGAGCAATTCTCCTTTTGCCACAATGTTTTCCACTTTTAGTCATAGGTTATCCATTAAATTATAGAGATTTTCTATGTTTTGAAGAAATATGTTCAAAGTCGTCTGCTGCAGAATTGTCGTATGAGGGAAAGGGTTAATAAACAATCTGTGTGATTGTGGGAAATGGTTAATATATGCCAAGACTTTTGATTAACAGAAAGTTATTGAGCTGCACTCCAGTAGATCAGGATACCGATGTACATCCACACTGTTCCATCTGCATCTGCACACAGCTCAGCAATAAAACATAGGTGCTTTACTCTGACAAAACTGAACACTTTCCCACATGCAGATGCCACTAGCCACATGTTTCAACTCGATTCAATAATTATATACTTTCATTTAAAGAGATTTTCCATATTCATTGCCTATATAATTTATAAGTTATCTTCTGCTGATTTGCTGTAAGTGGCAAAGGTTAAATATGCATTTACACAAATGACCCTATAATGTAAAATTTCTTCTCAAAGCACTGCTGTATGTATGAGATGTGTGTTTATGAGGAAGAACAGTAATACAAACAATTAACTTGGTGCAGCATGCAGGCTCTGGGTGGAGTAGCTTAACCCGTTCCTACACACAACAAATCTGAAGCAGACAACTTAAAAAACATTAAGACAAAAATATGGAATGTATAAATGAAGTATAATTATTGTATAAAGCTGAAAATTTTGCGGCAAAAGGAGAAATTGCTCTTTTATAATTTTGCGGCAATGTTTTCCAAAGTCTTCTGCTGCACATGCGTCAAAATGTGTCTGCATGTGGTAAAGGGTAAACTGTATAGGAAGATAGATCTTTTGCCATACCCCTGCACATAGAGGGTTTGCATTGCTATATGAACCATGTCATCTCTTAACAATCCTGACAGTGATGTTCCTTTTACTTGTCAAACACCCTCCCAGTGTTTTAACATGTAACCACTTGCAGACACATTTTAAAAGCATTTGCAGCAAACAATTCAAAATATTGTAGCCAAAAGAGATTGGCACCATGTTTTCAAATTTATTCAATATCTTAACATTAATTTATAGACATTTTACATATTTTTGCAAAGTTATTGTTTTCAAAGTCTTCTGCTGCAGATTTGTTGTATTTCATGGATTATAATGTCTCTACTTCTAGCATTTTGGCAGTTGCAGTATGTAAGATAAGGCAGTAAAGTGAGTGTTGATGCCTTGACCGAGAACTTTACTTTAACTTTAGTCATAACTACAGCTGGCAGCTTTTGAAACTGATGGATAATTTCTCCTTTTTTCAGAATGTTATATTATCTTTTATGTCAATCAAATTCTTAGACCGTCTCCATGGTGTACTGGTAAAGTGTCCATCCCGGATGAGGGAGGTCTCGGGTTCAATCCATGGACGGGTCATATACCAAAGACTTTAGAATTGGTAGTAATGGCTGCCCTCCTTGGCACTTGGGGTTGTTAGCATTACGACTCACTGGCTGGTGTCAGGAAAAACGGACTAGTAGCACTGGTAACTTACCCTTGAATCGCTTTGATATAACTGATTTTTTTTTTGAAAGTGGCGAAAAACCTCAAACATTCATATTCACAACCCTTTTCCAGATACAACAAATTTACAGCAGACGTCTTCGCAAACATCTTGGCAAAAACTTGAAAAATCTCCATTTATGGAGTTAAATATAATTGAAAACATTATGCCAAAAGGAGAAATTTACTACAATGTTTTCAAAAGTTATCTGCTGAAGATGCGACAGAAAGTGTCTGTATGTGGGAAATGTTAATTCCTTAGGCTGTGATATCGACTGGCAATGCTATAACTTTCAGATCCCTTTTTGGCTGAAGCAATGGGTATAATTTAACTTATTAATGACAGGTGCACATTAATTGCATGTTTTTCACGATCATTTGATAAACAATTTTACATCTGGATTCCTGTTCCATATTGTGCACACAACTTTTATTTTATGGAATGTAATTCATGCATTACTATTACTGGAAAGTGTTATAGGCCTTGCAGAGTAGCCTCCCTTGGATTCAATTTTTATTTTTTATGGCAATCTTCCTTAGGACTCATTTTCAAGGTCAACCAAATAATAAATATATATATGATGTTTCTTAATTCTATAAAAGTGTTTTAAACCTTTCCCACCTGTAGAAACATTTTGGCACAATAGCAGCAGACAACTTTTGAAAACATTGTGGCCAAAGGAGAAATTGCTCTCATCATGAGCAATTTCTCCTTTGGCCACAATGTTTTCAATTTTAATTAACAATTACGTTATCTTTTATAGAGATTTTTCTATCTCAGTGTATGTCTATCTGTATTTATGTGGGAAAGGGTTAAGATATTCCTAATATTCTTCCTACAAAAATCAAAATCTGATTGGGATGATTGTTCAGTGTGATTATTCATGTCTTTAATGTTACCAAAGCTTGAATAAAATTAACCCATTCCCTTATACAAATCACGTTTGATGCCTTTGCAGTTGTCAGCTTTTGAAACAGATTGTGGCAAAAGGAGAAATTGCTAAAGAGGACGAATTTCTCCTCGTCTCACCATCGTTTCAATCCCTTTCCCTTTCCCATATGCAGACAGATTTTCATGCATTTGCAGCAGAAGACTTTTAAAATACCTTGCTAAATAAGTCATTTTGTCAGATGTTTTCAACTCTATTAAAACTCTTTAAAAAACTATATACCATCATATACAGAGACATTTCCATATTTTTGCCAGCATATGTATTTAAAGTCCTCTACTGCAGATATGGTGCATGTGTGAATGGGTATGATTTGTCAAGTCAACCGAATTACCTAGAAACTGAAGTAAATAGAAGTCTAGACAATTTTGTGAAGTCTGGAACTTTGTATTACGTATGAGCCATGGTATGAGAAAAAACAATCTATTATGAATATATGACGTCAGGGAGAGAAAAACTAAATCAGACAGATTTGTACCATTTGGCTAAGAAATTGATCAATTTGCCCTAAAGTGTTGTAGGATGTATTGATTGCATGTACATAGTATCAGGGTTCTCCCCAGACAATTTTGAAGCTGTGGTGGGTTTTGCCGGGGGTTGAGGGGGACGCTCGGCGCCCTTACGGGTCAAGTGCAGGGCCCTTGTGGGGGACCAGGGGGCAAAGCCCCCGGAAGCTCCTGGGTTTACTTGAAATGGAAAGCCCTAAATTCAATTTCCTGAGCAAATAAAAGAATGAAATTAACTTGGAATCCAATGCAGTCTTGAGCAAATCAGTGTATGAATATAAAATATAAGAGTATTCATTTTTTTGAATGATGGAATGGTGAAAGGAAATTCTAATCTTCAAGAGTGGATAAGGTGGAAACTGACAATACACACACATTTCTATCTGAATTTGACAAGAAAGAACGACCCCTCAAGATCAATTGGACTATTGCTTATTTCAAAACATTGTGAGAAATTGATGAAATAGAGTTTCAAAAAAAATATTGGAAAAGAAGCAAATTGTCACAAAAAGCTCCTTTCTCGATAATGTTCATAATTGTTTCATTTTCTACTTACACTTTGAAACCAGTAGGTATTTTATAAGACATATTATGCTATCTTCTTTAGTCATGTGTCATAATCTATCCAGCATAAACAAATTTATCAAAAAGATTGACTTGGACATGATTCATTACATTCCCATATATATCATGTTCTAAAACCACATGCATTGTGGGTGCAGGAATAATTTCTGATATTGTCTGTCAGTGCTTTCATTTTAAACACCAGTAAATAAAATATTATGTAGTATATTGTATTGTATTATCAAGACACATTTAGTGCACTAAACTTTCACAATGACAATTTTCAAACAAATTAGAATGAGTGTAGGTAATACTTTCTTGAATGACATTTCCGATTTGCAGAAAGAAGAAAATGCACGAAAACCCATTACAATATGTATTTTCTCCTTCAGTCTTCATTATTTTTTTATCTTCGGTAAAATAAATGAACTAAAATGGACAAAAAAAGTATTTAGTTTTATAGGTAAGTCTTTTTTGACAGCTGACTGTGAATTTGATAGATCTTTATGGCAAAAAATCGGCAATCAAAAAATAATTTCCTATGGATTCGTGTAAACAAAAACACAATCTTTGAACATTTAAATTAATATAGGGACATTCTTTAATCATATCATAGTTTGTTGTCAAGTTGTTTGTTGAAATTATTTTTCCCTAAGCTGCAAGAAATGAAAAATAGTATTTATTTGCATGAAGGCATGATCGACTGTCAATTCTGGGAGTGGGTGGGGTATACTACGCATTCTCGATAGTGATTGGCCTAAATATCGAAGTGGGTCAATCTGATGGCACGTGACCTACTCTTATCTAAAGATGGAGGGGAATTGCCTGCAGCGATGGTGGTTTGATAATACTTGTGTACTGGACTGGGACGGATTCAACAACCCTTTATCTCTGCCAACAGTCAGCGGTGTGAAATTAAACCCTTATCCCTTAAATTCATTTTTTGATTTTACCCAATATCACAGTATTTTTAAGGTGTATCGCTTTGGGAATTAAGCTGTAGCGGCAATTTCAAGGCGTAGCGCTAAATGGTTATTTTTTTTAAGCTGTAGCGGGCCCGATACGCCATAAGGGCCTGGGGAGAACACTGAGTATATATATAAGGCTTTAACCATACTGTGCATAATGATACAAATGATCACAGTCTTCACTCTCCAGAAATGTAATAAGATGGGGTTTTCCCATGGCAGGCTTGTACATAAATAGTATTGATAAGCTGTAAGGATTGCGCAACCTTTTTTCACAGACAAAAGCCAAATCAATAGTCAAGGAGTTCTCGGGAGAATATATATGTGATGCAACTCTCAAAGTTGTGCGATATACTTGTAAAGAATGCTGATAATTATGTTTAAATGATATTACACAGACTGCAGTATTACCACCATATTGTTTGTACAACTGATCAAATTATACAGAATATGAAGATAAATATTTTACAAGATGCAAGATGCAATGTTTGTATGCTCCATGACGTCATTATGAAATTATTGTTTTTACTGATACCTTTACATACAATGGACTCGTGGGATAACTCGAACTCGAAAGGAACGCAGTTTATATTTTACGTTTTCGACTGATTCCCTGAATTTTTTATGAATTCATTTATGAATTGTCAGCTTAGTAATTAATTTATTTATAAGTGTTTATTATGAAAAGCACACCAGTGATAAAATCATATCAAGTAAAAAGTGCAGCACCATTTCTGTTCTGATTTCTCGTTAAAGCAATCAGAACTGCTTCTATGTTATTTTCAAAAGAGAGATATGTTCCAAGAAATTGTAGTTGTATAGCTACAGTGGATTCCTGATAACTTGAACACGTGATAGTTCGAAAATATCAATTAACTGGAACCAATTCTTGAAACAGATCTGTCCTTTGAAAACAGTGTAGCAAAAGTTCTAAGTGCTTAGATGAGCAATCACAACTGCCATTGCGCTATTTACTTGATATGATTCTATCACTGGCTTGCCATTTTAGCTTGTCAGATTTTTGAAGAAAAAGGTTGGGTTGTTGTGATACCCTTTTTATCTTCGCCTGCGTTGTCTTCACAAAACTTCAACCTTACCTCATAACTAAAAAATAGTTCCACATATTTAAATAAAACTTGGTACACATGTTCCTAAAAACAAAGTGCATGTCTATACTAAGTCACATAATTATGTCTCCCCCATTACATGGGGGTGACATATTGTTTTTGCCCGTTCCGTCCGTCCTTCCGTCTGTCACACTTGTTTCCGCTCAATAACTGAAGAACGGTTGGGCGTAGGAACTTCATACTTGGTATGCAGGTTGGTCATGACCAGTAGCTGACCCCTATTGATTTTGATAACAGAAGGTCGAAGGTCAAGGTCATGGTGACCTTGTGAGGTAAAAAATGGTTTCCACTCAATAACTGAAGAACGCTTGGGCCGAGGAACTCCATACTTGGTATGCAGGTTGGCCATGCCCAGTAGAAGACCCTATTAATTTTGAGCTGAAAGGTCACAGTGACAATCAGCTGAAACATTGTTTTTTGCTTAATAACTGTAGAATGCTTTGGCCATGGAAGTTAATACTTGGTGTGCAGGTTGGTCACCACCAGTAGATGACCCCTATTGATTTTGAGGTCACTAGCTTGAAGGTCAAGGTCATGGTAACCTTCAGCTGAAAAATTGTTTCCTCTCAATAACTAAAGAATGCTTATGTGTAGGAACTTCATACCTGGTGTGCAGGTTGGTCCTAACCAGTAAATGACCTTTATTGAATTTGTTTGATTTTGAGGTCACAAGGTCAAATGTCGAAGGTCACAGTAACCTTCAGCTGAAAAATGTGTTTTCATACTTGGTGTGCAGCTTGGTCCTAACCTGTAGATGACCCCTATTGATTTTGATGTCAGTAGGTCAAAGGTCAAGGTCAAGGTGACCTTTGGCTGAAAAATGGTTTCCGCTTAATAACTGATGATTGCTTGGGCCCAGGAACTTCATACTTGGTGTGCAGGTTGGTCACCAGCAGCAAATGACCCCTATCGATTTTGAGGTCACTAGGTCAAAGACCAAGGTCATGGTAACCCTCAGCTGAAAAATGGTTTCCGCTCAATAACTGAGGATTGTCACTGTTGCTTCATCTCCAGTCCAAAACTAAAGAATTCATCTCCATCATTTCTTTTCCTCCCCTACGACCACACAAATGGGGAGACAAGCGCTTTTTCAAAAAAGCAATCTCTAGTTATTATTCAGTTATGCCCCTTTTTGGACTTTTTGAAAAAAAACAGACGAGCGTTTGCGTACACTCTTGTTCATTATAAACATTGAACAACAGATTAATTAGGACAGAGTTAGGGCTAGTCCATTGTATATTGTATTCATTCAAAACTACAAGCCCAGGAGTCTAGGTTTGACCAGTCTGGGTAATATGTGGGCTAATAAACCTAATTTGAATTACCTATTCAGTATCTTATTTATTTTTTATAATTGGCAACATCCTAGGCATTTACTATATACCAGTAGTGTTTTTTCTAAACCTTCTGCGCAACATTCTCTCACCCTTTACCTGCTATAGAGTTTACAGAGTTGTCTGCCTTGAAATCATCATAAAGGAAACAAACCAGATGTATAATGTTGACACAAAGTTGAAAACATTATGGGAAAATGAGATTTTTTTTAATGATACCAAGAATTTGCTGGTTTTATAGGGTTTTTACGTTGATTTCTAAGTTTCTTCAGTTATATCTTTACTTTACTTATTCATGATTTCTGGGTTAACAAACTAGTACCAGGTTAGGAAATGTGCCTTGCTCAAGGGCACTCCACCATGACCATCGATCACGCCACTACTGCGGATCGAGCCCGGAAAGCCCGTTCCAAATCTAGGATGCTAACCTTGAATACCAAGAAGGAACTTCAATCCTTTTATCTTGCAATGAGCAGATTATGGGATATATAACCCTTGTTTGATAAACTTTTTGTTTACATGTCTACATGAATTCTTTTTCTCCATAATCTGCTTGTTATCATAATAGAAATGTTCTTTGAGTGACTCTCTACAAAAACTGTTCAAGCCATATTTATTTCGTTGAAAAACAGGGCAGCAAGGCGATATCAGGAAAGGCACAAAATGACAAAACTTTATAATTCCAATCTTATTTAAGTTGTTATTAGATTTCAAGATACATCTTGGCCCTCCTGTTAGAAATTACATAATTGTCGGAACTACTTTTCTAAATTATAAATGAGTCGTTCCACCAAAAAACCAACATTGTTGACTTTGAAAAGTATTGATCCGGATCAGTCTAAGCATGGCGTGCAGGCTAACCCGGACAGACCCTTTTTTTGCCTTCTGTGGATTTTCTGTTTCAGGAATCATTACTTAATACCTTTTTTCCTCTTAGACGGAATGTGTCTACCCGAATTAGCCTGTGCAGGCTGATCTGAGTCGATACATTACGCAGAGTCCATAATGTTGGTTTTCTCGTTGAACGGCTCCATTATGTTGATAGTATAGCAGTCAAGGCAATAAACAAACACAATTAAATAGCAGAAATAAAGTTATTGTTGTTTTAATTACATTTCAACATGTTTTAACAATGCAAATACAAATCGAAAAGAATATTGTTATGTAAATCACACAGAATTTGCATGTTCAGTCTTACTTCATTAACTGTCTTTCTTCTTTGAAAATGTAGGCTAGCATACATAGGCCTGTTTATTCTCTCATGATCAGTTCATAGGTAACTTTGTTTAAATACAATCTGAAGCGAGTTCTGTCCTATAATGAGAAGCATATCTATGTTTCCACAAGTAGTTTTACGCTTAAATGCCTCCTTGATAAACAACAAATGTTGAAGTTCTATCGGCAGTCTGTTTTCTACCCCAAGAAAGGGTTCACAAACAGCCTTGCCTTATCTACCAATGTATTCCTCTTTTATGCAGTATTTCCGACAGAAAATCATTATGCCTTCATCTAGATGATCTAGAAAATGTTTCTTCTTGTTATATAACTATCATTTATGTACAGCTAGTGCTTATGATCATTCTTAAAATTAAAGTTTTGTAAAGTGTCTTCAACATGTCTACCTACAATAGTGAGGATATCCTTTTTCAAAAATGAATATCGCTAACTTAAACGACGACTAAGCATCACAATTGTCTTGAAGATAGTCTTCTGTATTTAAACCTTGAGTGTTACTTGAACTTTTCAAAACACGGCGGTTAACATACATGTTTACCTATCATGTGTGCTGAAGCGACGGCCAATCTGCAATTCTTACACTTCTACTAAGAATATGTTCGAGTTAATATTGCTGTGTAAAGGTATTTTGTCACAACAGATATACAAATTAGGTAGTAAAAATCGAGAAATATGGAGTTAAGGTTGGAACTTCTATGTTCCGTATGTCGTGTGTACATGTTGCACAATGTAATTCGGCGCGAATTTATGCACACATGTGACATCATTCTATTTCATTTTAGGTGGAGTCATTTATGAATGGGCTGTTGTAATTATGTATGTTATTTCTTAAAACTAGTTAAAATGAATGTAGATCTACCTGAAAACATAATTTTGCATGCAAGATAAATAGAATATTACGTGCTTGACTTTCACCATGAACTTTATCTGATACGGCTGGAAGAAGTGATAATTGTCTAGCCAAAGGTTCGACAATTATCAATTCTCCCAACCTCGTCGGATAATGTTCATATCTTAATGAAGTCAAGGACGTAATATTCTCTATATTTACGACTCTTGATAAAGGAAAATTCAATTCCCACGCACAGATGCATTTTGACCCCTCTACAGCATACTGTGGCAAAGAACAAATTGCTCATAATGAACAATTTTCCCTTTTGCCACAATTCTTTTCAAACTTAAAAATCAAACTTTCAATTATAGAGATTTTCAATTATTTTGTCTTGATGTTTTGAAAATCGTTTGATGCAGATTTGTTGTAATTGACCAAGGGTTCAATAAAGTAGTAGATTTTATGTAAAAAGGACTCATAAAATGAAGTCATTTTGACATTCAAATGTAAGAAGGTAAAGGTAGTAGATTATCTGTTACTAAAGGTATGACCTACAAGTGACCCATCATATGCATGCAAATATTATTATAGGAATTAAAACAGTTGTTAATGGCTTATGAATGAAGCGGGAAAATTATTAGTTTGTTAGTGAGTGAACACATGGCTGTGTATATATGTTATGTTTTTATGTCATATTGGGAGGTTTGTTACAGGTGTGAAATATTACCAGGGGAGGGGGGGATAAAAAATTGTGATGTATGATCAAGATATTGTGTTATTGATCTTCATCGCTGAAATGTGGATATATGCTTAACATCTGTTGCTATAACATTACACAGACAATTAAGTGTGAATGGACAAAATATCTATGATCTATCTATATAGTGAATCTTATATTGCTCGATGTCAGTGTTTCAATGTTACTATCTATATTCATCAACAATGTATCTCGATCATTATCCAATATTATAAAATCTTCCCTTATGTAACAATTCATGCACTGCAGTTTACATTAATTAACATTGTGAAAATGTGACACAAAAGTGAGTATCCCCCTTATGAGCTGGGGAACTGGGTTCAATCCCTGGTCAGGTCAAACAGAGCAATTCCTCTTCCAATAATATTCTCATGTCTGTATTTGAATAATATCTGTTTTCCAGAAGTGACTTTTATTCCCAAGATATTATAATATAATTGAGCTGAGCCAGTTAGGTCAGTCGGTAGTGACCCAGGCTGTCAATCCAGTGGTTGTGAGTTTGAAACCTAGCTTGGTCAACATTCTTTCTAACCTATGACAAAAAAACATTGCTGCACAAGCATCCATTGTCTTCCACCAATTGCCTAAAAGTCTATGTGGAAACGCAGTTAGTTGCTTGGAAAGACCACTATGCAGAGTACCGGTGTAAGAATTAAATCCAGTAACACATGGGTAGGGGAACTGGCCACAGTGATATGACTGAAAAAAATGTTTAAAAAGGTGTTAAACCCCAATCAATCAATACTATTATGAATACAGGGTTAAAGCGAAAGTTGTTGAAAACATATCAATTTTAATTGAAATTATCAGTTCAACGACCTGACAGTATGAGTTAACATTTACATCATGAGATTGAGCAGATAGGTAAAGCTAATGGGAAAGTGTTTGCAAGTTATTGATGTATGTTATATTAACCACATCATTGGAAAGGCATGTGAAAGATTTTTAACCAGTTAACATGTTTATGATTTTCTTACCCTTTTTATTCGCCTGTTTTGAAACAAACGGAACGTATTATAGTTTTACCTGCGGCATACGGGCGGGCGGGCAGTCGGGTGGCGTCCAGTATGTTGCCAGCTCAATAACTTTAGAAGCCTTTGTCCAATCATCTCCAAATTAAGTCAAAATGTGTATTGGCATGATATCTTGGACAAGTTCGATAACTAGCCATATCGCTTGAGTCACTCAAGAGTTATCATCCTTTAATTATAGAAATTACCTCAAATCAGTCTTGTCCGATCAATAACTTTAGAAGCCTTTGTCCAATCATCACTAAATTTAGTCAGAATGTGTATGGGCATAATATCTCGGACAAGTGCTATGATCAGCCATATCGCTCTAGTCATTTTATTTGATCATCACCAAATTTAGACAGTATGTCGGTGAGCAGAATATCTTGGTCAGATTTGATAACTAAACCACGTTATCTCAGTCACTCCACACTAATGTCTCTCGAAATTGCCAAAACTGTATTAACAGTGTCTGCTTTCTAAATTTTCCTGATGTACAACCAATTATCACTAAACTTGGTCTCAAAAAAACAATACTGGGGTATTTTGTGACAGTTGGCGCTCTTGTTCCCTTATGTGGTAGATTCAGAGATTTCTTGGAAAACATTGTAGAAAGGATTGATTGATTGATTTATTAGTCCTACACCATTTTCAACAGTATAATAGTCATATTATGGCCGCAAGTTCACATATCCGTGTGTTTCTTGCTATCTTGTGCTCCAGTTCTCCACAGCATTCTTTCCCGGCCACTGGTTATTTTCCCACATAAACTGTTCAGCAGTAGACGTAGGAGAAATTGCTTATTTTGAACAATTACTCCTTTTGCCAAAGAATTTTCATAAATAGGTTTGCTGCAAAATTGAGAAACGGCAGTTAAATGTTTTTGTAGCCTTAATGGTAGTCCTCGAAAGTTGGTTCCAATAGGTGTAAGGTTTATAGGAGTTTGAGTTGAAATGATGATCGTTGTTTAGCATGCTGAATATGTACAGTACAATGACATTCGGCCTAGATTAAAGAAGGAATTGAATTGAAACCCATCAAAAACCCATAAATGCATCACTTGCCTAACAACACACACATCCTTTTAAAACCTGTGAAGGTACATAGAGGTTTGCTTATATATATATATATATCTATACATGTTTGGAAGTAAAGCATGAAAAGAATGGAGATGATTGTTTATACTAAGGCTTGTTTACACAGAGGATTCTTGTGAAGGCCGTGCATTTTGATAACATTATTATGTTACAGATAACAAGTGTCATCTTTTATTTTGTTGTTGAGAAATTGATAACGGTGAGGACCTATGATGATTTAAAACAGATTCAAGTTGGATTAAATTCTTTTGTTGCTGAATATAGCAAGAACAACATTTAAATGATGTAACATTGTGTTTCAACTTGTTAGGATCGTATTCTGTGATAAGATCACCAGGTGATAGATTCATGTGGGATTGTGTTATCCCTTTCCCTCATACGGCAATTCTGAAGCAGACGACTTTGAACATATTTTGTCAAAAAATAGAAAATCTCTATAATTGAATGGATAACCTATGACTAAATGTGGAAAACATTGTGGCAAAAGGAGAAATTGCACGTTTTGTGCAATTTCTTCTTTTGTCACTATGTTTTCAAATAGCCGTCTGCTGCAGAGGCGTCAGAAAGCGTCTATATGAGGAAAAGGGTTATTACTTGAAACCTGCATCGAAATATGTCGGGTATATGTCTGCAGGTGGGAAGGGTTTAATTTTGGTAAATGATACTATAACATGATTGTGATAGCTGGATGTGGATAGTGACATTCATTTGGGAATGTGTTATTAGTCGCCGGGCAGAAGCCCGCGACTTCTATTTTTAATAGCTTTTCGGAAATCACATGGGAGGGCGGCTTATTATTAGAAAGAAACAAATCTAGATGATTTGAACATATTACAATTGTGGTTGTTTACGAACACTAATAAATGACACATCTAAAATGAAATAAATATTCCGATTTTTTAATGTTTGCAGTTTTTTTTATTTCACTCGCATTTAAGTTTTTTGTCTTATTTACGAAGACAAAAGTGGTCCCTTCAAGACGTGAACCAACACCCCCTAATGCAGACTCTTATGTGTCATCATTGAGGTCAATTTCGGATTCTCCTTTTAATAGCAATTTTAACTTACTAAATGTTGTTTTCATGTTCAAAGAGATGTCTTGATTTGTGTAGAATTCATTTAATAATGTTAATCCATGAATATCTAAAGTAGGAACTGTTTCTAAGCTAAATATAGACCCTATTCTGTTGTGTAGGTTCGTGACCTTTAACATCGATTTTCGCGCATGCGCATTTCGATATGAAAAAGCGAGTGATATTATTTTATTTTAGACAAGTACAAGACGAATGTTTGACGCAAAGCGTCAAAGAGAAGCCGCAATATTTCGTTGTACATGTAGAAATAAGAAAAAAAGAACATTTTTAAATCCACAAACAATAGAACAATTTAAACTGTAGACGGTAATGCTGATATATTTCTCCTTTTGAAGACTTTTGTTTTCTTCAAATTACCTCCCTTTAAAGCAATATCAGGATATTTACCTTGTGATTCGAATAAGATTGACAAACATTGAAATTATATGAATGAATACTATTATTTAAATAAGTAACAACAGCAAAATTAAATTTAAGCCAAGATAAATGTGTACACATTTCGTTAATTTTTTATAGATACCCTAATGTAAGTATGAATATAAAATTTATAAGTAAATGTTTTCATTTCAACGTTCCTAATGTTTGAATAGACTAAGGAAAGTCAAGAATACATAAATAAATCAATGCAGTCTTTTCCGGCGACATTGATGCCTTGGCATCAACTTTCTCTTGTTATTAAATATAAAGACAACTTAATTATGTGAGACTTTAAAAGATGTGTTACATGCAATGACTACCTTCTTACTTTACCCTTTCCCATGTGCAGACACATCTGCAGCAGATGAATTTTGAAAACATTTTGACAAATGAAGAAATTCCTGAATATTTTAAATCCCTTTTCAATACTTATACTTCCTAGCTTTCATAAAGATTTTTCCACATGTTTACCTTGCCGTATTCAAAGTAAATTGATGCAGGTTATTTGTAGCTGTAACCTTGAGGATTAAATTATACCTTAACAATGCAAAATGCACCAGGAAGTGGGATTTGTTTTTTATTCATCCAAAAAAATAACGCAGCTTGAAACTCTGTTGAAATAGAACTAGTTTAAAGAGGTGTGTGAGAATTTAAGATTCAAGGAATTACGAAATGAAATATTAATTCTTCAAGAAACTACGGATAGGGCATTCATGCCTAGTGTGGACAATTTCGCGAAGATCTCTCCGTCTGTTCCTCTGGTTTGATCAGAATTTACAACATATATTGGAAGGATTTTGAAAACTGTTGTGGCAAACTGATTTACACTACGCATTCAGATCAGATAGCATGTATGCGTGCTGCACTTAGCCGGGATCAGGTGATATTTATTGTGGTAACTTTAAATGACAGAAGAAAGACCTTAATTCATATCAAGACACAGGGGGAGTGGCAGGAAACCTTATCGGAGACTAATTTGTATGGCCAAAGGGCATCAGTACTTTTAATAGACTGTAATTTAAAACCACTGACTAAAGAAAACAAAGTATCATGTTGTACATCAGGAACATAAGGAGAACATAACAAATGCAGCCGCAATTTTCATGTTTATAGCAAAACACTTTTGAAAACATTATTGCAATTTCATCATGAGCAATTTCTCCATTTGCCATAATGTTTTCAACTCTATTCAATAAATTTACGTTCATTTATGGAGATTTTCTATAGTATTCCTTTAATGTGGGCGAGGGGTTAAAAATGTGTTTGAGCTGTGTCAGTAAACAGGGATCCTGTGGCAAATGTTGAAAGTGAAGGAAGTGTCAGTCTGTTCATGATGCTCAGTCTTGCTAGAGTCTTCACTGTCTGCCAGTTATATATATAGTTAATACAAGAGAAAGTTGATGCAACGCATCAATGTCGCCGGATATCCATAGTGCAGTTATGCATAACACTAACATTATAGTAGTTGTATAAACAGTTATCAACTGAGGGGCATATTGGAACATCAAGGGTGGGGTCAAGTGAAAATGTATCATAACTTGCATTGTTTTGTCAACGAAGTGAATGATAATTGAAGCCTTCATTATTTATGATCAATCTCCATTCCAAAGTAGGTTGACCATACACACAACCAACTAATTATTGATCATAAACAGTAATGGAAATGAGAAATCTTTCCAATCATTAGTCTTAGTATGTATACAGTGCTATCATTAAGGAATAATTATAAGATTTGTGAATTCCACATACACTTTTCAAGATGTTTGTCAGAATATTTGAATTTTATCATTTTTCAATAAAACCAAAAAACAGACAATTTAGGATTTGCATGCAATAGCACGTCATTTTACCTTTCCTCTATTAAAGTCAACAGTGGACACCTTTGCAGCAATCTACTTTTAAAACAATGAGTTGAGGGTTAAATCGCTGAAGACATGAGTTTTCTTTTTTTCTCAAAATGATATTAGCTTGGCATCCTAATTATATCATACTTTTACAAATGTTGAAATGTAGTCCAATATTTATAAATTAGTCCACCTTCGAAATATAATATCAACTAAACAGTTAAATCTGCAGATCGGAAGCAATATGCCTTTAGGGAATTAAATGACACATTTAAAATTGTCAAGGACGAACTAATTTTGTACGAAAGACCCGATTCTTTCTTATTCGCAGAGGTGTCGTTCTTGAAACTCTCTTTATATATGCAGAGAGTGTTCGTTCAAAGTAATTTTTCTATTAAAACTAGTTTTATCTCGGTTTGTTCTTTTCTTCATTTGTTTCGAACCAAATATACATTTTAAATCACCTACGATTTACTATTTGTAAGTGAGTGTAAAGAGACGGCTCTCTGCAAAGGAGATTGATCTACGCAGTTGGTATTCGCGAGTCACGCTTCAAGCAGGTGCGCGTATGTAAACAACATTAGACTGTCATTGGTTATCGCACACACAGTAAGTACAGTAGTATATAGTAGCGTGTGCAAAATTTACAAATCTATGCGGGCGGTACTCGGTAGTGACGTAATCAACAGTTTTAGGTTAGAAACAGTTCATAGTTTAGATATACACGAGTTAACATTATCAAATGAATTCTTCACAAATCAAGACATATTTTTGAACATGAAAATAACATTCAGTAAGTTAACATTACTATTGAAAGTAGAATTTGACGTGATTTTTATTTCACTATATCTCAATATTGACATATAGCAGTTGGTTGCAAGTCTAGCAGGGACCACATTTGTCTTCGTAAATAAGACAAAAACACTTAAATGCAAGTCAACAAAATGAAACTAAAAATACCTAAAACATCGAAATGTTTATTCCATTTTAGATGTGTCATTACTTAGTGTTTTTAAACAAACACAATTGTAATATGTTCAAAACATCTTAATGTGTTTCTTTCCAATAATTATCCCTCCTCCCATGTGATTTCCGAAAAGCTATTAAAAATAGAAGTCGCGGGCTTCTGCCCGGCGACTAATAAGTTGGTGCAACTTCTTAACAATTAACCCTTTCCCTCATATAGTTGCTTTCTGATGCCTCTGCAGCAGACGGTTTTTTGAAAACATTAAGTGACAAAAGAAGAAATTGCACAAAACGTGCAATTTCTCCTTTTGTCACAATGTTTTCCACTTTTAGTCATAGGTTATCCGTTCAATTATAAAGATTTTCTACTTTTTGGCCGGATTGCTCAAGCAATTCCGGTCTATAGATTGGCGATGTCCGTCTGTCCGTCTGTCTGTCTGTCTGTCCGTCAACATTTTGGTTAAAGTTTCAGGTTAGGCAAAATGGTTAAAGTTTCTGGTTAAGCAAAATCTCAGACATGGAAAGAGCTACAAACTTGAAAATTGGTCTGTGTGTAGCCACTAACATGTTCTTTTGACTTCCATGATAACTCTTCACCTTCACCTTGCTATTGCCCGTCTGTCTGTCTGTCTGTCCGTCAACATTTTGGTTAAAGTTTCTGGTTGAAGCAAAATCTCGGACATGGAAAGAGCTACAAACTTGAAAATTGGGCTGTGTGTAGCCACTAACATGTTCTTTTGATTTCCATGATAACTCTTCACCTTGCTATTGCCCGTCTGTCTGTCTGTCTGTCCGTCAACATTTTGGTTAAAGTTTTTGGTTGAAGCAAAATCTCGGACATGGAAAGAGCTACAAACTTGAAAATTGGTCTGTGTGTAGCCACTAACATGTTCTTTTGATTTCCATGATAACTCTTGACCTTCATGTTGCTATTGCCCGTCTGTCTGTCTGTCTGTCTGTCTGTCTTCTGTCTGTCTGTCTGTCTGTCTGTCTGTCCGTCAACATTTTGGTTAAAGTTACATCACAGCAACTTGCGTTTTAATTTGCTTTCTACAGTTTTATAGTTATATCACGGCAACTTGCGTTTTAATTTGCTTTCAACAGTTTTATAGTTATATCACGGCAACTCGCATTTTAATTGGCTTTCAACAGTTATATAGTTATATCACAGCAAATTGCATTTTACTCCCCTTTCAACAGTTTAACAGTTATATCACGGCAACTTGCGTTTTAATTTGCTTTCAACAGTTTTATAGTTATATCAACTTGTGTTTTAATTTACTTTCAAAAGTTTTAAAGTTTTATCATGGCAACTTGCGTTTTTATTTGCTTTCAAAAGTTTTATAGTTATATCATGGCAACTTTCGTTTTAATTTGATTTCAACAGTTTTATAGTTATATCACGACAACTTGCGTATTAATTTGCTTTCAACAGTTTTATAGTTATATCACGACAACTTGCGTATTAATTTGCTTTCAACAGTTTTATAGTGATATCACTGCAAATTGCGTTTTAATTTGCTTTCAACAGTTATATAGTTATATCACAGCAAATTGCGTTTTACTCCGCTTTCAACAGTTTTATAGTTATATCACTTCAACTTGCGTTTTAATTTGCTTTCAATATTTTAATAGTTATATCACAGCAAATTGTGTTTTAATTTGCTTTCAACAGTTTTTGGCTGGATTGCTCTAGCAATTACGGTCTATAGATTGGCGATGTCTGTCTGTCCGTCCGTCTGTCTGTCCGTCCGTCTGTCTGTCTGTCCGTCAACATTTTGGTTAAGTTTCAGGTTGAGGCAAAATCGGTTAAAGTTTCAGGTTGAGGCAATCTCATCACTGGAAAGGGTTACAAACTTGAAACTTTGCCTGAAGGTAACCAGTAACAAGTTCTATTGATTTCTATGGTTACTTTGACCTTGACCTTGGTTTGTCGATTTTCAAGGTCAAATTGCCGACAATCCGGCCTTACCGTCTTCAGCGGTTTCTTGTTTACAAAATATGTTCAAAGTCGGCTGCTGCAGAATTGTTGTATGAGGGAAAGGGTTAATCATATATGAGAGGTGTAGTCCAGCTGGTAAAGGGATGATTACATTGAGATGCAACAAGACCCAATTTTACTGACAATTAATGCTTTATATGTTATAAATTTTTTACTTCACTTATTTTGACTTATAATGTATTTAACAGTTGATATTTTGTATTGATTTTGTATATACATGTATAAGTAGTGTAAATTATGGTTTTTAAACTATTCAAAAACATGGATTTATTATATATAAATGATCGCTGACATGGGAAAAGCAGCCTTTAGTATGGTGACAACTTGATAGGTGAAGGCAGCTTGAAAATCAGTGCAAAAGATATCAAAGTCGTCTCCTGTACTCTGATTTGTTGTATGTGGGAAAGGGTAATTACCAAGAGCAAATGTTGTAATTAGTCTACATAATGCATGAGATGATCTTGGCTTTTTCCGTCCACTATTGGAATAAGAGAGATATTGGAAGGACTAGTATATTATAATGAACTGGTTGCAGATTTTGTCATCATCTCAAGAAATAATATATGAAGCAAGGTCATCATAACCTCTGAACGGAAGAATTATTTGCCTGTGTCTGCCGCTGTATAATTTTGATATTTTGCTAAGTATAAGAGCAATTCCTCTTTTTGACATAATGTTTACAAAAGTTCACCTCTGAAGAAGAATTAAAAGCTGTCTGTTTCAGAGAAAAACAGTTATTGCAATTTACGTATTATTCATCATGTTATTATTGCATTATTCTCTGCACCATACTGCACCACATATACAAAATGATACCGGCTCAACTTGCTGGCTAATGACCAGGATTCAGTGGATAGATAAATCATTAATTATTCATCTTTCCCTGTCTGAACTTATGTTCCCTAAATTCTGTATGCATGAATTACAGTTTGGTAAATGTATAGAAAAAATTGTGTTAAACAGTTTTCATAAGGTGTCTGTTGCAAATGCAGCAAAATGCGGCTGCATTTAGTGGGAAATTTAACCCTATCCCACATACAACAAACCTGCAGCAGATGACTTGAAAACATTTAGGCAAAAATATGTGAAAGTTCTTCAAAACAATGTCAAATTATTGAGAGCTAAAAACATTGTGGCAAAAGGAGTAATTGCAATTTCTCCTTTGTCACAGTATTTTCAAAAGTCGTCTGTTGTAGAGGCCTCTGTATGTGGAAAAGGTTTAAAACTTCATTCAATCAAACATTGAAGCAAACCTTAATATTGGTGCAATTTCATTGCTTTTTACTGTATCAATATTCAGCCTGTGTAGAAAAAGCATTGCAATTAGCGATGAATTTCATATCCTAAAGAAGACCTCCAAATTCAGATTGTGTTATATAAGTTTCCAATATTGTCGGTTAAATGTAGCATCGAGTACTGTCTCAGTGTTTTCAGCGAGGAGGATTGGAAAGTAGTTTCTCGCGAAATGACTTCTTCCTTGGAATTATTGAACAGTTTGACAAATTCTGTGGAAAATATGTGGGTGGGGTAATAGCCACAGTGGTTTGAGATTGTGTGTTGGGAACTATGAATAAGGGATATATTTATCTGTGAAGAAAGGCTGCGTTGTGCTTTTTGTAGACGGCATGCTCAGAGGTTTCTTGTGAAATGGTGAACTTGTAAGGACTCAAGTGATTGAATATTTAAGGAATATATCAAATGTGTTCATTACAATTATTATTGTTTTAGATTATTTTAATTTTTGTACTTTCCGGATATACAGAATCAAATAGCTCAATATCATTTTAGACATTTCAGCTAATGGTTTCATATAGGTCATCTGCTGTAAAGCTGTCAGATGTTGTATATATGAGAGAAAGTGTTAACCCTTTCCCTCATACGACAATTCTGCAGCAGACGACTTTGAACATATTTTGTCAAAACATAGAAAATCTCCATAATTGAATGGATAACCTTTGACGAAAAGTGGAAAACATTGTGGCAAAAGCAGAAATTGCATGTTCTGTGCAATTTCTTCTTTTGTCACTATGTTTTCAAAAAGCCTTCTGCTGCAGAGGCGTCCGAAAGCGTTTATATGAGGGAAAGGGTTAACCCTTACCCACATAAAACATATCTGCCGCAGACGACTTTGAAAATATTTACTCAAATATATACAAAATCTCTATAAATGAAAGAACAATCATTCAATACAGTTGAAAACATTGTGGCAAATGTAGATATTGCTGAACAGATCAATTTCTCCATTTGCCACAATATTTTCAAAAGTCGTCTGCTGCAAAGGCTTCAGAAGGTGTCAGTATGTGGGAAAGGATTGAAGGCATAGCAAACAGTGGTCATTAAACATATCAATGTGTCATGGGCTAAGTATATGTATACATGTATAATGTATATATGTAATTACAGCTGTTTCGCATTTAGTCTATTTATTATACGAGAAAATAGTGATTTTTATAATTATGTGATATTGTTTTTGAAGGCATTCATTGTATAGGATTGGTTAGATTTGGTGTTTATTATCATTTTGTACTACATATATTTCTAGCCTGTGGTTATATGTCCTGCCTTTAAAATTTACATATTCATGTGTCTGGGGGACACTGTCAAATAAAGATTTTATTGCTTTGTCAAGCATTCTATTGAACATTTTACAAATTGTTTTCTGTGTCTACAAAAGTTTCACAAGGTCTGATTAATAGTTTTTGTTTTACTTTCTATCATGTAAATTATTCTTTTCTGGCTTATTTAATTAACCCTTTCCCTCATATAGACACTTTCTGATGCCTCTGCAACAGATGACTTTGAAAATATATTGGATAAAATATAGAAAATCTCTATGAATGAAACTAAATAGAGGTGAGAGCATTATTATTGCAAGAGGAGAAACTGCTCATTATGATCAAATTTTCATTTTGCCACAATGTTTTCAAGTGTCGTGTGTAGCAGATGTGTCGAAATGTTTCTGCCTATAGGAAAGGAATAATGAGTTCAAAACAAGACTATCAGGAAATAGTTTGGCATATTTTCTTATCTGACACCTTTATTTGTTAGAGACATATAGCCACATGTCAAAAAGTTCATATTTAGGCACTGTATATTGTTATGAAGTTTTGATAAGACATTGAACTTTTATTAAACAAGACATTTTACACAAACATGAGTTTTGTGGCATCTGCTTTTATAAACATCTCGGGACAATAATGTTATATCTTGTAAAAGATTGAAAAATACAAAGGAATTGGCTTGTTTCGAGTCCTTTTCACGTTGTTTTCAAAAGTCATCTGTAACAGGGCATCACCAATAGGGAAAGGGCTCACTTAACCTTTTCCCACATACAACAAATCTGCAGGAGACGACTTTGAAAACATCTGGTCAAAAATATGGAAAATCTCCCTAAATGAAGACATACTTTAATTGAAAAGAGTTGAAAACTTCGTGTCAAAAGGAGAAATTGCTTGTTTTGAGCAATTCTTTTGCCACAAAGTTTTCAAAGGTCTTCTGCTGCAGAGGCATCAGAAAGCGTCTACAAGTGGGAAAGGGTTAATGAAATCATTCCATGACTTGTGTGTACTCTGTTATCAGATTCATGGATACCTTTTCGGATGAAACGGATATATTATTAATCATTTCCCACATACAGACGCTTTCTGACGGCTCTGTAGCGAAGGACTTCTTGAGAATATTGTGGCAAAAGGTGAAATTGCTCATAATGACCAAGTTTTCGTTTTGTCTCATTGTTTTCAACTCGTATCTGCATGATTTATATACTACCATTTAAAGAGATTTTCTTATTTTTGACAAGATAATTTCTAGGTCGTCTGCTGCAGATTTGATGTATATGGGAAATATGGATTAAGACAGTGCAGCTAAATGTTTTTGAAAATATTGTGGCAAAAGGAGAAATTGCCCAGAAAATAGGTGTACAAGGGGAGTGGCTCATCGATCACTTATTTATATAAATTCCTGGTGTATGAAATTTTTCATTTACCTTTAATTTTGCTCTGAATACCATTATGAGTAAAGCTAAATAAGTTCATTTAATATAAATACCAACATGTTCATGTAAATGCATATTGCATGCATGAGTAGTGTTGTAATAAATTATTATGTATAACTTCAGTATAGTTTGATATGAACCTGCTGGGAAGGAATTGAAAATTTAAGTTAGATACTTGAATTCAACTTTAATAAGACTTATAAAGAGGCAGTTTGTAATCTTATGATGCGGGATTTGTTGATTGTGTTATGGCTCTCAAAGTTCTGGATCAAGTTAATTCTACAAGCATTTTGGAATTGGAGACATAGAACCAAACCAGCAACTCTGACAATCAATGTTGGACAAGGTGATGTGGATTATAGTGGCTCTGAGAACAGTGCATTGGTTTATAGTCAAGTCAAACATGTTCCAGGTAAAAATAAATCAAGGTCAAAAAGAGTAAAGGTTTCACATGGCTCAAATAATGGCATACAAGAACTTACAAATGTTAAAACTGGTCAGGAGTGTTACAAGAGTGATGGTTTGGAAGCAAATATACAGTGTGCAAATACTGCTGTCTTTCATGAGATGTGTGATACGAATCTTGCTCAAAGTAATAAATATTCTGTATCTGGCAAATCAAAACCAAGAAGAAAATCAAAATCCAAAGTTAGTGCTATCCAACAAGATAACAAACATGACAAACTCAAACATGGACCCAAATCCCCTGTTAAGCCTACCAGCCAAAGTCAATTGCCTAACAGATCAGAAGAATTTGTAGAAACAAATAATAATCAAAAAGTTATATTGCAAGAAGCAAGTCCTCAAGACATTGTTAATGGTACTGTACATTCTGAACATGAAAGATCATTGCCAGTGAAATGTATTGCTATCAGAAAGAGAAAAGTATTCATGAAAAGTGATCCAGAATTTATAGCACTAAATGATATAACTCCAGTGTTTAAACAAGCAAACAGTTGCAACACTGTCGATCAGGCATGTAGTGATAATTCATCTGTGTTTTCTGAACCCCTTTCACTTACTGACTCACTTGTTAGTTCTCTTTCTGTTGTTGGTGACAGTGGAGACCTTCTGGATGAAAGTTCTGATAACCTGTCCGATTATTATGACGAGTTATCTATTTCTGAAATAATGGCCGAAGGAGGAGAAAGTGGAGGTGTTCCTTATGTACCATATGTTGATAGAATTAGAGTCTATGAAAAGTTAATTGAAAAAGAAAACAAGGACATTTTGGAAAAAATGAAGGCGGAACGTTTAGCAAGATTGAAAAATAAAGACAGACAATATTCCAGTTACCAATTTGGGGATCATGTAATGAGACCACAATCAGAGGGAGTGGTGGTAGTTAAAACAAGAAGGAGAAATGAAGCATCGCTGAAGTTTCGGAGATACTCCAATGATGACTCTGAATCCTTACAAAGAGATGAACCTCTTCCTGCAATTAGTTCATCCCGAAGCTATTCTCAACTTGGTGCTGAATCAAGGGTACATATGTCTGAGGGTATGATAAGGTACAGGATAAAAGAACACATGTCAAACATAATAGGAAAGAAGTTGTACCTAGATCAAGGTCTTGAATATACCGGTGTCTTAGGAGTTACCTCTGACATTAAAAGAACGGATGAAATTTCTGGAGTTAATATGCTTTCTGAAGATTTAGAACAGAGTAACAAACATACTGATTTTGCCGAATGTCTTTCAACTGATGAAAATGATAAAGATAAGTTACTGAGTTCTCCTAAAAATGATGAAGAAAGTTTGGCTGTGAAAAAAGTTCAAACAAGAATCAATGATTATGAATCGGTTATTGTGACAGAACATGAAGCTGTATATGATGCTCAAATTGATAATGTGTCGGTAACCAGTACAGTATTACAACTAGAAACTCCTGTCTCCATAGAAGATTTTGATTTAAACAATCTGGCTCTAGCATCTATAGAGTTCCATAAACTCCTTTCTGATAGTTGGGATGCTTTACCAGACTCTGGTGTTCTAAGTAACCAGATGATAGGACGTCATGACCTTCATATATCCAGTATTAAACCAAAGGTAGGGTATAACCAATTTCTGTTTTTAGAGTTTTTCATTGAAGTCAACAACATGAAGATATTTTTTCTTGTTTTATAATGATGTAACTTGTTTACTTAGCATTATTGTTTTAAATCACACTTATTACTTCATGTTGTATGTTTAACAGTATATTTTCCATTTGGTTTCTTTATTGTTGAGTTCCATTATAACTGTTTTAAATTTTGATTAAGGGTTAATCCTGTTTCTGAGAAAAATTTACGATATAAATTATGCTCTGTGAAAATACGTTGTCAAAGTTGGCCTCAATTTATATAGGCAGCAGAATTTATGGATGACTACCTATTTTCCGCTGATAGTAAAAAAGCCATGATGTATACTAAATTAGTAATAATATGGATCGTAATTTAACCCTTTCCCTCATATAGATGCTTTCTGATGCCTCTGCAGCAGACTGCTTTTTAAAAACATAGTGACAAAAGAAGAAATTGCTCAAAACGAGCAATTTCTCCTTTTGCCACAATGTTTTTAAACTTTTAGTCATAGGTTATCCATTCAATTATGGAGATTTTCTATGTTTTGACAAAATACGTTCAAAGTCGTCTGCTGCAGAATTGTCAAGGGGGGAAAAGGGTATGTTTTGGGAATGGACAGATAACAGTTTATGTGGCTGTAGACTTTGACCAATGAGGATTGAAGTGTAATTATTGAGACTTAACTATAGTCTATAACTGTAAATAGTGATAGCTACTTATTTGTACATAAACATTGGATTATTAATGTGATTCAAATTGTAAATAATGTGTTGAAGTGATTACTTAAACTAAGTAAAGTGAAGGGTAGAATCATTGGCAAAAACATAACGACCTTTGAACAGTTGTACTAACCTAAAACCAGGAAGTTAAACATTTAATACCTACTATACAGTCAGTTGTCACCTGTTACATAGCCAGAAAGTCAGTTTACATTGAAAGAATGTCGGAGTTTAACTGACCATACTTATAACTGTCAGTTTATTGTGAAAGACAAATATGGATGAAGTTCATTCAGTGAAAACTTATCACACCTGTGTTCTCATCAGAACAAATTTTCAATATTGTATAATAAGCTAGTAGTACTGTTCAGGCTTTGAAGTGATTATATACCTTAGCCATATCAGATTGGAATTTGTTTTGAGTTTTAAGTTTTAAAGGCCAATATATTTCCGGGGGTTATATTTATAGCACATATTGCACTGATACATGCAAAATATCATGTGAAGTTACTGTGAATTATGCAGAATGTGATGAAAACACTAAAAGGCTATTCAGTGCCATTACTTCTTTTGCATTTGAAAAGAAACTTGGTATGTACCACACATTTCTATCCAAGGGATGTAACTCTTAACTGAAATATTGTTTGCTTAATTGAATTAATTCCCATTGAGTTTGAGCCTGCATGTATCTACATTCATGTCTATTTTAATGCTGAGTGTTTGACTTGCTCAACCCAAAACATGTTATTTAGTCTGTAGTTTGAAATACAACTCTTTAACATGTAATATACTCTACAATAACAATCAAAATGAAGAATTATTCTAAGTATGGTCTTTTAAGGTCTTGGGTCTTTTTGTATAAAATATACTTGTTATGCATTTCACAAGACATTTTATTTGCACTGTATAAGTAATTGATAACTATTCCCCAATGGATTAGATTGTCGTCTGCTGTATGCATGCAGTGTGTTGAAGGACGTCTGCACAACAGGCTGAGATGGATTAATCAATAAAGTTTGGAAGAATCAATTTGGAGATGTTAGATTCAGAGATTCCTCCATACAGACATGTTTGAAGGTGTCTGCAACAGACAATATTGAAAACATTGTGGAAAAAAAACCACTTTGCTTAGAATGAGCAGCTGTTTAATCACAATGTTTTCAACAATATATACTTTTATTCTTATAATTCAGTCTGGATGTTAAATTCTTATTCTTGGGTGTTTCTTTTTCAAAAAAGCTGATTGCCAAAGTAGAATATCAGATTTAATGGTCATGTCAAAGTAGAATATCAGATAAATGGTCAATCTAAATGTATCTTAAAGCTCAAATGTATGGCTCCATGCCAAATGGTTGAAGTTACAACTGAGTTTGATATGTAGTTACAGCATTTTTGCATAAAATACACAGAATGTTTGCTGACTGATTAGAAATAGGTTTTAAAATGTGCCGTTTGCCAAATATGGGATTGTAACTTTATCTGTGTTTAGTTTTCATTTCAAATTTGAGAGTAAGTGATATGTTTACACTTAGTGAAATCCTCCGACAACCCACCAGCCAAACAGAAACATCACATCTTGGTGAATATCCCTCTTTACAAGATTAATTATATTACCCTGCCCAAGACCAAGTTGACCCTTACTGGCTGAATACAGTTAAACAGAACAGAAATTATGTTCACTTAATTGTCATGTAATCACTGACCTATATTACTTTTGTTGTTTTTTTGAAATTTCTATGGTAAATAGATCTTTAAATGTCACAAATTTCTACAAATCACAGTATTTGTATACTGCAGAGGAGAAAACAGTGGGGAAATAATGAGTTGATCATAATGAACAACTTCTTTTCTGTATATATGATAGTTTTATAAATGCTATTTGTTGTCATATCATCTTGATCACATCTTGTTTTCAACCTTAACTGGTTTATCTTATTCCAAATTGCTGAAGCATGATGCAGCAGGCAACTGTTGAAAGCATTGTGAGCACAGGAGTAATTGATCATTATGACCAATTACTCATTTTGCGACAATGTTTGCAGCTCTAATCAATTTAAAGAGATTTTCCATATTTTGTAATATTTTCAGAGAAGAGAGAAAATGGATGATTAAGACAATTTATGATAGTGACATATTAGTCAAGAGGCCATAGATAGGTGATTTGATGTGAAATATGACATTTTTCTCGTCACATTGTCCTGCATGTGTAGCAACTGTCAAGTACATTCAATTTTGGTCTGTCATAAACGATAAGTTTGTGTGACATTATGATTGTATATTCAACACTATATTTGGTCATATGCTACAAATAAAATTGAAATTATGTGACGGGATGTGCAATAGGAAAACTGACCTTAACAACTTTGTGACCTGAGGAAAAGACTTAGATCAGCCTGTGCCATCACAAAGTCTGATCAGGGTCTTCATGGTCTACCCTCAATAGTAATTAAAACATTTTATTTTCTAAAAATACTTATTGGCCACCCAAATAGTGTGATCCATTGGAACAGTAAATGATGATGTTAATAATTATAATCCTAGACATTACTTTTGTTAACACTTTCCCACACATAACAACTCTGAAGCAGACGACTTTAAAAATTGTATTTGAAAATATTATGGCAAATGGAGCAATTTTCTTCTTTTGCCATGATATTTTCAAGTCATTTTCATGCATCTGTATCAGACGACTAAAATTTATGCTCATATTGAGCTATTTCTGCTTTTGCCACAATGCTCAACTCTATTCAATAACTATATATATGCCTTCTTTTTTAATATGAAATTTCCATATTTAAGTCTATAGATGTTTTCATAGTTACTTAATTGCTACAGATTTTGTGTATGTGGGGGATGGGTTAATATAATGTACTTTTATGAAAATTGTAAGAAGAGAATCGATGGAATATCAGACAGTAGGCATAACTAAATGTGACTGTAAAATACCATTTAGAACAAAGGAACACTAAGTCTTGTGACACATTAGTCTGCTAGACCTTGAGAGATACTTCAGATTATTGTAAACAAAGCTGAACATGTTTAGATCTATAAGAGTGAAGTTGTAACCAAATTAAGCTGTTAATATTTTGTATATAAAAGGGTATTTGCCTGACTCCACCATTTATTGAAAAGGTATATATAATATGATAAACATAATAGTAAAGGTATATATAATATGATTAACATAATAGTAATTGAACATAAAAAGCCCTGTCCTTTGAAACGAATCATGAATGAAAAATGATGTATCATCCTATCTTTATCATATAAAACAATCTCTTCGCTGACTTGGTAACCATTTTAAAAAGGTCATTGAATGTTTTTGTACTTACCACTTCTCCACATACAATTTGCACACTTTCACAATTGACTACTTTGACAATATCTAGGCAAAAATATGGAAAGTTTCTATAAATGAAAGTTGCAACAAATATTGAATACAGTTGAATAATATTGTGGCGAACGATCAGCAAATTTTTGATTTGCAACAATGTTTTCAGAAGTAATCTGTTGAAGTTGCGTCAAAATGCCTCTGCATAGGAAAAGGGTAAAAAAGGTCATTGAATACCTTTTATGTTTAAATTTGTGTAACTTTAAACTGACTCTTCCTGTGTCAGTTAGTCCTGATTATACTAATACTGCATCATGCAACTATTTGGAACTGAAACAATGTAACATTATTGTAACTTTAACCCTTTCCCTCATACGACAATTCTGCAGCAGACGCCTTTGAACGTATTTTGTCAAAACATAGATATCTCCATAATTGAATGGATAACCTATGACCTAAAGTGGAAAACATTGTGGCAAAAGGAGAAATTGCACGTTTTGTGCAATTTCTTCTTTTGTCACTATGTTTTCAAAAAGCCGTCTGCTGCAGAGGCATCAGAAAGTGTCTATTTGAGGGAAAGGGTTAACAATATATTTTTGTAACTTTTAACCCGCCTTTCCAACATACAACAAGCCTGAAGAAGGCGACTTTGAAACCATATCTGTTGACACAATTTTAATGTTGTGTAAGTTAAGGCTTTTGCTTCCCACATATAACAAATCTGCAGTAGACGACTTTGAAAACAAAGTGACAAAAACCCGAAAAATCTCCATAAAAGATAGCTTAATTGTTAAATAAAGTTGAAAACATTGTGGCCAAAGGAGAAATTGCTCATCATGAGCAATTTCACCTTTTGCCACAGTGTTTTCAAAAGTCGTATGCTGCTATTGCGTCAAAATGCGTCTGCAGGTGCGAAAGGGTTAAATTCTTATAGGTTTGTAAAAAAATCAAATCTCTAATTAAAATTTATTTCAGAAAAGAGCTATATTGCTTTAATTTTAATACTAAGATTGCATGTCATGTTAAATGTGAGTTAATTGACAAAGAAGAAATCAATTATTGCTCAAAATCAAATAACACCATGGCCTGTTTATCATTACCAACTATTTTGATGCGTCTGAAGTTATTAGGACATGCAACATTTGAAATTATTTTGGCAAAAGGAGAAAATTGCTAATAATGATCAATTTCTCATTTTGGCACTCTGTTTTAAACTCTATTTAATAATTTACCATTCAGTATTATAAGAGGTTTTCCATATGTTTTAAAGTCTTCTGCAGAAGATTTGTTGTATGAGGGAAAGGGTTCAATTACAGCAGTATGAAATTGTTAAATCTGACTTCTTTGAAATGGCATGATAATTGTCATTTTGGGGAATCTGAGTTGACTTTGGTTTGAACAGTGGCAGTTTAATGTTGACTCAGACAATGTAATGTCAGATAGCAAATATTTCACAAACATCCTATAATAAGGACCTATATAGAAAACCAGTAATGGCGGGATGTCCAGGAATTTATAAAACTCCATGGAAAAAGGAGAAACTGATTTATAAATCATTCTATTGTCTGAAAACTTTTCTTGTATTTATTCATATTTCTATATTCTAAATGTTATAATTTTGAGGAATCGAAAATAGGCATGATTTAAAAATCTGTCAAAAGTGTAAATTTTTGGTCTCAAATTAATTGAAAACACATTAATTCTCCCTTAATATTTCAAGCCTTTCCCACATACAGCAAATATGAAACAGTCGACAATCATACAGAAAATATATTGGCAAAACTGTTGAATACATGTATCTTTAAATGAAAGTGTAAGAAATGAATTTATTGTGGCAAAAGGAGAAACTGCTTGTTACATTATTTTCAAAATTCCTCTGCAGCTGATGCATCAAGATGCAACTGAAAGTGGGAAAAGGGTTAATAAAAAATGAAAAGGAAAGGGTATCAAGCCATTAAGTTAAATCATAACATTATTTAACTAACTTAATGTGACAGATAAAATCTGCATTAACAATTGTCTAGCTTAAGATAAACAATAATTTGTAAGTCTGTCTTTCTTAGCTTAACACTTATATAATTCTAACAATGATTTTTACGGGGCAATAAACTGTTATATCCATTGACTCATGTCAGAATTTGAAACGGAACGAATCATTTAATGACAGTTACTGTGAAATAGCGATGAATGTAAAGCATAATATATGTGTCATTTTGATACACTTCACACGGGAAATATTTCATTACAATATTCTGTCTTTATACTATTTTACCTGATCTGATATTTTGGTTAATCCTTTCCCACATACAACAAATCTGCAACAGATGACTTTCAAAACATTGAGGCAAAAAAGGCACTCTCTATGAAAGAATAATTATTGGTAATGTTTGTACCAGGAAAACAGAGATATAATAGAATTACTGTTGTGAGTGGTTATAATGCATGGGGTAATAACCCTTTCCCCACATACAGACGCTTTCTTATGCCTCAACAGCAGATGACTTTTGAAAACATTGTGACAATAGGAGAAATTGCTCAAAAAAAGCAATTTGTCACAATGTTTTCAACTTTTTTTCAGCAAATATAATTTCATTTATAGAAATATTCCACATTTTTGCCTACAATATTTGAAAGTCGTCTGCTTCAGATTTGTTGTATGTGGGAAAGGGATAATGCCTTATTTATACATGACACTTACATACCTTATAGGTTTCCTAAATACTATTGAAATACTTGTAACCATTACAGAGGACTTACCGGTCTTTCCCCACCCATATCTTTCTTATGACTCTATTAACTAAACCCTATGTTGTCATACTCAAAGTAATCATCTCACTAAGACGATTCTTTTTGAGTACCCACAGCATAGGGTTTAAGTGTCAAATAAGGATTTTGGAATGTGAAAAAGGCCCCTTATCTAGTGCGCTCTTCCAATATTTCTCAATCCTGTAGCTCAAAAGTTGTTTAAGTCTCTCCATATTTGAAGCATCTGAAGTAAAGAATGTAAATTCAGAGAGAGACAGGGTAAAGTTTAATTGATATATATCTTGTAACTGATTGGAAAACATAGTGGAAAAAGACAAATTTTCTCATGTGAGCAATTTTCTTTTGTCAACAATGTTTCTTCTCTTTAAATTCATCAGCTGCATAATAACCAAACAAAATATAAATGAAGGAAAGAGTTAGATACTACCAATTTGTTATAATGCAGTAGGATACTATTTCATTACATATAAGGGTATCTTCATATTTAGACATCGGATCTATCAAACCTGATCTGCCCATTGTCCAAATGTTAGCATAGTTTAATAGTTCATTTACATTCAAATTCCCACATCGATATTGTGTACCGGTGAACAGGTCATGGGGAATGGTTCTATATACTTTTAAGTCGTAACTAACAATTGTTTAAAGAAGGAACGGAAAAACTTCTGTATATATCTGTACATTCTTGTCAAAGGATAATATGTTTTCCAGAAATTAAGTACATTAGAGATTCTTTGTCAATCCATAATTATTTTTGTTCAAAGATTGACAAAAGTTGATGTGACTATAGTACCATTTTAAGTCTTCCACCTGAGTGGGTTATAATGTTTATTTTGAAAGGTTGCCTATAGAAAAAATGTTATGCTGGCTTCTGATGCTGCAGATCTAGGATACACAATGTTAGCTAGGTGAACTCATTGGTATGATATAATACTGTTGAAAAATTCCATTTAACTCAAATCAAAGACAGTGGAAGACAGTGGTGCAGAGGTAGAGCGTCGAAGGTCCCTGGTTCGAGTCCCGTGATGAGCGGGTCCTGACTTTGGGATTTGTCCACACAAAACGGCGCAAGTACTGGTTAAGTCTCCAGGAAGCAGACATCGAGAGTGATTAATCTAAGCCAAAGGCTTGTTTCGCAATCGATGTAAAATAAATAAGTTTAAACTAAACTCCAATCAATCAGTTACTTAACCCTTTCCCTCATACGACAATTCTGCAGCAGATGACTTTGAACTGTTTTGTCAAAATATAGAAAATCTCTATGACTAAAAGTGGAAAACATTGTGGGAAAAGGAGAAATTGCTCGTTGAGCAATTTCTTCTTTTGTCACTATGTTTTCAAAAAGCTGTCTGCTGCAGAGGCATCAGAAAGTGTCTATATGAGGGAGAGGGTTAACTGAACGGTTATTTGTTATGGAGGCATTTTTGTGTGACAAGCGCATACATACATCAATGAAGTCTTGTATTAAATCTAGAATTTATTTCATTGAGGTCATATAAAAAAGTTTGAACTCAATTTGTATCGATATGTAGGTACAATATTGTTGCATTAAACCCAGATTTTTCTCATTTAATGGTGACAAAAACCAATCTTCCATTTACTATTACTATCTCAATGTGATGTGTGTGTGTATATAACATGGACTTTGATAGTTTGTAATGTAGTTTAAAACTACCTGACGGAATGCCAAAAATTGGGTTAGGATCACTAAACAAATATAGATTGAAGTTAAATAGCCTATTTGTCACTTCTTTAAATCCATTTTTGAGGTCAGTGTGGGGGTGTTTTAATGTTGGGGGGTATATTAAAGTGATTGTTCTGTGATTATTGCAGGAAAAAGTGATACATTTAATATGAACAGCGTACAGGTGTGAGGAGAGTTTTTAATTGGGAGTGCTCTATCTTAGCCTTGTTTACTGATATAGGTAAATGTACAGTGTCGGTCATTTCAAGTGTTTGCTGACTAGTATAAAATCGGTGTGTCAAAGTGAACCTGTGTTTATGTTTACTTCTTTTGGATATATCACATGTATATGTTGAAAATGGGAATACATTAATATCAGAATATAACAGTGAAAATTGTCTTTCTTTGTTTAAAGAAAATGCTTAGACGAATTATACTTATGGAATTCTACATGATTTACATGTAGATAGCAAATTTTGGTGTCATGATTTTGGGAAATAGAGGATTTAATGTAGCTTACATACCTGTCATATAATTGTTACTATAGATCTATCGTTGATTGTCTTTGTAATGTTATGTTTGTATTTGAATTTGTAGCTAGATGTTTGGTGGATTTGATTTTCATTTTGCAAACTGTTGCAGTCAGTTGTTATTATTTTTATAAGCTGTTTGTGTTAATACCACTTCGTTTGTATATCACATGTACATTATGCAAAGTTAAGAAATAATGGATCATAAGTTTTAAGTCGGCATCGCCCGTGATTGATTGATTGACTGGTTGAATCTTTTGAAAATTATCGTGGTGAAGTTGTAACATGCAATTTCAGAAGTGGATCTTTGAAGATATTTATCCCTTTTCTTTATACAGAGAACTTTTGTTTTAATGGGAGAAATTTCTTATTTATAAGCAGATTCTTTTATTTCAACCATCTTCTCGACTATGATCCCAAAATCGGACAACCAACTTACTGATGTTAATATTTTGACATGGATGTTATTGCATCTGACAGCTAAAGAACATCATCAGGACTGGTGTGAAAGTTGATTGGTTTGCAATAGTTCTTTGCAGAAGGGTTACACTGTGTAAAAAGCGTTTTGCAACCCTATTATCCCTTTCACATAGAGCAAGTCATCTGCTGCAATGGTGTTAAATGCATCTGCATGTGCCTACGATAGTAAGAGCGATAACTAGGTCAAGGATTCTGCAGTCACTGTATGGACCAGTGTCACTTAGGGACCCATTTTATCTTATATAAGATTATTATTAACCCTTTCCCACATACAACATATCTGCAGCAGACGACTTTGAGAATATATATCTAGATAGAATTATGGAAAATCTCTGAAAAGGAAGGTACAAGAGAAAGTTGATGCAAGGCATCAATGTCGCCGGAAAAGACTGCATTGATTTATTTATGTATTCTTGACTTTCCTTAGTCTATTCAAACATTAGGAGCGTAGTAATGAAAACATTTGCTTATAAATTTTATATACATACCTATACATTAGGGTATCTATAAAAAATTAACGAAATGTGTACACATTTATCTGGCTTAAATTTGATTTTGCTGTTGTTACTTATTTAAATAATAGTATTCATTCATATAATTTCAATGTTTGTCAATATTATTCGAATCACAAGGTAAATATCCTGGTATTGCTTTAAAGGGAGGTAATTTGAAGAAAACAAAAGTCTTCAAAAGGAGAAATATATCAGCATTACCGTCTACAGTTTAAATTGTTCTATTGTTTGTGGATTTAAAAATGTTCTTTTTTTCTTATTTCTACATGTACAACGAAATATTGCGGCTTCTCTTTGACGCTTTGCGTCAAACATTCGTCTTGTACTTGTCTAAAATAAAATAATATCACTCGCTTTTTCATATCGAAATGCGCATGCGCGAAAATCGATGTTAAAGGTCACGAAACTACACAACAGAATAGGGTCTATATTTAGCTTAGAAACAGTTCCTACTTTAGATATTCATGGATTAACATTATTAAATGAATTCTACACAAATCAAGACATCTCTTTGAACATGAAAACAACATTTAGTAAGTTAAAATTGCTATTAAAAGGAGAATCCGAAATTGACCTCAATGATGACACATAAGAGTCTGCATTATGGGGTGTTGGTTCACGTCTTGAAGGGACCACTTTTGTCTTCGTAAATAAGACAAAAAACTTAAATGCGAGTGAAATAAAAAAAACTGCAAACATTAAAACATCGGAATATTTATTTCATTTTAGATGTGTCATTTATTAGTGTTCGTAAACAACCATAATTGTAATATGTTCAAATCATCTAGATTTGTTTCTTTCTAATAATAAGCCGCCCTCCCATGTGATTTCCGAAAAGCTATTAAAAATAGAAGTCGCGGGCTTCTGCCCGGCGACTAATAATTACTGAAAAGACTTAAAAACTTTGTGGCAAAAGGAGAAATTGTTTAATTTGAGTAATTTCTCCTTTTTATACGCCCGTTTTGAAAAAACGGATTGTATTATAGTTTTGCGTACAGGCGGGCGGGCGGCATCCAGTATGTTGTCAGCTCAATAACTTTAGAAGCCTTTCTCCAATCATCTTTAAATTTGGTCAGAATGTGTATTGGGATATTATCTCTGACAGGTTCGATAACTAGCCATATCGCTTTAGTCAATCGATAGTTATCGCCCTTTAATTATAGAAATTACCTAAAATTGGTCTTGTCAGCTCAATAACTTTAGAAGCCTTTGTTCAATCATCACCAAATTTGGTCAGAATGTGTATTGGCATAATATCTTGGACAAGTTTGATAACTTACCACGTTATCTTAGTCACTACTCTCAAAAAAACAGGACGGGCGTATTTTGTGACATTTGGTGCTCTTGTTCACAATGTTTTCAAAAGTCGTCTGCTGTAGAGGCGCCAGAAATCGTCTGTATGTAGGAAAGGGTTAATTGAACATTATTATCCCCCGCTTTTTCGAAGAAAAAAAGGGGGGTTATTAATTTTGGTTTGTCCGTCCGTCCGTCTGTCCGTCCGTCACACTTCGTTTCCGTGCAATAACTGCCGCAAATGTGAACCGTTTCTTTTCAAACTTGGTAACAAGGTTAAATGCCTTAACGGCTAGGCCAAGTTCGAATATCACTTTCGGCGGACTTTATTTGGTGGAGTTATGGCCCCTTATTTAACAAAATATGTTGTTTCTTGCCGTTTCCGTGCAATAACTGCCACAAATGTGAACCTTTTTTTTTCAAACTTGGTAACAACGTTAAATGCCTTAAGGGCTAGGCCAAGTTCGATCGTCACTTTCGGCGGACTTTATTTGGTGGAGTTATGGCCCCTTATTTAACAAAAAATGTCGTTTCTTGCTGTTTCCGTGCAATAACTGCCACAAATGTGAACCTTTTTTTTTCAAACTTGGTAACAACGTTAAATGCCTTAAGGGCTAGGCCAAGTTCGAATATCACTTTCGGCGGACTTTATTCGGTGGAGTTATGGCCCCTTATTTAACAAAAAATGTCGTTTCTTGCTGTTTCCGTGCAATAACTGCCACAAATGTGAACCTTTTTTTTTCAAACTTGGTAACAACGTTAAATGCCTTAAGGGCTAGGCCAAGTTCGAATATCACTTTCGGCGGACTTTATTCGGTGGAGTTATGGCCCCTTATTTAACAAAAAATGTCGTTTCTTGCTGTTTCCGTGCAATAACTGCCACAAATGTGAACTTTTTTTTTCAAACTTGGTAACAAGGTTAAATGCCTTAAGGGCTAGGCCAACTTCGATCGTCACTTTCGGCAGACTTTATTTGGTGGAGTTATGGCCCCTTATTCAACAAAAAATGTTGTTTCTTGCTGTTTCCGTGCAATAACTGCCACAAATGTGATTTTTTTTTTTTTCAAACTTGGTAACAAGGTTAAATGCCTTAAGGGCTAGGCCAAGTTCGATCGTCACTTTCGGCGGACTTTATTCGGTGGAGTTATGGCCCCTTATTTAACAAAAAATGTTGTTTCTTGCTGTTTCCGTGCAATAACTGCCACAATTGTAAACCGTTTTTTTTTCAAAATTGGTTACAAGGTTAAATGCCTTAAGGGCTAGGCCAAGTTCGATCGTCACTTTCGGTGGACTTTATTTAGTGGAGTTATGGCCCCTTATTTAACAAAAAATGTCGTTTCTTGCTGTTTCCGTGCAATAACTGCCACAAATGTGAACCGTTTTTTTTTTCAAACTTTGTAACAAGGTTAAATGCCTTAAAGGCTAGGCCTAGTTTGATCGTCACTTTCGGCGGACTTTATTCGGTGGAGTTATGGCCCCTTATTTAACAAAAAAAGTTGTTTCTTGCTGTTTCCGTGCAATAACTGCCACAAACTTGGTAACAACCTAGGCCAAGTTCGTTTAATTTACCCTGTAATACATGTTCAATAAAAAGTCTACTGACATGTTTAAACCTAACCTCAACATTTTCCTACAATATTTCCTGCAAGCGGGGGATATAAATTTCATGAATTTGCTTGTTAATCCTTTAATGGGTTGGTAATTCCTATATGCCTAGTTACTGTACATAGATGGGTGAAGTGAGTTTATGAGTAAATAATTAGATCATAATTGGGTCAAATAGTTTGGTTGACCCATTTGATTTTGGGCGATGTCCCAACCCCCACAATGATTGACTAGTTTTGGTGATGGGACAATAATCCTGTCATAATTTTGAGTCGCACCATAGGTTAATATGTCTCATCATTTGGTCGATGTTATTATACTTTATAAGAGTCAGCTGCTTATATAGGAATCATCTCTGCAAAACAATGGTATATGTGATCAAAATTTTAGGTATGATTTAATATAGAGATTAAAAAAGAAGAAATTGTTTCTTTCCAGCCATTATTCTTTTTTTCACTACAATATTTGCAAAAGTAATCTGCTGCAAAGATGTCAAAGCATGACCTGAATGAGGGAAAATATGTATTTCATGAGGTTCTGTAGGTTGAAATTAGGATCCACCTATTTGCATGAACTGCTCATATATATATGATCAGTTCACATCAGAGATAGTTTGTCAATTTACAGTTTATATAGATCTAAAGAGTCCAACGATTGTGGCATCAAAACATTAACGCTGTAATTAGTTTGCACAGGCTTATCCAAATCCTTTGCTGTCTACATGTACATATGCATATGATTTTGCCATGGCAATAACTTATTTTCATAGAAGAAATCATTTGTCAATCTTTCTTGATAGAATAAAACAAATAGTACAAGCCAATGTCATCCAATAGTTTGATAGGTGTGATAGAAATCTGATGATACTTCCCACGCTTTTAACTGACCATTAAGTATTCACAAGAATATTTGATTAACCAAAAGTACCCAGGTAGAATTCTTGTGTTACTACTAAGGTGACATTTAGACAGTGATAGACTGTCATATCTGCATCATATTATTTATACTATTAAAGTGTCATCTAGGATACAGCTTTTGCCAAGTGGTTAAAGAATGGGATTTGAGACTTGATGTCTTACAGGCGAGGCATTTTTCTCAGCCCAGGACTGGTTATAGTGTCCCAGAGAGATCATGAACCAGTAACTGCCTGCTGTCAATGGCTACCTAACACATCTTGAAGACATCACATTCTGATTCATGGGCAACATTGGGTGTTATTTGCAAGGGAATAACCTTAGCTGGTTCCCATAACAGTTTAGTTAGTTCTCATACTTTTGATTAAATGGAAAGAATAATTATTATGTAATTTTTTTGTATACTGCATGTACTTCAATATTTGATGAACAAATTTGATCAAGTTGATATTGTTAGATAACATGTACCAAGTACATAATAATATTACATATTAATTCCTGTCTCTTCTCAGATTCATGGTCCACAATGTCCAAAAGGCAATCAAGTAATGGCAGTTTCCAAGCTGGTTCCACACATTCCAAATAAGTCATCACAAATGTTCATAAATAATAGATGAACCAATTGGATCATGTTCGATAGCCGTGTTACGTAAGGATCGTTAGACAATGATGGAGTGTCAGATCATTAATACCTGTCTTCTATCGGTCATAGTTGACCCTATCCCACACACAACAAGTTTGCTGTAGACGAATTTAAAAACATGTAACATGGCAAAAGGAGAAATTGTTCATTATGAGCTTTTTCTTAATTTGTTCACAATATGTTCAAAAGTCATTACTGCCCATTGGTTTGCAGGTTTGGAAGAGTTAAATATCATTATTCATTGACGTGATTGCTCTTTACCTACCTGGGAAAACATCCTATATGTTACTTTATCTAGATTAGAAGTTACCTTCCATATTGAGCAGAAGACATTGTGAAGAGGGAGATATTTTGTTTATAAGTTTTCAAAGTAGACTGCTGCAGATTTGTTGTATGTGGGACAGTGAGAGTTAAGCCCTTAGATGAAACAAGGTGGACAAGGTTTATAGACATGGTACCTTACATAACAAACAGTAGTTGTCTTAGGCGCGAGGATATTGTAAATTATTGCCCAATTTATGACATTGTAATATTACACTAGATAAGTGTAGATGGATTGCGAACTGCCTTATATGTACTGTTAGGTCCCGATCACAGTTAAAATGTCAAATATAAAAATCTTGAACCCTTTCCTATCTGACACAAAACCAGCTTTTTACACATCTGCAGCTGCTAGATTAGTTTGATTAATATTTTGGAAAATTGATAAATTGCTCACAACAGGAAATGATTGCCTTGCACATGACATTTTTGGTGTTTTCAGTTGGGAAGAGTTAATATTCTGTCATAATGTGTTAATTCCCCTATCCTTAACCCTTTCCCTCATACGACAATTCTGCAGCAGACGACTTTGATCATATTTTGTTAAAAAATAGAAAATCTCTATAATTGAATGGATAACCTATGTCTAAAAGTGGAAAACATTGTGTCAAAAGAAGAAATTGCTTGTTTTGAGCAATTTCTTCTTTTGTCACTATGTTTTCAAAAAGCCTTCTGCTGCAGAGGCATCTGGTGAGAAAACGTCTATATGAGGGAAAGGGTTATGATAAAATCTTGCATTTTCACAAATAATGGCTTTCTTTAATATAGCATTTATATTTGAGATTTGCTGTAACTGTTTTAAAGAGGGTAACAGAAAAGAGCAATCACAATTTCACAATTAATGAGTGACCAAATAATTGATTTAAAATTCACTCTTACTGGCCTTAATTATACTAAGTTGAGCAAAGACAACAATGTCAAATCTGAATAATTACTGGAAATGATGTCATGACCTGCAGGTTTTTATATGAGATAAAAGGATAACAATGTAACTTAAGTAAGGAATCAATTTTCATCTTGAACCCTTTTCCACTTTTTATACACATTTATAAATTGATGCATCTGCAGCATGCGTCCACTTTTGAAAACACTGTGGCAATTTGAGATATCAAACTGGTATTATGAGCAATTTCTCATAATTGCCACAATATTATGTTAACTCAATAATGCAATAATTATACTTTCATTTACAGATATTTTGCCTTCAAGACTTGTCTTCAAAGTTTGTCTACTGCAAGTTAGTTGTTTTTGGGAAAATTTTAAATATATCTTTTTCATTTTAAACTCTTTTTTGTTTCAAATGCATTCAAAAGGGAGAGCAGAGAGGCAGGGAGGGTAGGGGAGATTAAAACAGTACCCATCAAGAAATAACATGTAAACAGCGGAGTCAAAAATTAAAAAATAGCTCAGTGAAAGTATGGTTATTGACCTAAAAGTTGTGGGAAAAGGAGAAAATGCTAAAATTGATATGAGCTGGTTTTGCTGCAGATGTGTCTACATGTGATACAAGGTTAATTAAAAACACTGATTGTTTAAATAATCGGAACTGGAGGGATCCTTTTATTAGTTACGCAGACCATTGCTGACACCTGCAGCAGATGACTTTAAAACTCACAATGTTTCATCGGTATTTAATAGAACATCTTTCTTATATAGAGATATTTCATTGTTTTGACTTTAATTCTAAAAGTTGACTGCTGCAGAGTTGTTGTACGTGGGAAAGGGTTAAGATAACTTTGTTGTATTGTAAGAATGGGTTTACATGGACATTATAATGTACTAGAATAAGGATACATGTATTAAAGTGCCATATTTGGATATGAAAATGAAAAAATGAACAATTTGAAATACATGTAGTTATATATAATTGCCTGAATGTTGATTTGGCAGATTCAGGGGGGAAATATTTACATAATTGATGGCTGAATTAATTAGTTAAGAGCCTGTTAGCCAAATACAGTCAATTATTCAAAACAATGATGGCTTAACCCCAGACTTCAAAGTAACTTTCTTAACCCTTGCCCACATAGTTTTATAATAGACCCTTTCAGATGCCTTTGCAGCAGATAACTTTTGAAATCACTGTGGAAAAAGTGAATTTGCTGATAATGAGTAATTTCACCTTTTGTCACAATGTTTTCAATTCTATATAATAATTAATGGAATACTTTCAAATTTTTGACTAGGTGTTTTCAAAGTCTTCTGCTACAGATTTGTTGTATGTGGTTGTATGTGGGAAAGGGTTGAACATTTAATCATATTTTAGAATACTAAACTAGGAATGTTGTAAGCTTTAACAAATTCTGGTGCTCTTGTTTGGCAGATAAGAACTTGAACAATCATTGCTTCAGGAAAATTTAATATACTCCAATTTTTATTTTTCCACACTATGGTACAGAGTTGGAAACATTGTGGCAAAAGAGAAATTGCTCATCATTATCCATGTTTCCTTTTGGAGCAATGTTTTCAAAAAGCATCTGATGCAGATGTGTCGAAACGTGTCTGCAACTGTATCTAACATCTCAACGAAGCAATATAATACAACAGGATAGACTATATATTTACTGTTAGTAAAGGAACAAGATCCCTTTTCAAAGTGATGTGACACAAATGTTTATGAAGTCGTCAACTATTAACATTATAAAACCACCCCTGGATGTTTGTTTCCTGACCAAAATAACCTCCCAATTCACCCCGACTCACACATTCTTTCTTACAATTAACAAGTCATTCTGATTTGTGTTGTTTGACTTAATGCACAGTTCAAAAAAGAGTAAAAACAGCATTAATATATTAATAATTGATCAGAACTATTATTTTTGGGGCCGAGCCTCGGTAGCTCAGTTGGTAGTGACACAGGCTGTCTGTCACTTTAGGGATTGTTAGTTTGAACCTGAGCTTAGCCAACATTCTTTCTGACTTTTGTCAAAAGTCAATAAGACAATGTTACGCGTCTTTTAACTATGGGCTAATAGTCTTTGTGAAAACGCAGCCAGTTGCTGTGAAAGACTTGTGTGGAGTACTGATGTGTGAAAGTCATGAAACAGATGGTAGGTGAACTGGCAGAAGTGATACAAGATAAATTAGTTGTATGTGAGAAAGGGTTGAAACTGCATGGTCAAACTTGTAATGTCCTTGTCAGTTTTCTCACCATCCCTCACCTGAAATCGCCAGGACAACCAAGTGTCCATTCAAATAGAATTCTAGTATCCATTTATGTCATGGGATCCCTTTTGTAGGTCTTTTGTAAAACTAATCATCTTGAGCCATCCACCTTTTACATTTTGCTGTACCCTTTTCCACACATGCAGATGCTTTTTGACGCCTCTTCAGCAGCCCTTTTCCATATTATTCCCCAGATGTTTTCTGTTGTCTCCAGCAGATTTGTTGTATGTGGGAATAGTTTAAAACTATCAAAGCAAATATATGGATAAATCCATAAATTATAGTTTAATTATTGAAGAGATGAGTATAATAATAATAGAAAACATGGAGGAGGCATCATGAACAATTTCTCCTTTCGCCTCAAAGTCTTCAACAGATGTCTTGCCGATGCGTCAAGGTTTGTCTGCATGTGGGAATTAATCGATTAACCCTTTCCCTTATACAACAATTCTGCAGCAGACGACTTTGAACATATTTTGAGCAATTTCTTCTTTTGTCACCTTGTTTTCAAAAAACTGTCTGCTGTAGAGGCGTCTAAAAGCGTCTATATGAGGGAAAGGATTAATAGGGTAAATAATTTGAATTCCATACTGGAAACCCACTGTTGTAATGCTTCCAACCCCTTTGTTTTGGATATTCATAGGAATTAATAGACACTTAATTCATACAATTGTACACTTCGGACAAAAGATTCATCTTTTTCCCCCTCGAACAACAAAATTGAAAACATTTAGTCAATAATATGGTAACTGTATAAATGAAAGAACAATTCTAAATGAAAATAAAAACATTATGGCAAAAGGGGAAATTGTTCATGATGAGAAAAAACTGCTTTTGCAACAATGTTTAAAAAGTCATCTGATACAGTCGTCAGGATTAAGTGTTAGTATGTGGGTAAGGATTCAAATATAAATTGATGGATTTAAACCATTAGAAATCATCTACTTTACTTACCTATTTGATAGAACTGGCTGACCACCTGATCGACATTCTTGTAACAGCATGGTATGGGGGATTAGATGCATGAACTAATGATACGGTGACAATAGAGGCTATGGGAAAGCTGGTTGATGATATGGTACAAATTGAGTTCAGACTTCCTCTTGATCGTCAACTCTTGTGTTCAATTGACATTGGAATGACTTTCTGATTGTCATTTTCTTTAACCCTTTCCCTCATATAGATGCTTTCTGACGCCTCTGCAGCAGACGGCTATTTGAAAACATAGTGACAAAAGAAGAAATTGCACGTTTTGTGCAATTTCTCCTTTTGCCACAATGTTTTCAACTTTTAGTCATGGATGTTCAAAGTCATCTGCTGCAGAATTGTATGAGGGAAAGAGTTAATTCAACACAATAATAATTGCAGCTTTGCTGAATCTGTGCATAAAAGTTGGACATATTATATCACCTAAAGATAAGTTGAAATTTGGTTTCAATCGATCAATCAATCAATGAATCACTGAAAGCTATTTTTAGTAAACAAAACCTCCTAGACTTATGAAAATAGAAGTCTCTATACTTATTAAGGAATGGAGGCTGATTTAAAAGTTCATGCTATCTGTAATTGTCTTTAAATATTCATTTTATCCATGCAGCATAGTAAATTAGGACCCCCTTTAGCCTTTTCCACATACACTCGGTACATTCATTCGGCAGCAGATGACTTTCAAAACATATTGGCTAAAAAACGTGAAACATTTACATTTATTTATTAGACTTGAAAGCATTATGTGGCAGAGAATTTGCTCATTGTGAGCAATTTCTTCTTTTGTTACAATGATTTCAAAAGTTGTCTGCCTTAGAGATGACAGAAAGTGTCTGTATGTTGGAAAGGGTATAAAAGCCAGTGTCGTAATTAAGTGGTTAAGATTTACATAAGACTAAATTTCACAGTATTGATCTGACCAAAGAGTAGCACACGCCATATTGATTGGTAGAGGATTCACCAGGTACAAAGCAAATTGTTGTCAATATTAGTCGATTCAGGTGAGAAACATATTGTACATGACAGTGACCTTCAAGGTGGATTTAAAATAGTTTCTTAACCCTTTCCCTCATATAGACGCTTTCTGACGCCTCTGCAGCAGACGGCTTTTTGAAAACATAGTGACAAAAGAAGAAATTGCACAAAATGTGCAATTTCTTCTTTTGTTACTATGTTTTCCACTTTTAGTCATAGGTTATCCATTCAATTATAGAGATTTTCCATTATTTGACAAAATATGTTCAAAGTCGTCTGCTGCAGAATTGTCGTATGAGGGAAAGGGTTAACCCTTTCCCACATGCAGATGAATGTGCAGCAGATGACTTTAAAAAACGATGAGTTATATCATATTCACCACATTCTATTCAGACCTTGTTAATGATAATACTTTCATTTGATTTGTAGAAAGTTTTCCATATTCTTGTCTAGATGTTTCAAACTTGTCTGCTGCAGTTTATTTTTATGTGGGACAGGGTTAATTTGGAAGTTTCAGACAGAATAGTTTAAGAAAGTTTTCTGTGAAACATGTTGTTGGTACTTAATGCTTCTGTGACACAGTTATCAGGACTACCCCCAGCATAGGTTTATAAGTTCTGGAAATATAGAATTAAGTAATATGTAACTGTTTACTTTATATGCTGAGTCATTTCGTTGCTGTGAAATCATCTGAGGAGAAGATGATAGTCATTTTAAACAATGGTAATTTAATTTTTTAATGGAGCTTCTTTTCTCACAATGTTTTTTTAAAAAAAAAAGCCTGCAAAGCAACCAAAATAATGTTGTTTGTATCGGGGAAAGGGTTTAACTCAAACCCATGTTGATGCGCATAATTTTAATTGAGCTAGTTTCTTGGGTTGGTCATTCAATTGGTCACTTTATCGTTTTGTGAAGGAGTTTTAGTTGACATAGAGTATTTATCAAGGTGGAGTCAGTTTCAGCTTCAAGTTGTACATCTATAATTAATAGCTGTGTGTCTGCTGCAAACAGTGACTTAATGTTTCTACATTCTAGAGGTGTTCATGTTAGTCATGGGTTTTAGTATGTTTTAGTGGTTTAAATGTTTACTGATTTTATTTTTGACTACATGTTTCTACATTCTAGAGGTTCTGTTGTTTTCTATGGGTTTTAGTATTTTAGAATTTTTTCCCATCTACTTTGAAATCATCTTATGAAGAAATAGTGATATCGAGAAAATTTGATGTTTAATTTTAATTCAGAGGTATAAATGTTGTGGAAATAGGAGAAATTGCCCATAAAAGCATACTCTCTTTTTCCCACAATTATTTCATAATTAGATGTTTTCAATTTGGAGAAGGCTCACAATTTGATTACGGGGTTAAATTGTCCATTTGATGGAGAAGGGATGTATACAGAAAGGTTTGGGTACATCTAGTGTTACAAGCCTTTGTTGAAAATGGATCAGTTTAATTTTACAGTGTTTCACAAAAAATCGTGGTCTGTGTAGTGAGAAAAACTGGATAAACATTGTAAATAAATAACCATGCTGGATTTATAAAACGCTGTCACTACCACCATGTTTGGTTGTTTTCGTAAAAAGAAAAAGAAGCTGAAGGGACAAGCCCCTATTGATCGAAGACTGTCCCCTTTAAAAGAAGAGCAGCCTCTTAACAGTCAATATTCAATTCGTGTAACACAGGTATCACAGGTAATATAATTATTTCTTCATCTCGGAAAGACATTACTTACTTCTTTTCCAGATTTTGATGACTTATGACATTTCTGCATTGGACAACTTTTGAACTCTGGTGGGAATAGAACAATTTCCTCTTTTCTGGCAATGTTTTAAACCCTTTTCTTAGGATTCTTCTCAATGTTCTATATGTTACAATATTTTCAAGAAGATGCCTCTGAAATTTACAATATATAGTAAACAGAATTATTCAAAGAATAATAGAATAATCCACCTACAAAGGGATGTTGTCGGTTCCATGGCCTGATGATACCAAAGACCTTGGCACTTAGGAATTATTGGGTAACCGACTTACTAAGTGTCAGGATTAATGTACCAGTAGTACTGGTTTCTTACCCGGAACATGCTGTGATATAACTGCAGCAGATGACTATTTAACCCTTTCCCTCACATATACACTTTCTGACACCTGCAGCAGACGGCTTTTTGAAAACATAGTGACAAAAGAAGAAATTGCACAAAACGTGCAATTTCTCCTTTTGACACAATGTTTTCCACTTTTTGTCATAGGTTATCCATTCAAGTATAGAGATTTTCTATTTTTTGACAAAATACGTTCAAAGTCGTCTGCTGCAGAATTGCTGTATGAGGGAAAGGGTTAACTGCCTTGATGGTGTATTATGGTAGAAGCTCCGCCTCAGGTGCGGGAGGTTGCGGGTTCGGTTCCCAAGTTGGATCATACCAAAGACTTCAAAGATGGCTGCCCTCCTTGGCGCTGGCATGGTTGCGGGGTTAGCATTATGACTGACTTAGAGCTGGGGTGTCAAAAATTCCAATGAAACATAAAGGAAAACTGAGGGGTGATATTGCAGTTATTCCCACTTGCAGACACATTTTGATGCATTTACTTTTGAAAAAATTGTGGCTAAAGGAGAAATTTGTAATAAAGGGCAAATTCTCCTTTGGCCACAATTTGTTTTATTTTCAATAAAAATAATAAATTCATCTATAGATATTTTTCATATTTGTGTTCATATGTTTTAAAAGTGATCTGCTGCAGATTTCGTGTTTGTGGGATAGGGACAATTGAAACAAGTATGAATCAATAAAGGACATGGCCACCTAAACTAAATAATAAAATCTTATACAAACCCTAAAAAGTAACCGACTACAACAGAGAAAATGACAAAATTACTATAATGATAGACATTTATGTTGTTAAATCATGACAGGTTTGTGAATGTGGACAAAGTGATATAATAGCACACTGGGTAGTCTACTATCCATTCACAGTTTCTTGTTAAATCTTTAATTGTATTTGCCACATTTAAACCTTTATGACGTACAGCATATATGCAGAAGATGCTATTATAACATATAGGCAAAAATATTGGAAATTTATTGAAATAAAAGTACAATAATTTGAATAAAGTAGAAAACATTGACAATAGAGAAATTGCTCATCTTGAGCAATTTCTCTATTCTTTAAAATGTTTTCAAAAGTGGTCTGCTGCAGAGGTGTCAGAATGCATCTGCAATTGGGAAAGGGTTAAATAGAAAATAATTATTCTTCAGAAGAAGGGACTGTCAAATTAGTTGTCTATTTCTTAAATTGTTACAGTTAGAGAGAGGTTGTTTGATCATACTTGTCAGAGAATCAATATTTAGCAAATATCTGATTTTCTAAATATAGAAAAAATAACAACAAACAATAGGATACTGTCACTTTGGTCCCTATCATGGTGGTCTGGGGCTCCTGGGTAATTAAGGTATGTTCCTTTTGTTACAATGTTTTCAAAAGTTCTCTGCTTCAGAGGCTTCTGAAAGCTTATATAGTGTTATGGGAAAGGGTTAATCCCCTATAAATCAAAGATGCTTCCAGTGGAGACAATTTCCTCTGAATAACCTTTGACATTTTGACACAGATGACTTTTGAAAACTTTGTGACGACAAGGAGACAATCCTTACTTTTGACACTATACATTACTATACAATTATGACTTTTGTCATCCCAATGTATTTCTATAAATCTTTGTAGTATATATGTAATATATAAACTGAATGAATTATTTAAATATTCAATATATTGAACTGATATATATTGTTATAAATTAAACACCTACACACACACTAAAAAGAATTTTAAGAATGTGTTGTACCTACATAACTCAGTTAATTAACCCTATTCCACGTACAACAGAACTGCAGCAGACAGCTTTGAAAACATCCTAAAATTATTGAAACACAGTTTTAAACACTTAAGCAAATGGAGAATTAATGCTCATCATGAGCGATTTTCCTTTTGCCGCAATGTTTTTTCAGAAGTCTTCATGGACAGATGCTTCAAAATGCGTCTTCATCTGGGAAAGGGTTTATTATCATAAAATACTAGGTTAAATACGCCATTATAATGCAGAGAATTAATATAATATAGGCCATAATGTAATATAGACGAATCAGTGTATAATGTAACTCATCCATGAAATATTGATTTCCCATGTTATTATTACGGTGAATGTTTTTCACAATGACTTGCTATCGGAGCCGCCTGTAACACGGCTATCTTTTGTCATGCTTACAAAAAACATAGACTAGGGAATACAATGGTCCGTGAATCCTTCTGTATAGCTATAACTGGTACTCTGAAAGTATAGTTAAAGTGTCGTCTGCTTTGAAAACATCTGATGGAAAATATTGTGTGGGAAAAGGAGAAATGGCTCCTTGTTTTTGTCCTTCAATGTTTTGAAAAGTTATCTGCTGCAAAGAATAGCTGAGCTTAGGGAATGGAAAGGGCGTTGGACCCTGAGTATAATTAATTGGAATTGGGTTATTCATATTACTAATATGTGTTTAATGAATCAAGGGGTGACTATTTCAAATGATTAATTACAATTGCTTGATGACAGAAGTAGAGAGAAATGAATCTTAAGCTTGTATATTGTTCATATTACAAAGAAATTTATATAGCTAGAAGAATTGTCTAAGTTTTAATCTGAAGCAGCAGGGACAGACTTTAACCCTTTTCCTCATACGACAATTCTGCAGCAGACGACTTTGAAAATATTTTGTCAAAAAATTGAAAATATCTATAATTGAATGGATAACCTAGCTATGACTAAAAGTGGAAAACATAATGTGGCAAAAGGAGAAATTGCTTGTTTTGAGCAAATTCTTCTTTTGTCACTGTTTTTAAAATTGGTCATCATCAGAATAAATACAGTATACATGTGCAATTTAATTATTACGAGCAAAATAGACATATAATTTAGGCAAATCTCTTTAAATGAAATTCCAGTGATGGAATAAAGTTGAAAACATTGAGGTCAATATAGCAGTTTCACCCTTTGTCACAATAGTTTCAAAAGTCATTGGCTGGATAGACATAAAAATGCATCTGCATTTGGGAAAAGGTATTATAAAACATGTAACTTAAAATCATACGTAGCTTTGTGACAGAACTTAAACCATAGTGGGAGGAAATAGAAATCATCATACTGTCAAATACAATACTTGACAGATGTCTTTTAAATGAACAATTGTACAGGAAAAAAATAGCATCTGATTGATTAAAACACAATGACTCAATTTGAGTGTTAAAGTTTCTGTGAGGTAATATATTCAGCTGCTAAATGTCAAGGTCACTTATGTGAGGTCATAATCAACAAACCTACAATTTGTATCCTGTCCATGCCATCTATAACCCTCCAGGGACTCGAGACAAATTCATGAACATCAGCAAGACAATATGGATTTACACTAGTTACATAGTACAATGTATGTCCTTTAGAAATTGTTTGATTTCAAATTTTATATTTAATAACCCAGTAACCTTAAACTGATAAATATGATTTGGGCGCATTTTCTCAACATTTTGCATATTTTGCTCTTGAGATGTTCTAATTTTGACAACTTTAAAAATAATATCATGGCAATTTAACACCCATTCCCACCTGCAGACACATTTTGACCCATCTGCAGAACACAACTTTTGAAAGCATTTTTACAAAAGGAGAAATTGCTACGGAGGTGTCAGAAAAGATCTGTATTGGGGAAAGAGTTAACAATCTGCCCCTGATGGTATTGTTGTCCAGGTAGATTGAAGTAACAGCATATTGTTACAATGAAGCATTTTGAAGCCTGAGGGCAGAGGTGTGGTGTAACTATGATTAACAGGGAACCTATTTAATGTGACACCAGAGCAGTTACCCGCCCATGGCTACAGGCTAGTCCATAATGATAGGCTAACAACATCAAAACATACACTTGAAATACTAGAGTGTTTTAAATTCCTTCAGAAATTATCCCCACCATCTGGCCTTGATGTATTAATTAGGGGTATAATAATCTTGTGAGCTTATACCAATAGGGTTTTCCTCTATAAAAGATAGAAAGAAGTGAACAAACTTACTTCAAAGTATTTCTTGTTGCTTTCTTTTAAACATATAAGATAGTTTGATTGATTGTATTTCAATAAAACTGACCTTGATCTTCAATTTAAAGTTCATTGATATTTGTCGGTATTTTTGTTGTGTGAAAAAAAAAAAAGGAAAGGGAAAAAGTTTGTAGTTAACTCAAATTGTTTTTCTTTTTTTTTTTTGCAATGTATACATGTAGTCTCAATTTGTTTTAACAAATTCCAATTATTTCAGACCTCTGCAAAGAGACATAAGTATTTGTACCATAAACGCTCTGAAGTTACTTGTCATTGTAAACCAAAGGTATTTTTGTTCTGACATACATAAGTTTTTGCTTGCATAACAAGTTATTCTTTTTCCTAATATAGATAGTATTTGCAACATCCAAAACATTGCGATAAAGGAGAAACTGTTCATCATGAGTCATTTCCCTTTTAACTTCAATGTTTAAAACTCTGTATCAAAAATTATAAGACAGGTTTTCCCAAAGTTTTCAAAGCAGACGACTCCAAAAGAACTCTATATATATGTTAGGTAAAATGCTGAATTATTTCATTCATAAACTGAAGAAATAATTATGTTACTTGTTTCTTTCAATTCATTGCACAGAAGTGTTAACTGTTTCACAAATGTCTAAAACAAAAGTTCAATTAATCCATTACAGAGGTTACAAAAGCTGTTTGTTGGGGGGTGAAATGGTTCACATTTTGTTTCTTTATTAAACACCAGCACTCACATTATGTAACAGCATTATGACTGATACATAGGTGTCACAGAAACCCAGGGGAAATACTAGAATATAACAGAAATAGTGTCGAAAGCTGCATGAAACTCCAGTCAAACAAACACACACAGCTTGTTAATCCTTTTCCACATACAACAAATCTGCAGTTGTCGACTTTGAATACATCGAAACAAAAATATTGAAAAGAATGACTAATAAAAGTGTAATTACTGAAAAGCGTTGAAAACATTGTGACCTGAAGCTTTATTTACTCATTATGACAAAAGGAGAAATTGCTCATCATCATGAACAATTTCTCCTTTGCCACAGTGTATCATTTCCATTTAATAGTTATAATTTTAATTTAAAGAGATTCTCAAAATGTTTGTGTACCTCTGTTTTCAAAGTCATCATCAACAGACTTGTTGTATGTGGGAAAGGGTTACCTGAACACAGGCCAATGACTTCTATCAAACCTCTGCCCCTGCATTTACAGATACACACACAGTGAAGGGAAATTCTGCTCAAAATGAGCAATTATTCCTTAGCTCACAATGTTTTTATGCCCCCGGAATCACCGATTCGGTGGGCATCTAGTTTTTGGCCTGTCTGTCTGTCTGTCGAAAAAAACTTTAACCTTGACCACTACTTTTGAACCATAACAGGTACGGCTACCATTATTTCACATGTGTATTCCTTGTGACATGACCTTTCTGTCAGTACCAACATTTTTGACCTTGCAACCTTGACCTTTGACCTAGATGTTGCCATTCGGGGGCATCAGTGCTTCACAAACACATCTTGTTCACTTTTATTTGTATCGCAGACATACTTTCAACTTGCCTATATCATAATGAGGTAAAGAAAATTGATACTAAATGACTTGACCATTTGTGGTCAATGTTTTCCATGTTGTCGGATGCAGGTTTGTTGTATGTAGGAAAGGGTTTAAAGGGATATAAGGGTTGAACTCATGAGTGATTGAACAATAAACAAACCAGGTATAGGGTACCATGACCAGTTGAATGGTTTTGACAAATCACTTTTAGTCATACTTTAATGACTGAACTCTACCCTTTGAAACAAAGTTAATTTGCATTATGGCAGACAACTGCAAAATGTGCATTGTCTATTATGCTCATTCAGACTGAATGGGTTTGGATTGTTTAACCCTCTTCAACATACAGGCGCTTTCTGACTCCTCAGCAGCAGACAACATTTGAAAACATTGTGGCAAATGGAGAAGTCGCTCATTTTAAGCAATTACTACATTTGCCACAATGTTTTCTTTTAAAAGAAATTTTCCATATTCATGTGGGTATGTTTTCAAAGTCGTCTGCTCCAGATTTTGTTTATTTGGGAAAGTCATAGGTGAAAGTACGACAGATAATCTGCATGTCATACAAGACTTACTTTGAAAGTGTGCAGCAGACAAAAAACATGAATTTTCTATACATAATCTTTCACGGTGTATTCATTTATGGTGACAAGAATCCATTAAAGAGTGCGTTCTATCATCCTTGACTGTCAGGGTGGTCTTTTGTTGCAAGTTGCCTCTTTGTAATATTGTACATTTCAGTTTTTAACTGTTGCATAAGAAAAGCCTTAATTAACAAGAACACTGAATTGAAACACATGTTGACTGCGAAATGGAAGCCTAGTATATACATGAAAATGCAATATTGCAATGCTCTAATTTTGTATAAGAATTGTTTTTTTAACCTTATTTGTACTTACATTATGTGACAATCAACTTTAGAATGTAAATATTCAGATTGAATAACAAACCATTGCATCAATAGAAAATGGCCAGAAATATGAACATGGGTACCAGTATTAATATGGGAGTGGAATGGAAACATGATGGAAAAAAGGACTGGAAAAGCATACATATGACATAAGTCAGTTCCTTGTTATATTCAGGTTTAATATTTTTGAATACAGAGATGAAAACATTTTGACATGAAAAAAGAGAAATTGCAAGTATTGAGTAAATAGTGTTGTTTCCACTTGAAAACTATAAACATTTTTATTAATGTATATTTCCAGGTTTCGGATGTGGTTGTCCCAGGTCAACCTGAAGACATCACAGCAAAGGAAGCGCTGTTGTTATGGAGTCGTCGTATGACAGATGGGTATCCTGGCGTACAAGTCCAAAACTTCAACAACAGCTGGAGAGATGGCAAAGCCTTTCTCTCTATTATACACAGAAACAGGTAATTGGCTATTATTTCATTTCTCACATACAGACACAATTTGACACATTATATAGAAGATGAAATTTTAAAAACAAAGGGATGAAAGAAGGAATTGCTTAACCCTTTCCCTCATATAGACGCTTTCTGACGCCTCTGCAGCAGACGGCTTTTTGAAAACATAGTGACAAAAGAAGAAATTGCACAAAACGTGCAATTTCTTCTTCTTTTGCCACAATGTTTTCCACTTTTTGTCATAGGTTATCCATTCAATTATGGAGATTGTCTTTGTTTTGACAAAATACGTTCAAAGTCGTCTGCTGCAGAATTGTCGTATGAGGGAAAGGGTTAAAGCGACCCATGTTGGTTTTTTCCCACAATATTGTAGATAATGCAGCACATCATAATTATATAGAGATTCTCAATATTCTCCATATTTTTGCCTGAATGTTTTTAAAGTTGTCTGCTGTAGATTTGTGTCAAAGGAAACATGATGAACAAACTGAACAAATTACAGATGGATCAATTCAAAACATCATGAGAATTTGAAGTTCGCTAATGAGTATTGTATTCTTTTCCAATAAAGTATTCCACTTTTTATACGCCCGTTTTGAAAAACGGATCGTATTATAATTTTACTTGCGGCGTACGGGCGGCGTCCAGTATGTTGTCAGCTCAATAACTTTAGAAGCCTTTGTCCAATCATCACCAAATTTAGTCAGAATGTGTATTGGGATAATATCTCGGACAAGTTTGATAACTAGCCATATCACTTTAGTCAATCAAGAGTAATCGCCCTTTAATTATAGAAATTACCCAAAATTGGTCTTGTCAGCTCAATAACTTTAGAAGCCTTTGCCCAATCATCGCCAAATTTAGTCAGAATGTGTATTGGCATAATATCTCGGACAAGTTTGATAACTAGCCATATCGCTTTAGTCAATCAAGAGTTATTGCCTTTTTATTATAGAAATTACCCTAATTTGGTCTTGTCAGCTCAATAACTTAATAAGCCTTTGTCCAATCATCACCAAATTTAGTCGGAATGTGTATTGGGATAATATCTCGGACAAGTTTGATAACTAGCCATATCGCTTAAGTCAATCAAGAGTTATCGCCCTTTAATTATAGAAATTACCCAAAATTGGTCTTGTCAGCTCAATAACTTTAGAAGCCTTTGCCCAATCATCACCAAATTTAGTCAGAATGTGTATTGGCATAATATCTCGGACAAGTTTGATAACTAGCCATATCGCTTAAGTCAATTGAGAGTTTTCGCCCTTTAATTATAGAAATAACCTAAAATTGGTCTTGTCAGCTCAATAACTTTAGAAGCCTTTATCCAATCATTACTAAATTTGGTCAGAATGTGTATTGACATAATATCTCGGATAATTTTGATAACTAGCCATATCGCTTTAGTCAATTGAGAGTTATCCCTCTTTAATTATAGAAATTACCTAAAATTGGTCTTGTCAGCTCAATAACTTTGGGAGCTTTTGTCCAATCATCACCAAATTTAGTCAGAATGTGTATTGGCGTAATATCTTGGACAAATTTGATAACTAGCCATATTGCTCCAGTCGATAGAGAGTTATTGCCCTTTAATTATAGAAATTACCTAAATTAGTCTTGTCAGCTCAATAACTTTAGAAGCCTTTGTCCAATCATCACCAAATTTAGTCAGAATGTGTATTGGGATAATATCTCGGACAAGTTTGATAACTAGCCATATCACTTTAGTCAATCAAGAGTAATCGCCCTTTAATTATAGAAATTACCCAAAATTGGTCTTGTCAGCTCAATAACTTTAGAAGCCTTTGCCCAATCATCGCCAAATTTAGTCAGAATGTGTATTGGCATAATATCTCGGACAAGTTTGATAACTAGCCATATCGCTTTAGTCAATCAAGAGTTATTGCCCTTTTATTATAGAAATTACCCTAATTTGGTCTTGTCAGCTCAATAACTTAATAAGCCTTTGTCCAATCATCACCAAATTTAGTCGGAATGTGTATTGGGATAATATCTCGGACAAGTTTGATAACTAGCCATATCGCTTAGGTCAATCAAGAGTTATCGCCCTTTAATTATAGAAATTACCCAAAATTGGTCTTGTCAGCTCAATAACTTTAGAAGCCTTTGCCCAATCATCACCAAATTTAGTCAGAATGTGTATTGGCATAATATCTCGGACAAGTTTGATAACTAGTCATATCGCTTAAGTCAATTGAGAGTTTTCGCCCTTTAATTATAGAAATAACCTAAAATTGGTCTTGTCAGCTCAATAACTTTAGAAGCCTTTATCCAATCATTACTAAATTTGGTCAGAATGTGTATTGACATAATATCTCGGATAATTTTGATAACTAGCCATATCGCTTTAGTCAATTGAGAGTTATCCCTCTTTAATTATAGAAATTACCTAAAATTGGTCTTGTCAGCTCAATAACTTTGGGAGCTTTTGTCCAATCATCACCAAATTTAGTCAGAATGTGTATTGGCGTAATATCTTGGACAAATTTGATAACTAGCCATATTGCTCCAGTCGATAGAGAGTTATTGCCCTTTAATTATAGAAATTACCTAAAATTGGTCTTGTCAGCTAAATAACTTGTAAAGCCTTTATCCGATCATCACCAAATTTAGACAATATGTTTATGGGCAGAATATCTTGGTTACGTTTGATAACTTACAACGTTATCTTAGTCACTACACAATTATGTCCCTCGAAATGGCCAAAACTGTACTAACAGTGTCCGCTCTCTAAGTTTGGCTGACGTACAACCAATTACCACTATACTTGGTCTCAAAATAACAGGACGGGCGTATTTTGTGACATTTGGCGCTCTTGTTATTAATATAATGATTTCCATTTTCCAGCTGTTTTTCTCTCAGATGTTTCCGTAGCCTATTAACATAAAATGTCATACCAGGTGAAGAGTCAAAATGTAATACAAGCTAAATAAACATTGCATGTTCAAGGGTAGAAGAATTTACCTTGATGTTTGTACACTCAAGAGAGATTAGTTTCAAAAGTCCTTTAGTTGCAATATTAGATGAATTATTAAAAGATTAATCCTTTCACACATGAACACATGCATATGCATTTTGACGAATATGTACTGAAGGTGAATTTTGAAAGTGCTCATTGTTGCAAAATAAGAAACTGCTCACGATGAGAATTTTCTTTATTATGCCGCTATGTTTTTCAACTCTTCAATATTTATACTCTCATCTCTAGAGACTTCCTCTGTCCAGATATTATCAAAACTGTCTGCTGCAGATTTGCTGTACAATGGCAAAGGGTTAAAACTGCTTAATAAAGTCATTGGACAAATTCCAGAAGTTGTGGGAGTGTTTTTGTTTTTATTATAAATTTCTACACTCTGATGACCTTATTATTTTTCACTGTTTACAATATATGAGTATAATTAATCTAAATAACATAGGCTGTCATTACCCTAAATGAAACTTTAGAGGGGAGGAAAAAAATGATATTAAAAGCTTCGGCTGATTTCGTTTCTCAAGTACAGACCATTTCTTGTGCCTCTATAGCAAACAGCTTGAAAACATTTATGGAGAGTTTCTATATGTTTACCAACATGTTTTCAAACTCGTCTGCTTCAGATTTGTTGGCATAGAAAATCTTTATAAATGAAGGTAAAATTACTGAAAAAGGTTGAAAACATTGTGGTAAAAGGAGATATTGCTTGTCTGCTGCAGATGCGTCAAAATGCGTCTATATGTTAAATTTTGATTTGCTTGATTTTCTTTTTTATAAGCTACATACATTTTTATCCATGTGAAAGGGTCTTTATCACTACCTCATAGAGATGCTTTCCTAGGCATCTACAGCAGACGACTTTTGAAAATATTGTGGCAAAAGGAGAAAATTCTCCATTTGCCACTATGTTTTCAACTCTATTTAATAATTTAACTCTTCATTTATGGAGAGTTTTCAAATTTTTGTCAGTATGCTTGCAAAGTGTTCTGCTGCAGGTTTGTTGTATGTGGGAAAGGATTAATTGGGAAGCGGGTAAACAGTACAAGTTGAAATGGCAATCCCAGTAGAGATTTGTTCTTATCTAGGCTCCATATTGTACTTGTAGCATTTTTAACTAGATATATTTCCTATCTGTCTAAATGTCTAGTTACTAATCAGTTGTTTAACAAAACATGGAAATATTGAGATTACAAAAGATTATGGGGTTATTTATTGACTGAGCTCCAAGAATGTGTCATGCAATTATGTTAGATGTATGACCGCATACAAATGGTTGCATTAACCAGTGAGTGGATTTCTTCAAATTTAAAAGTCTTGTATAAATCTTGCAATACTACAATTAATTCGCCATTCCCATATATATGCAACTAATCTGCAGCAGAGAGCTTTGAAAACATTAAGTTTTAAATTTAAAAATAGTTTAATTTTAGCAAAGGGAAAAAATATTCATTATGAGCAATTTTGTCTATGTCACTATGTTTTAAAACGTCTATTTCTGCAGATAGGTTAAGAAGCATCTTATGCCTTTGTAATTTGTTTTGGGCAATTATTCTGTTTCTGACATTGTTTTTGAAATGCCGTCTGCTATAATAGCCTCAAACGTACTGTGGTTAAAGATAAAACCACACCTAAGTGAAGTCTGATCACGACATTCATTTTGAAAGTCGGTCTTGGTTGCAGGTGACAGTACAAGGGCTAAATTTCCTTCAATATTCACTACAATGTTTATACAAACAATTGTTCCATCATGTTCATGTTATTTTGGGTAGACTTGAAAAATGGTAGTAATGGCTGTCCTCCTTGGCGCTCAGGGTTGCATGGTTAGCATTACAACTGATTGGCTGGTGTCTAGGTAAAAAAGGGGATCAATGTTACTGGTAACTTACCCTGGAAATGCAGTGATATGACTGAATTTTTTTGAAAGCGTTGTAAAACACGAAGCAATAAGTTATTTCATGTGGTTTGATTTCAGACCAGAGATGATTGACTTTCGTCAGGTGAGAACACAGACCAACAAGCAGAACCTTGAGCTGGCCTTCTCTACAGCGGAGAGAGAGTTCGGAGTCACACGACTCTTAGATGCAGAAGGTAAGGCCTCATCCTGCAGTACCCTTTCCCACTGACAGCAAATCTGCAGTAGATGATGTTGAAATCATCTTGGCACAAATATGGAAAATCTCTACACAATGAAAGTATAATTATTGAATATAGTTCAAGGATCAACGTGATCTATTCTTATCACTCTCTGTCTGTCGTCCATTGTTAACTTTTAGCTTTAAACATCATCTCTTCCTAAACCACAGGAATAATTTCAACCTAACTTCACAGGAATGTTTCTTTGGTGGTCCTCTTTCAAAATTGTTCAAAGATTTAAATTCCATTGACAACATTGGATGATACGTACGGCATCAGAAAGGGGACAAAATGTCCAAACTTTAAAACCTTCTTCTCTGAATCTGCTTGAATATTATTTAGTAGAAATGTTCTTTTGGTGACCCTCTAAATGTATTGTTCAAGCCATAATGATTGGTTGAAAAAACATGGCAGTCAGGTGGCATTAGAAAAGGGGCAAAATGACAACATTTGAAAATTCCATTTTAATGAAAGTGCTTGTCTGATTCAAGAAAGTGAATAGGAATACTTACCTCAGTGATCCTCTTCTTAATTTATTCAAGCCGTATGGATTGGTTACAAACTCAAGCATCAGCACAAAAGGGGTATTTTGAACTTTTAGCTAAAAATGACAACTACCATTCCACTGGACCAATTTCAACTTAACTTCACAGGAATAATTCTTTGTTGGTCCTCTTTCAAAATTGTTCAAAGACTTACATTCTGTGTAGAACTTCGGCTGCTGCGGCATCAGAAAGGGAGAATAATACCCAAACTTTTAAATCCTTTCCCTCCATAATCCAATTCCAAGATAATTGTTCAAGCCATATTTGTTAAAAAATAGGGCAGTGAGGCGGCATCGGGAAAGGCGCAAAATGACAAAACTGTTTAATTCCATTCTTATTAAAGTTCTTGTTAGATTTCAAGATACAAATGGTCTTTACTGATAAGTTATTTTCTTAAACAGTGTCCCCCTCATTGCAGTTTCATTTGCACTCCTGATCAAATTTTCCCAGATATTTGCAGTTAAATATATGTTATTAATTTGCTATCACTCAGGTGATTGACTTAGGGCCTTCTTGGCACTCTTGTTTTTGTTGCAATCAAGCAAAATGCTTATGTTGAGCAATTTCTTCATCTGCCACAATGCTTTAAAAAGTTGTGTGCTGCAAATTCTTCAAAATGCATCGATCTGCAGGCGGGAAAGGTTTAAGTTGCTTCGAACACAGACATGTGAAGAGAAATATAACATTCTGGAAAAATTTAATGTATATCTGCGAAACATATTTATCAGTCCAAACATTGTTCAAAATTTAAGAAATTTCTTATTTTGAGTAATTTCTCTTTTTCCCACAATATAAAAAAAAGATCTTTGCTGAAATAAGAAAAAATAACCATTTCCCTGAGATAGACAACCTTCAGTAATATCAAATAATTGTTAAGTCATTGAAAGTCTGTTTATATTAATTGTCTTACAATCATAGTAAAAAGGTTTTTTTTTTTAAAAGAGACATTAGACAGCCTATCAAAACTCTCTTCAAAAACGCCATTCATGTGTAAATTCTTTAGTTGGTTTTAATGAATTCTAGATGATGTTGCATGATAAACCTAAATTGTATTCATTGTGCAAATATTATTGGGTGATGTGATATATACTTCTACCTGTTCTTGTTCATAGGGAAAGATAAATCAATGTAATTTCTCCTTTTCTTTACATTTTTCGTACATATGAAATGATAGTAGGGTCTCTCCTTTACAATGGTATTAATTGAAATACAGTTGTCAGCACAGCATAAAACCCACAGTTAAATCTCTTTCGTTTAAAAATGCTTATTATAGTTTTAACCCTTTGCCTCATACGAAATTCTGCAGCAGACGACTGAATATATTTTGTCAAAAAATAGAAAATCTCTAATTGAATGGATAACCTATGACTAAAAGTGGAAAACATTGTGGCAAATGGAGAAATTGCTCCTTTTTGAGCAATTTCTTCTTTTGTCACTATGTTTTCAAAAAGCCGTCTGCTGCATAGGCGTCAGAAAGCGTCTATATGAGGTAAAGGGTTCGAGCGTCCAGTATGTTGTCAGCTCAATAACTTAAGAAGCCTTTGTCCAATCATCACCAAATTTGGTTAGAATGTGTATTGGCATAATATCTTGAACAAGTGCGATAACTCGCCATATCACTTAAGTCACACCAGCCCCGGTAGCTCAGTCGGTAGCGACGCGGGCTGTCAATCCGGGGGTTGTGAGTTCAAATCCCGGCTCGGCCAACTTTCTTTCTGAGGATTGACAAAAGTCAATGCGACATGCGTCATTCGTCTTCCACCAATTGGCTAAGTCTATGTGGAAAAGCAGCCAGTTGCTTGGGAAGATTGTTGTGTGGAGTACTGGTGTGAGAAAACCAGGAAATGCATGAGTAGGTGAACTGGCCGCCGTGATATAACTGAGAAATTGTTAAAACGGCGTTAAACCCCAATCAATCAATCAACCAATCATCACCAAATTTAATCAGAATGTGTATGGGCATAATATCTCGGACAATTTTATAACCAGCCATTTTGCCCGAGTCACTGTAGAGTTATTGCCCTTTAATGACAAATTACCTAAAATCAGTCTTGTCCATTCAATAACTTTAGAAGCCTTTGTCTAATCACCACCATATTTAGTCAAAATGTGTATGGGCATAATATCTCTGACAAGTGCTATAATCAGCCATATCGCTCAAGTTATTTTATTTGATCATCACCAAATTTAGACAATATGTTGATGGACAGAATATCTTGGTCAGGTTCGATAACTAACCAGGTTATCTTAGTCACTCCACACTTATGTCCCTCAAAATGGCCAAAACTGTATTAACAGTGTCCTCTCTCTAAATTTTCGTGACGTACAACCAATTATCTCTATACTTGGTCTCAAAAAACAGGACAAGCGTATTTTGTGAAAGTTGGCGCTCTTGTTTAATTCTGGAATTCAGTATTGAATTAACCTTTTCCCACATACAGGCGCTATCTGAAGTCTCTGCGGCAGAAGACTTTTGAAAACATTGTGACAAAAGGAGGAATTGCTCAAAATGAGCAATTTCACCTTTTGCCACTATGTTTTCAACTTAATTCAGTAATTATACTTTCATTTATAGAGATTTTCCATCTTATTACAAGATTGTTTTCGAAGTCATCTGCTGCAGATTTGCTGTATGTGGGAAAGGGTTAAGTGATCATGATTTTGATGTAAAAAGTTAATAACTTCACATAAAAAATATGTGAATACAAGACCTTATGTGTACATGAATATTTATTTGAGTGCACATTATAAACCTGCCATTTTTACACATAATTTCTTAACTTTGACCGTGAAACATCTTAATTCATACTGTTAAACTTTCTGTCTCAAAATTCGAGTCAGTTCAATCATATTTTATGGCCTTTACCCTTTGCCACTTGTAGACACATTACGACGCATCTGCAGCAGACGACTTTTAAAAACAGTGTGACTAAAAGAGGATTTGCTCAAAACGTGCAATTTCTCCTTTTGCCACAATTCTTCAACTCTATTCAATAATTTGACTTAAATTTATTGAGGTTTCCTTAGTTTTGCTCAAATGTTTTCAAAGTCGCCTGCTGCAATACCATACTTGGTTTACACTGTAGAACGGATTCATAGAAATGTTGACTGATGCTGTTTAAGATGTCATATTTCTCCAATGAGCATAAAGTCAGGAAGATTAATGGTGCTACTGTTTGGCCCTACATCAGCTTATTTGATTTTCAGCCATTATCATGATACAGAAGAGCTGCCATATCTCTGCAGCACACATATCGTTTAAAAACATTATGGGAAATAACTATTAATGAGCTATACATAATGGTTGGTTACCAACATTATAACACACTTAGAAAACTGGAATTCACGTTAGCCTTCCAGTGATTCAAACATTGTCATCATAGACTTAATCTTTTCCCACATAAAGACACTTTCTCACGCCTCTGCAGTAGACGACTTTTGAAAACACCTTCAATTCTTTTGATACTTTAACTCTCATTTATGGAGATTTTTCACATTTTTGCCAGTATGTTTTCAAAGTCGTCTGCTGATTATTTGTTGTATGTGGGAAAGAGTAGAAGGCTTATTGCCAAATTACAGATTGTTTGAGTCTTGGCGTCCCCATAACGGAATTATTTTAAAGTACATTTTTAGTTTTTTGTCATACAATGCATCTAGGACTAAATTATATGTACACCGATAATGAAGGCTCTTAGGTGAGACCATGCAAATATACATGCTTACATGAGACCCCAAATTGCAAGATACAGCTGATATATAATTTCCTGTTTTACATAATCTGTGTGTATATGTTACAGATGTGGATGTGGAGAGACCAGATGAGAAGTCTATCATCGTCTATGTGTCCTCATTGTATGAACAGTTCCCTGAAGTCCCCTCAGTGGAGCAGTCACTCAAGGATAATGTAAGTCATCTGTTTCCTGTAGTCCACTCAGTGGAGCAGTCACTCAAGGATAATGTAAGTCATCTGTTTCCTGTAATCCATTCAGTGGAGCAGTCACTCAAGGATAATGTAAGTCATCTGTTCCCTGTAGTCCCCTCAGTGGAGCAGTCACTCGAGGATAATGTAAGTCATCTGTTTCCTGTAGTCCACTCAGTGGAGCAGTCACTCGAGGATAATGTAAGTCATCTGTTTCCTGTAGTCCCCTCAGTGGAGCAGTCACTCAAGGATAATGTAAGTCATCTGTTCCCTGTAGTCCCCTCAGTTCAGCACTCACTTAAGGGTAATGTAAGTCTTCTGTTCCCTTTAGTCCCCTCAGTTCAGCACTCACTCAAGGGTAATGTAAGTTGTAAGTCCCCTCAATAGAGAAGTCACTTAAGGATAATGTAAGTCATCAGTTCCCTGACGACCCCTCAGTAGAGAAGTCACTTAAGGATAATGTAAGTCATCAGTTCCCTGACGACCCCTCAGTAGAGAAGTCCCTCAAGGACAATGTAAGTCATCAGTTCCTTAAAGTTCCCTCAGTGAAGCACTCACTCAAGACAATGCAAGTCATCAGTTCCCTGAAATCCCATCAGTTGAGCACTCGCTCAAGGGTAATGTTAGTCATCGTTTCCCTGCAGTCCCCTCAGTCGATCATTCACACAAGGTTAATACTAGTCATCGTTTCCCTGCAGTCCCCTCAGTCGATCATTCACACAAGGTTAATGTTAGTCATCGTTTCCCTGCAGTCCCCTCAGTTGAGCACTCACTCAAGGTTAATGTAAATCATTAGTTCCCTGATGTCCCCTCAGTTGAGCACTCACTCAAGGAATAGGTAAGACATCAGTTTTCTGAAGTCCCCTAAGTTGAGCACTCACTCACGGACAATGTAAATCATCAGTTCCCTGAAGTGCCCTCAGTTGAGCACTCACTCTAGGGTAATGTTAGTCATCATTTCCCTGTAGTCCCCTCAGTTGAGCACTCATTTGAGGATAATGTAAGTCATCAGTTCCCTGAAGTCCCTGAGTGAAGCAGTCACTCAAGGATAATGAAGGTCATCAGATCCCTCAGTTTTGTAGTCCCATCAGTGGAGCACTCACTCAAGGGTTATGTAAGTCATCAGTTCCCTTTAGTTCCCTAAGTGGAGCGCTCACTCAATGAACAGGTATTCAGTCATCAGATCCCTGAAGTCCCCTGACTGGAGCAATCACTAAAGCATAATGTAAGTCATCCGTTCCCTGTAGTCCCCTCAGTTGAGCACTCACTCAAGGTTAATGTAAATCATTAGTTCCCTGATGTCCCCTCAGTTGAGCACTCACTCAAGGAATAGGTAAGACATCAGTTTTCTGAAGTCCCCTAAGTTGAGCACTCACTCACGGACAATGTAAATCATCAGTTCCCTGAAGTGCCCTCAGTTGAGCACTCACTCTAGGGTAATGTTAGTCATCATTTCCCTGTAGTCCCCTCAGTTGAGCACTCATTTGAGGATAATGTAAGTCATCAGTTCCCTGAAGTCCCTGAGTGAAGCAGTCACTCAGGGATAATGAAGGTCATCAGATCCCTCAGTTTTGTAGTCCCATCAGTGGAGCACTCACTCAAGGGTTATGTAAGTCATCAGTTCCCTTTAGTTCCCTAAGTGGAGCGCTCACTCAATGAACAGGTATTCAGTCATCAGATCCCTGAAGTCCCCTGACTGGAGCAATCACTAAAGCATAATGTAAGTCATCCGTTCCCTGTAGTCCCCTCAGTTAAGCACTCGCTCAAAGATAATGTACATCATAAGTTTCCTGAAGTTCACTCAGTGGAGCACTCGATAAAAAGTAATGTAAGTCATCAGTTTCCTGAAGTCCCCTGAATGGAGCAGCCACTCAAGGGTTATGTAGGTCATCAGTTCCCTTAAGTTCCCTAAGAGGAACAGTCACTCAAGGATAATGCAAGTCATTAGTTTGCTGAAGTCCCCTGTGTGGAGCAGTCACTGAAGGATAATGAAAGTCTTCCTTTAGTGACGGGGGCTCAGAGGTAGAGCATCCGCCTCAATTTCTTCTTTTGCAGCAATGTTTTCAACATGATTCAATAATTTTACTTTATCGAGAATTTTTCATGATTTTTCCCAGACGTTTGAATGCATGGAGGGAAAGGTCTCAACTTTAAAGGTCTAAATACCAGTTATTTATCTGATTTAACATGAATCTGTTGCATTGAAAACATCTACTAAAAAGTTTGTAACAGCTTGAAAATTTGAATTGTAATATGTTTCAGAGTTGTAAAGCATTGTTGGTGATGGGGATGTGGTTTATATGGGATAAATTTCTCACTTTCCCTCATTGTTTTCAAAAGATGCTTCAAAATACAACTTTGTGTTAGAAAGGGTTAAAATATACCCTGAATAAGATAAACAACAATTGTATATTTTTACAGGAGAGACAGTTGAAGATAGAAGAATACAAAGAATTGTCATTCCCTCTGGTATCATGGCTACAGGATGTGATATTGATGTTCTCTGAGAGAAACTTTCCTACAACTCTCATAGAAATGAAGGTAACAAATCATTTGGCTCACAATACAAACTTGAAATCTTGTTAGCATGATATTTTGTTGTTCACATAAATTTTAAATGTGTTTCCCTTTTGATGGATCAGCCAATAGACGACACCAATCTAGCATCATCACTTGTAAAAGGTCATAGTGATTATATTAGTGTCTCAACAACTTCATCTGTGGCGACTTCTTTTCTTATCAAATTGTTATTAAACATAAGACTTACAATAATAAGCATCATCTCTTGTACGAGTTCGCATTTCACCAACCTAGGTCAAAGATCAAGGTTACAGTGATTATATATTAGGGTCTCCACAACACCATCTCTCCAAGGACTTCTTTTCTTATCCAATTGTTATCAAACTTTACACATATGTTCACAAGCATCGTCTCTTGTACGAGTTCGAATTTCACCAACCTAGGTCAAAGATCAAGGTTACAGTGATTATATTAGTGTCTCAACAAGGTCACAGCGTTAATAATAACACTTCTGTTTAAAAGGTGTCGTTGCTCTAGCACTTACATTTGCGGATGGAATTCCTTCATACTTAATACACAGATGCATTGTAAAGATGGCTTGGACATGTTTGAGTTTAACTGACCTAGGTCAAATGTCAAGGTCACAGTGACTAATATGTCGGTTTGAAATGACATCATTGCTCTTGCCCTTTCATTTGTGAAGAGAATTCCTTCATTTTTCATACACATGTTCAGTGTAAGAAGAGCTTGGACATGTTTGAGATTTACTGACAAAGGTCAAGGTCACAGTGACTAATACATGTCAAAAAGGCGCCATCTCTCTATCACTTTCATTTATGGATGGATTTCTTCATATTCATACATTGGTTCAGTGTAAAGAGAGCTTGGACATGTTCGAGTTGTACTGCCTTAGGTCAAAGGTCAAGGTCCCAGTGACTATAATGTATCTGTCGGAAAGAATATCATCACTCTAGCACTTTTATTTGTGGACGGAATTCCTTCATACTTTATACATATGTTCAGTGTCAAGAGAGCTTGGACAGGTTCATTGATGTAGGTCAAAGTTCACAGCGACTATAAACCATCTGTACCTGCTAGGAGATTTGTATCATCGGCGATGCTCTTGTTAAACTTGCATGCCAGTTGATGGGTTAACCCTTTCCCTCATATAGACGCTTTCTGATGCCTCTGCAGCAGACGGCTTTTTGAAAACATGGTGACAAAAGAAGAAATTGCACAAAACGTGCAATTTCTCCTTTTGCCACAATGTTTTCCTCTTTTTGTCATAGGTTATCCATTCAATTATGGAGATTTTCCATTTTTTGACAAAATACGTTCAAAGTCGTCTGCTGCAGAATTGTCATATGAGGGAAAGGGTTAACTCTGTGTATGTAGAAGTGAATACCTTACTACCTATCCTTTTCTCTGATTTGGGCTTGTAGTTTTGTTTGATTCGATTAATCCTTACATGAAATCTGCATCAGTCAATTTTGGAAATATCCCTGCCAAAAATGAAAAATCCCTTTAAACAAAGGTAAACTTATTGAATGAGTTGAAAACTTTGTGGATCCCTGTTTGCCAAAATGTTTTCAAAGGTCATCTGCTGCAGATGTGTCAAAGTGGGTTACATAATAGTTAATTGCCCAACCTTTTTATATCCATTAAAATACATTTCTTTCTTTTTTTCAGTCATTATTATTGGATTTGAATAGGTTTAAAATTGAAGATGTCCCCCCACGGCTTGAAATAAGGAAAAGAATATTAAAACTATTTGATGACATACAGGTAAGATTTTATGATGTTGGCCTCAAATATTATTTCTCAAGGCACGTTTTGCTCACCTGAGCAAGGGTGGGGATGTTGTGATTGCTGTCTGTCTGTTTTTTTGTTTACATTATTCTTTAAAAAATCTTCTCTTCTGAAGCTATTAGCTCAATTCTTAGGGTAATCCTCTACAAGCTGGCGAGTAGGGATTTGGACTTTTTATCCTTGTATGGCAATGCCTTTACATTTAAACAGATTTTAATTATTCAACTGGATAAAAACATATCTTGTTGATGTTCCATCCGTTTCATTGTTGACATAGAATTTTTTATATCAAATTGATCTGTTTGTGTAGGTGTCGATTTTTAACCTTTATGTGACAACTTTAACCCTTTCCCTCATACGACAATTCTGCAGCAGACAACTTTGAACATATTTTGTCAAAAATTAGAAAATCTCTATAATTGAATGGATAACCTATGTGACTAAAAGTGGAAAACATTGGGGCAAAAGGAGAAATTGCTCGTTTTGAGCAATTTCTTCTTTTGTCACTATGTTTGCAGAGGCGTCAGAAAGCGTCTATATGAGGGAAAGGGTTAATAACATAGACAATCTCTGTAAGAATGTTTATGTTATGGATTAAGATTGAAAACATTTTGGCAATAGGGAAAATGTCTCAGTATGAGCGATTTATACTTTTGCCACTATATCTTGAAAACTCTTCTGTGAAAGATGTGTCAAAAATCATCTGCATGTGGAAAGGGTTAACCCTTTCCCTCATACAACAATTCTGCAGCAGACGACTTTGAACATATTTTGTCAAAAAATAGAAAATCTCTAAAATTAGATGGATAACCTAGATGGAAATCGGCCGAGCCCCGGTAGCGACGCGGGCTGTCAATCCAGGGTTTGTGAGTTTGAATCCCGGCTCGGCCAACTTTCTTTCCGTCGATTGCAAAAGTCATTGCGACACGCGTCATTCGTCTTCCACCAATGGGCTAAGTCTATGTGGAAAAGCAGCCAGTTGCTTGGGAAGATTGTTGTGTGGAGTACTGGTGTGAGAAAACCAGGAAATGCATGAGTAGGTGAACTGGCCGCCGTGATATAACTGAGAAATTGTTAAAAACGGCGTTAAACCCCAATAAATCAATCAATAGATGGAAATCGTTTTGAGCAATTTCTTCTTTTGTCACTATATTTTCAAAAATCCGTCTGCTGCAGAGGCATCAAAAAGCGTCTATATGAGGGAAAGGGTTAGGGTATTTTACAGGGTAGTAAACCAAAGCAAATTCCCTCCTGTTTTATCTTTTTATTTTCCCAAAGAGTTATTCTCGACACCAAATGTCTTTCTGAGCATCACATTGTATGCTGATTAACCCTTTCCCTCATATAGATGCTTTCTGATGCCTCTGCAGCAGACTGCTTTTTGAAAACATAGTGACAAAAGAAGAAATTGCTCAAAACAAGCAATTTCTCCTTTTACCACAATGTTTTCTACTTTTAATCATAGGTTATTCATTCAATTATAGAGATTTTCCACTGTTTCACAAAATATGTCCAAATTTGTCTGCTGCAGAATTGTTGTATGAGGGAAAGGATTAAATAAAAGTAATAAAATATCACTGGTCTGGCAAATGAGTTGTACTTTTTTGCCAAGCTGGACATTGATTTTGTCTGAAATAAAGATGAACTGACCAAAAAAGGAATTGATGCTTAAAATCCCTAACCCCTTTTCTACATTCAACAAATATGCTGCAGACGACTTTGTAAACATAAAGGCAGTTTCATTGGGGATCTCTATAATTGGAAGCATAATGACTGAATAGAGTTTAAAACATTGTGAAAAAAGGGGAAATTTTTCATTATGAGCAATTTCTCCAAAGTTATGCTTCAGTTTTGCTCAAGTTACATTTTGTCCATATGTGTTTTCAAAACAAACAACCTTAAATATATTTTGTGGTAAGAGATTAAATCTGTATCACTTCTTGGTAAACCTTTTTATACGCCCGGATCGTATTATAGTTTTAAGTGCGGCGTCCAGTATGTTGTCAGCTCAATAATTTAAGAAGCCTTTGTCCAATCATCACCAACTTTGGTCAGAATGTGTATTGGGATAATATCTCGGACAAGTTTGATAACTAGCTATATCGCTTTAGTCAATCGAGAGTTATCACCCTTTAATTATAGAAATTACCCAACATTGGTCTTGTCAGCTCAATAACTTAAGAAGCCTTTGTCCAATCATCACTAAATTTGGTCAGAATGTGTATTGGGATAATATCTCGGACAAGTTTGATAACTAGCCATATCGCTTAAGTCAATCAAGAGTTATTGCCCTTTTATTAAAGAAATTACCTAAAATTGGTCTTGTCAGCTCAATAACTTTAGAAGCCTTTGTGTAATCATCACCAAATTTAGTCAGAATTTGTATTGGCATTATATCTCGGACAAGTTCAATAACTAGCCATATCGCTTAAGTCAATCAAGAGTTATTGCCCTTTAATTATAGAAATTACCTAAAATTGGGATTTTCAGCTCAATATCTTTAGAAGCCTTTGTCCAATTATCACCAAATTTGGTCAGAATGTGTATTGGCATAATATCTCGGACAAGTTCGATAACTACCCATATTGCTTTAGTCAATCGAGAGTTATCGCCCTTTAATTATAGAAATTTCCTAAAATTGGTCTTGTCAGCTCAATAACTTTAGAAGCCTTTGTCCAATCATCACCAAATTTGGTCAGAATGTATATTGGCATAATATCTTGGACAAGTTCGATAATTTACCACGTTATCTTAGTCACTACACACTTATGTCCCTCGAAATGGCCAAAACTGTACTAACAGTGTCTGCTCTCTAAATTTGCCTAATGTACAACCAATTGTCACTAAACTTTATTGGTCTAAAAAAAAAACAGGACGTATTTTGTGGCATTTGGCGCTCTTGTTCCACATACAGACGCATCTGCAACTAGCAACTTTTGAAAATATTGTTGCAAAAGGAGAAAATGCTCTTCATGAGTTTTAAACTCTATTCAGTGATATGATAACACTTTCATTTATATAGATTTACCATATGTGTTTTCAAAGTCCTTTGCTGCAAGTATGTTGTATGTGGGAAAGGATTATGCCATTACTTAACTTAGTTTTGTTATCAAATGGGTGGTAATTTATGATGTATAATTACAGAGTTCTGGTGCTTCCCATCTTGGTACGGATGATGAACTGTATCCGGACAATATCAACAGGTTGTGGAACAGATTAGAACATACAGTACAGGAACGGGAGATGGCAGTACAGTCAGAAATCATTCGGTAATCACACATCATTCACTGCTTATCTCATATGCCAAAAACATAATCTTTCAAATTGAAATCATTTCTTAATTCATACAAGATGACTTTTGAAAACAATGTTTTCAAGTCTTTTCAATAATTATGTTCTCTTCGAAGAAGAGGGGGGTATATTGCTTTGCACATGTCGGTCGGTAGGTCCGTTTGTCTGTTGGTAGACCAACACTTGTCCAAGTGATAACTGTACCTACCATTCTCAAACTTTGAATGAACATTGGTCATAATCTTAAAACTGACTCATAGACATCCAATGTGAAATGACAAATCAGCTGGCATTTTGGTCCAAGCATATTTTATTCAATTGTCCAAATATTCCTGACAACATGGTGCTCAGGGGGGCATAATGTTTGCCAAACATAATCTTTCAATTTGAGATCATTTCATAATTTATCAGCATGCCCATTCACGCAAAATGTTGCGTGAATCACGTAAAATAATCAGCATGCACATAAAAGTTCTGATGTTGAGGGGTACACGCACGTACAATTAATATGAAGAAATAAGACACTCTATTCTATTATTTTTATTGTTGTTGCCTTTCAATTTTCGGCTTCAAGTCTTTCAACTATGAAAATATACGATCGGGCTGAATCGGACATTTGTGGATGGGAAAACCCATCTTTATCGGAAATGCATCGGATCGTTTCGTCACATCTCAACTGTTCTTTAATATATTATACGGAAATATCCGATTGAACAATCGGTTGTCATCGTTCAACTTCGACAAGCCAATAAGCAATGTACAAACTGGTCACATGATCAGTAAGTCAAATATGTCGTAAACAGACAAGCAGGGCACAGCTCATTATCGAGAAGTTGCGATTACGTATCCAAAACATTGCATCGTCTGCGCGGGCGAAATGAACAAAAAAAGACCATAAAAAGCTTCTTCCAACCGATAAACAGTAAGCGAAGATATTGAAATAAAAGAAAATGTCCTATTTTAAAGAGCTAGTCATTAATTAGTCCCGTTAGAGTAAAACTAGACGTATAATCGGATGCGCTTTTTTCGGATCCTTTTTATGGCGAAGTAACCATTGTATCTTTTATTTTTCAAATTGAATTTAAAGACATTTGATAGTGACGCAAGTTCTTTTTACATGATTACACAGTGGTATTTGCCGATTCATATTGGCATGAGCCTGAATTGAAGAGAACAGAATGCAGATGTTATGTTTGTCCATTGCAGATATTTTTCTTTTTGTCTACAACAGACACATTTTAAATACACTGTGGGAGAGGGATATATTGCTCATACTTTTGTCTTCTTTCAATGATAATCTTAATTTGTACTTTCTCTTTAATTAGTCAATCTGTTAAGTTTTTGTCTTTTCCTTGAATGTGGAGAGGGAGATGATAAAAAAGAACAAAATTTATTATATCTGTACCCCTTATTGTTACTGTGTACCCCAAATTTCCAAAGGCAGTGGGTACATGTACCCAAAATCTCAGAACTCAGTGGGCATGCTGTTTATACAAGATGACTATTGAAAACAATGTATTCAAGTCATTTTAATAATTACAGCTTAATTTAATGGGATTTTCAATATTCTTGAGTAGTTATTTTCAAAGAAGTCTTCTGCATTTGTTTTGTAAGACAGAGTTAACCTTATTAGGAATGAATCATTGTTTGATTATCCTCTGTTTCTGTATTTATTTAAACTTGAGTAATTGGATTACAACTCTCGGATCCACTTAAATGTTTGTAGGGTTGTTACATTAGCTCACTGATCAAGTTATATAACTATGCCTTTCTGTTAAGCCTTGCCAACATACAACAAATCTGCAGCAGACTACTTTTAAAATATCTGGGCAAATGAAGAAATTTCTCATTTAGATTTCAAACATCTGCTTCAGAGTCTTCAGAAACCGTCTTTATTTGGGAAAGGGTTTAACAAAATTATGATTCATTTCCTAATTTCCTAGAATCAACAATTAATTCAAAACATTTTTATTTATTTCAGATTAGAGAGATTTCAAAGGCTAGCCGAGAAAATACACCGAGAATCAAAACACTGTGATGACAGTCTCAATGACATTGATCGACGAATCGGGGAAGAGGAGCGACGCATTGAGTCTCTCCATCCTTTTGAAGCTAAGCGTAACTGTGATGCCCTTGATCGGGCCGTTAAAACTATCGAGGATAATGTGCAGTCCTTGCTACGTGATGCACAGGCCCTACAAGATGGCAAATATGCCACTTCTGATAATATATATAGAAGGTAGGTATCCATGTATTTCAATCTTTTCCTGACATTGTCATGGACTAAAAATGGTCTATTTGGGAAGGTAGTCAATTGTCTTTGAAGGATGTCGTGTGGAGTACTGGTGCAAGAAAAACAGGAAACAGTTATTAAGGTGAAATGCTGGCCTCTTCATTAAATGATGCTTTAAATGATAATTAAGAGCAATTTCTTCTTTGTTCACCAAGTTTTCTACAATGTCTTAAATTGGGCTGTAATTCCGATAAATTCATAATTATGTCCAATTTGGAAATTGCATTTTTTCTGAAGATGTTAACCTTTCCCATATACAACAAATGGGCAGCAAAAGAAAAAAAAGCATCTGCATTTTGGATAGGGTTACAAAATCCGTTGTAATTAGCCACAATATGGCATTTTGGTTATCTACTTTCATGCTCAGACATTTTTTTCTTTGGTATACTTTCAGGGTCTCTGGTTTATTATCCCGAGTCTCCCAAGTAAGAAACGATCTATATACAAATGTCAAACAAAAACTTGTATCAAAATCCTACGTGGAAGATAACATTACGACGACACGGCGTCGGGAGGTTGTGACTGAAGTTCGTCTCATAGAAAACAACCCAGCATTCAGACATGTGCAACACTGTTTAAACTGGATCGAGGCGAAACAAAATGCATTGGAGGATGTGGAATTTGGAAGTGACTTAGCCACCATACAAATGAATCATGATAGTTATAAAGAAGACCATTTAGAAATAACAGGGTTTAAAAAGGAGATAGACAAATGTATAAATGATCGGGTAAGTTGAACAAGCTGCTTTATTTGGTTGAGGACATGCCAAGATATTGAGAAGGAATTTTGTTTCAAAATGTTGGCAAAAATGGAATTTCTCAATAAATGAATGTGTAATTATTGAATAGAATTGATAACATTGTGGCAAAAAAAGAAATTGCTCATTATGATCAGTTTCTCCTTTTGCCACAATTGTCCTGATATTCAACATTTTCTACATATTTATCAACACATCTGTTCCTTTAATCACTCTCGTTTCTCAGATGCTTTCAAAGCAGGGTTAAAACTTCAGACAGAAATGAAGAGTTATATATTCAATTTACTTACCTCATTGAGTCAGCCATGGCCAAATGTTTAACTTTCAGAATTTGGAATCGTTCATGGTTTGATCCCAGCGCATGGCGATTATGGTCGAGTGCCCATGCAATGTGCAAGGCACATTTTCAAGTCTAGTACTGGTCAGTTACTCGGACCATAAATTATTATACAACTATGATATGACTGAAATACCATTAAAAATGTTAAGAGTACACATCAAGTGACATAACTTGTTAATTACAGGTTAATTTGGCGCCAGATGAACAAGATCTTTATACTGAATGGTTATCTAAAGTAGAAGTCAGCTACTCATTGCTAAATGTAAGTAATTATACTTATCTTACACTTGTAAACGTTTTATTTCATTTGTCTGCTTTGATACGTTGACATATCTCTTCTCCTTTAACTGTCTGTCAAGCTTTTACTGACTGACTTATTGACAGGTAAAGCATTTAGTGGGGTTGCTAAATAATTGGTATATCAGGTAAATGGTTAATTTTGCTTTAATAAAAAAAATTGAGTGCTCCACAATATCTTTCTTATTGTTCATTTAAGCCCTATGTTGTGGGTACTCAAAACAAACATCTCACATAGACGATTCTTTTGATTTATAACATGATCAAAATGAAGGGTACCTCATATCTATGTCTCCCTAACTATGACTATTGCAGAATACATCTAGTCGTAGAATGAAGAGCCTGGAATCACTGGTAGAATTTTTACAAGCAGCCACACAGGAGATCATATGGCTCAATGAGAAAGAGAAAGTTGAAGTGACGAGAGATTGGAGCTCCAGTCGACTGAATGTCCCCGCAGTCGAGGAGTTCTACAAGGTAACAGAGTTTGTGTTTTATCTGTATGGGTGTTTATGTTGAAAACTGTTTGTGCACCAGCCAATAAAATCACATTATTAATTATCATGAATGATTTAAGCTTGTCCCTGTTACAGGTGTCATTGAATATTTAAAATATCTAAGAAGACGGGGGGGCATTGCTCATTTTAGTGTGTTCAACAACTGCTTTTGATATTGTTTTCAAACCTTAATGCATCTAAAGGATACGAAACACATGTCATTTTTACACAGATTACAAGACTGCCATAGGTACATTAGAAGATATGATGAAAGTGCTGTGTATCTGTTTTATGGTCAATTATGAAAAGCTTTATGATGCCTCCAAGAATGGCATACAAGTTAACTCTCTCCAGCAGCAGGAGACTATGTAAACCTCCACATGATTGATAGAAAATATCTGTACTCTTTAACCCTTTCCCTCATACAACAATTTTGCAGCAGACGACTTTGAACATATTTTGTCAAAAAATAGAAAATCTCTACAATTGAATGGAATGACTAAAAGTGGAAAACATTGTGGCAAAAGGAGAAATTGCTTGTTTTGAGCAATTTCTTCTTTTGTCACTATGTTTTCTAAAAGCCATCTGCTGCAGAGGTGTCAAAAAGCGTCTATATGAGGAAAAGGGTTAATTACTGAATAGAGCTGAAAACGTTGTGTCAAAACTGCACATTATGATCTATTTCTGCATTTGCCACAATGTTTCCAAATATTGTCTTCTGCAAATGCATCAAAATGTGTCTGTATGTGGAAAAGGGTTATTGGAAAGTTACCAATGGAGAAACTTATGATATGCCTATAGATTGAATTATTTAAATTGCATTATGGACATCCGAACCATATGTTTTCTTATTTTCTCATTTTTAATGGAATTTTCATCTAATTATAAAAACAGTAAAAACTTATTATTGTATTAGATTTTAGAAGTAAAGTATTATTTTTAGGGAAGTCCAGTAATGCGGGGTCAGGAAAGACAGGTTAGAGTATTTACCAAAATGGGCCACATAACCGAAAAATGGACCTTTCTCTGATACAAAACAAAAACATTAAAGAAAAAGAAGAAATTGTTAATAATGCACAATTTCTTCTTGTCCATTAATGGTTTCTATACAATCGCTGATCAATATTTTTGTTTAACCCTTTTCACTCATGCAGATGCATTCTGACACCTATGAAGAAGATGACATTTGAAATCATTGTGACAAAAGGAGAAATTGCTAATAAGCAGCAATTTCCAAATTTGCCATTTCAACTATATTTAATAATTATACTTTAATCTATAGGAATTTTCTATAGTGATGCCTCTATAATTTTTCAGTTGTCAGCTGCAGATGTGTCGTATGTGGGAAAGGGTTAACCCTTTCCCACATGCTGCAAATCTGCAGCAGACGACTTTAACAATGACTAATCAAAACTATGTAAAAACCCTTTTGTCACAATGTTTTCAAAAAACGTCTGCTGTAGATGTGTCCGAATTTGTCTGTAGGTGGGGAAGGGTTAATATGATTTGCTTTTTGTCTTAACCTCAAAGGAGTTTAATTCCGAAATCTGAAAGAGGTAGTCAAGCATTGACTGAGATATTCATTGAAGATTTATTTCACCCTGTATATAATCAGTGTTTCTGTTGCTGTATAGGGTGTTCCAAATGTTCACAAAGAAATGTCGGAAAGCAAGATTTCGAATGTTTTGTGGCTCATTTTCATTATGAATGAAACAGTACATTCCACTTAGTTGCAGAATAGATTTCCCTGAATTATTCAGAAACTCTTTATTACATAATGACAGACGTCTTTTAACTGCTTACCTGATATGACATTTGCATAATTGTCTACCTAGAAACCATCTGAGAAAATTTATTGTCTGTATAATTGGATGATCATTATCCATGAAGAGAGAAATTGGTTCGTTTTTTTGTCAATTTCTTCTTTTCATACGATGTTTTCAAAAGTCTGCTGCAGAGGCATTAAAAGTCATGTTCATCATGTTGTGAGTTTGTTGGAAATACTTCATGACAAGAAAACTGTAGTTAAGAGGAATGTACTACATTAGGAGTAGGTTATTGGACAATACAACCATTATTGCTATGAATGACATTTTTTAGTTGCAAACTGTAATTATGTTTATCTTTTGAATATTGTTCTTATTTTATCTGTTGGAAACGGTGTTAAACCCCAACAAAACAAACAAACGAACAAACAAAATCTTATTTTATGTTTTTTTGTAATTTTATTATTTCAGTGAGATATTTGCATGAATTTATTCATTATTTACTGACTGGTTTGAATTACATTTAACACCTTTCCACATATAGAAGCTTTCTGACACCTCTGCAGCAGACGACTTTTGAAAACATTGTGACAAATGGAGAAATTGTCATAATGTTTTTTTTTTACTTTTTAGCTCACCAGAGCACGAAGTGCTCAAGGTGAGTTATTGTGATCGCCTTTTGTTCGGCGTTCGTCGTCAACATTTGCTTGTTAACATTTATAGGCAACATTTTGCATCCAATCATCATGAAAGTTTATCAGAACATACATCTCCATCAAATCTAGGCCAAGTTTGAAACTGGGTCATGTGGGGTCACTAACAAGGTCACTAGATCAAATTAAATGAAACGCTCTTGAAGCTGCATTTTGAGCATGTTGAAACTTTGTCAAAATGTTTGTCTTAGTCATATCTAGGCCAAGTTCGAATATAGGTAATGTTGGGTCAAAAACTAGGTCACTAGGCCAAGTTGAAGGAAAACTTTGTTAACACTAGCGGTCGCAATTTTTGCCAGAATGTTTGTCTTAATGATATCTAGGTCAAGTTCGAATATGGGTCATATTGGATCAGAAACTAGGTCACTAGACCAAATTGAAGGGAAATGTTGTTAACACTGTAGAAGCTGCATTTTTTGCTTCAGCATCTTAGAATTTGGTCAGAATGTTTTTCTGAATTGTATCTAAGCCAAGTTATTTTGGGTCAGAAACTAGGTCACTAGGCCAAATGGAAGGGAAATGTTGTTAACACTCTGGATGCTGCATTTTTAATTTGAGAATGTTGAAACTATCAGAATGTTTGTCTTGATGATATGTAGTCCAAGTTCAAATATTGGTCATTTCTGTTAAAAACTAGGCCACTAGGCCAAATTGAAGAACAATCTTGTTAACACTCTTGAAGCTGCATTTTGAGCATGTTGAAACTTTGTCAAAATGTTTGTCTTAGTCATATCTAGGCCAAGTTCGAATATAGGTAATGTTGGGTCAAAAACTAGGTCACTAGGCCAAGTTGAAGGAAAACTTTGTTAACACTAGCGGTCGCAATTTTTGCCAGAATGTTTGTCTTAATGATATCTAGGTCAAGTTCGAATATGGGTCATATTGGATCAGAAACTAGGTCACTAGACCAAATTGAAGGGAAATGTTGTTAACACTGTAGAAGCTGCATTTTTTGCTTCAGCATCTTAGAATTTGGTCAGAATGTTTTTCTGAATTGTATCTAAGCCAAGTTATTTTGGGTCAGAAACTAGGTCACTAGGCCAAATGGAAGGGAAATGTTGTTAACACTCTGGATGCTGCATTTTTAATTTGAGAATGTTGAAACTATCAGAATGTTTGTCTTGATGATATGTAGGCCAAGTTCAAATATTGGTCATTTCTGTTAAAAACTAGGTCACTAGGCCAAATGGAAGGGAAATGTTGTTAACACTCTGGAAGCCGCATTTTTGGCTTGAGCATGTTGAAATTTTGTCAGAAAGTTTGTCTTGATGATATTCCATTGACGCTGAAAGAGTTTTAAATAGCCCATTCTCAGGTGAGCGATTCCAGGGCCTCATCTTGGAGGGAATCCGCTGTGGTCGAGTGGTTATCGTCGGGGATTTCGAAACCGGTTGTCCCGGGTTCGATCCCCAGTCGCGGCACTACGGTCATGGTGGAGTGCCCTTGGGCAAGGCACATTTTCTAGCCTGGTACTGGTTTGTTTACCCAGGGATCATGAATAATTAAATTTAATTGCGCGCTAAATGACCTTAGCTGTCGATGCGCCATAAAACAATATACATTCATTCATTCATCTTGGTACAAGTAGAAATTGCACTCTTTCTGCCACCCTGTTTTCAACTCATTTCAATGATTAATCCTTTCCCACTCATCTGCAGCAGACGACTTTTGAAAACATTGTGACAAAAGTAGAAATTGCTCAACTTCTTACTGTAAGAGGTTGAGCAATTTCTACTTTTGTCACGATGTTTTCAAAAAATGTCTGATGAAGATGCACCAGAATGCGTCTGCAGTTTGAAAGGTGTTAATTTTGAAGATTCTGACAAGCATTATCATGTAATGGGTTCATGTTTGTATATTCCCCTATGTATGATGAAAGTTGATGTTTTATGTACAATCCTGTGTGAATGAGAATGATAATACAATGCAATACAACACAATAGTTTATTTGCGTAATAAGGCCTCCGGCCAACAATACATACATATTATATCACATTCAACTTACAACGTAGTGTATTTAAAGCTTTCCAACACCGGAAGCAGATGACTTTGAAAACATCTCGCTAAAATTATCAAAAGTCTCTATCGATGAAAGTACATGTTTAATTAATGAATACAATTATTGAAAACATTGTCGCAAAATTTGCTTGCATGTTGGAAATGGTTAAAAGGACATTCCATGCATGAGTTGACCAACGTATGTTGTCTGTTGCAAAAACTTTTTTGTGTCTATAGACCCTGTTTGGTGTTCTTTTGAAATTTTTTCAGGATAAAACTAAGACTTCTAAAATGAAGACGAATACTGTTGAAGTTTATTGTGTAGAATTGGAAACTGAAAAATAAATTGTCAGAAATTTTACTTTTAAATTTCACTTGACATATATTCCATTTGAAAGAGTTTGAAACAAGCAGATTAAACTAGCAGATAAGGCAATTGGTTAGAAATATACTGTGGCAAACAATGAATGACATCGCATGTTTGGATCATCATTAACCCCCCTGTCCCTCATACAACAAATCTACAGAAGATGAATTTAATACATATAGGCAAAGATATGAGAAATCTCTCTAAATGAAAGGACAGTTAAGTGCATAGAGTTAAAACCATTTTGACAAAAGGAGAAATTGTTTTTGATGATATATTTCTTTTTTTGCCACAAAATCTGCAAAACGTCTATACATGTATGTGAAAAAAGGTTAAGCATGACAGACAATAAGACTGTTAACCTTTTAACACATTTTGACTTCTCTGTATCAGACGTCTTTTATAAACATTATCGCAGAAAGAGAAATTGCTTATAATGATAAATTTCTCCTCTTGCCATAATGTTTTCAACTCTTTTCAATAATTTTAACTTTCGCTCATAGCAATTTTCCATAAATTGCCTAGATGTTTTCAAGGTCTTCTTCTGCAGATTTGATAGAACTGAGTAATAATGATTTTGTAATGCATCTTGTTTACCAGTCTTTTGTTTCTTCTGACAAAGTTTGACAGAATTGTTGTAGAATATATGAAGCAGATAACAGTATGGGCTGACTCTATTAAAATATAAGTTGTCTAAATTTGTATTGTATATATGTAAACTGTTTGGCAGATTAGAACTGCTCTTACAAAGTTTAACTGCACACAATAAACAAAAGATACTAAACAAAATAAGCAATTTATTCCAAATTAGATATATTGAAAGATGGAAAGGCTCTGAATAAGTTGTAGTTCTCTGCGCTTTTAGTGAAAAAGGCTTATTACATTTTAGAAATAAGATTTCATCCATGAAAAATTATGTTATTTACAAATAGAATATAATGGTTGAACAATACAATATTAAAATGCAATCTGTATTGCTCCTTAACCCTTTCCCACATATAGATGCTATCGGAAGCCTCTGCAGCAAAAAACATTTTTTTTCAGCAATTTAACCTGCAGTTAACCCTTTTCCCCATACGACAATTTTGCAGCAGACGACTTTGAACATATTTTGTCAAAATATAGAAAATCTCTATAATTGAATGGATATCCTATGACAAAAGTGGAAAACATTGTGGCAAAAGGAGAAATTGCTCGTTTTGAGCAATTTCTTCTTTGTCACTATGTTTTCAAAAAGCCGTCTGCAGCAGAGGCATCAGAAAGCGTCTATAAGAGGGAAAGGGTTAAAGAGATTTTTTTCCATATTTTCACCTAGAAGTATACAAAGTCGTCTGCTACAGATTGGTTATATGAGGGAAAGGGTTAAGTGATAGGCACATCTTATTATCAGGTAAATGGTTATTTGTGTTTTATTACCATGTGATTTTGTTATGATTTCAGAACTTGTTATATGACCTGAAAGGTCGTGAATCCCAGTTCAATTCCGTACAAGACCGAGGAAATTCCATGGTACTAGATCGACATCCAGCTTCTCAGACCATTGAGGTACATACAGCATTATTACATTAACACTTTAACCAACAATTGATATGTCAGCTGGTGATGAACATTGAACATATTTAGGGGAGAAATTCAGTCGCTGCACTACGGTCATGGTGGAGTGCCCTTGGGCAAGGCACATTTTCTAGCCTAGTACTGGTCTGTTTACCCAGGTATCATGAATAAGTGAACTGACGCCGTGATATAACTGAAATAATGTTGAGAGTGGCGTAAAACCCCAATAAATAAATAAAATTAGGGGAGAAATTGAAAACAATCTGGAGCAGTACACTGTTGAATACATTGCAGAACCTGCTCATCCCAGGATTCTAACCAGGGAGCTTTAATATTTTGATATGAGAAGATAAAAATATACCACTCCATCAGTGTCTTTCTTTGTATGAGAAAAAAAAGTTTCTTGAAATCATGTTTTGAAAACTCCTTGAAATGTAAAGGCATGGTAGTGTTATTTCGCATTTGTTTCCACTGCAGTTTATATACCCTTTGTCAATGAAATATTAACTGTTATGCATCATTGTCCTTTCACCTTTTCTAAGATATCGATTCCATTTACTTAGATGTATAAACCACTTTTCTGTCTACTTCAGGCTTACATGTCTGAGATGCAGTCCCAGTGGTCCTGGCTGTTACAACTATCAGTTTGTCTAGAGGCACATGTCAAAAATGCTTCCGCTTTCTATCAGGTAAGTCTTACTTCCTAAAACTTTACAATAAATTCTCACATATTTAATCCGTTCCCACAAATAAAAACATTTTTAAAACATTGTGGCAAAAGAAGAAATTGCTCATAATGAACAATATCTCCTTTTGCCACAATGTTTTCAACTCTATAATGGAGATTTTCCACTATTTGTCTGGATGTTTGAAAGTTATTTGCTGCATGTGGAAAAGTGTTACATGTTTACCTTATATGACTGGAGTGATCTGCTCTGTTTCCATTTGAGGACAAAATCGTGACATACAAGAAATTTGAAGTATACTTATATAACAGTATTTTCAAAAGTCTGTTGCAGATGCATGTACATGTGAGAAAGGGTTAAACAATATAATTTTTCCACCTCAGTTTTTCGAGGAAGCTCAAGAGTGTGAACAGTGGATGTCCAGACAAGCTGATTCCATCAATATTCGGTACAGTGATGATTACCAGTCAGTAGAAACACTCCAACAACTCTTGAAGGAGCTGCAAGAGTTATCTGACCAAGTGACCGAGTACGAGAGACGAGTGTCCTCTCTCACACTGAGAAGTCGTGAAATCATTCCCCTCAAGCAAAGAGGACAGCCTGTCTTCTCAGAACTTAGATGTAGATGTCTGTGTATATATAAACAACCCCCGGTAAGAGTTATATTCTTTGTATGTAATGTCAAGAAAATATGAAGATTAACTTTAATATTAAGTTGAAAATGATTTGGTAAATCGAAAAATTCTTATTACGTTATACACATTATGATGTCATGGTCTAACAAGGAATTTCATAACAATCTTAATCATTTCTAAATTAACATGCATACTCAAAATTGCTAACACGCTTACCAGTGTGAAGGGTACATTAATTTACTTGAAAAGCAGGAATCCGCTGTGGTCGAATGGTTAGCATCGGGGATTTCGAGACCGCGTGTCCCGGGTTCGATCCCCAGTCTCGGCACTACAGTCTTGGTGGAGTGCCCTTGGGCAAGGCACATTTTCTAGCCTAGTACTGGTTTGTTTACCCAGGGATCATGAATAAGTGAACTGTCGCCGTGATATATACAGAATATTATGTCCCTGACGTTAGATATGAACTTTATCTGACTAGGTTGGGAGAATTGATAATTGGCGAGCCTTTGGCGAGACAATTATCCTTTCTCACAGCCGAGTCTGATAAAGTTTTATGTCGAAAGTCAGGGACGTAATATTCTATTTATCTTGCATGTAAAATTCTGTTTTCAGGTAAATCTACACTCATTCTCACTAGTTTTAAGAAATAGCATTCACAATAACAAAAGCCCATTCATAAATTACGTCACCTAAAATAGAATGACGTCACGCGCCGAATTACATTGTGTACACACGTCATAAGGAAGCTAAAGAGTTCCGACTGAAACAGAAAATATACAGGAGTCGAAACGTGTCTGTCCGGTTTAACCTGCGCGGCATGCTTAGGGTGATCTAAGTCGATACTGTTCGCAGTCAAAACAGTTGGTTTTCAGAGGAACAGCTGATTTATATTTCAGAAAAGTAGTTACAGCGATTACGTCATTTCCAAAAATAAGTAGACTGATAAAGATAAAAGTTTATCATACCAGTGTTATACGTCACGTAATCTGCTCATTGCATGATAAAACTGAAATATTGTTGAAAGCGGCGTAAAACCCCAATAAATAAATAAATACTTGAAAAGCAAACATCAGTCTTCATTTTGTAAATGTTTCTGCTGTTTTTGCAATATTCTTGATACATTTAAATGGTTAACCCCTTCCCACATTCCACAAAATTACAGCAGGAAATTTTGAAAACACCCATGCAGAAATATGGAATCTCTTTAAATTAATGTTTAATTATTGCATAGAGTTGAAGATATTGTGACAAAAAGTGAAATTGCTCATTTAAAACACTTTCTCCTTCAGCCACAATATTTTCAAAATGTGTCTGCAAATGGGAATGTGGAGTTAACCCTTTCCCTCATACGAAAGTTCTGCAGCAGACGACTTTGAACATATTTTGTCAACAAATAGAAAATCTCTATAATTAAATGGATAAACTATGACAAAAAGTGGAAAACATTGTGGCAAAAGGAAAAATTGCATGTTTTGTGCAATTTCTTCTTTTGGCACTATGTTTTCAAAAAGCCGTCTGCTACAGAGGCGTCAGAAAGCGTTTATATGGGGGAAAGGGTTAAAACACTTTTGTTATTGCTATGAAATTGCTGTGATGATTTCTCCTTAATTTAACCCTTTCCCACCTGCAGACGCATTTCGACGCAATAGCAGCAGACGACTTTTTGAAAACATAGTGACAAAAGAAGAAATTGCACAAAACGTGCAATTTCTCCTTTTGACACAATGTTTTCCACTTTTAGTCATAGGTTATCCATTCAATTATGGAGATTTTCTATGTTTTGATAAAATACATTCAAAGTCGTCTGCTGCAGAATTGTCGTATGAGGGAAAGGGTTAATGATGAATGACGACATCCTTTTCAGATGGTGCTACACAAAGATGAAGAAGTTGTTCTTTTAGACAACAGTCAGAAAATTAGATGGAGGGTAAGCAAAGTTTATTTTCTCTTTACCTTATTGTCCCCCGCTTTAGCGAAAGCGTGGGGACTATTAGTTTTCATTCGTCAGTCAGTCCGTCAGTCCGTCCGTCAGTCACGCTGTCACAAAAACTTTAACCTTGGTCATAACTTCTGAACCGTAATAGGTACTGCTTTCATATTTCACATGTGTATTCCTTGTGACAACCCCTTTCCATCAATACTAATTTTTGTGACCTTGACCCTGGCGGGGGACCATAATTCTCTGAATTTGCTTGTTATAATTATCTAAACAGTTCTCCTTTGAAATCTTCTGAGGGAATAAATGAAATTTTGATTTTCATACAAAGTTGAAAATCTTTAGGATAAGAAAAAAAGCTGATTTTAAGGTTTTTCTCCTTTCCCCACAAATTTTTGAAATATTGTCAACCCTAGAGGTGCTAAATTACTTATTAAATAAGGGAACGTATTAAGTAATTTAATCGAGCAATCTTCCAGAATGCAAAGCTGCATGGAAATGAAGTAACAAAAACTATCTGTATTTGTTCAATTGAAGGATTTTAAAGCTAATTATCCCTTTCTCACCTGCAGATAGCAGCAGACATCTTTTGAAAACATTGTGGCCAAAGGGGAAATTGCTCAACTTTCTTTAAGTAAGCTATCTTTTATGGAGATTTTTCAGGTTTTTGTCACTATGTTTTCAAAGTCGTCTGCTGCAGGTTTGCTGTATGTGGGAAGGGTTAATCCTTTTACCTCATACGACAAATCTGAAGCAGACGACTTTGAACATATTTTGTCAAAAGTTGGAAAATCTCCATAATTGAATGGATAACCTATGACAAAAAGCTGTCTGCTGCAGAGGCGTCAGAAAGCGTCTATATGAGGGAAAGGGTTAAGTAGTTTCCAGCAATGATAACTATTTTGTTCTACCATTACTGTTTCAGATTCGTACCTCTCCAGGACAAGAAGATCTTGTTCCATCTGTTTGTGTTACAATACCTCCCCCTAACTATGAAGCCATAGAATTTGCTGATAGGTAAGTATTGGGACTCCTTTTCCCACAATGTTTATAAACCATCTGTTGTAAAGCTTGGAATAATTCATGGATATGTTATTTAGAAGTCAACTGAATTACAACATATTTGAAAATTTGGAACTGCAAGAATATCTCCTATTTAACCCTTTCCCTCATACGGCAATTCTGCAGCAGACGACTTTGAACGTATTTTGTCAAAAAATAGAAAATCTCCATAATTAAATGGATAACCTCTGACAAAAAGTGGAAAACATTGTGGCAAAAGGAGAAATTGCACGTTTTGTGCAATTCCTTCTTTTGTCACTATGTTTTCAAAAAGCTGTCTGCTGCAGAGGCATCAGAAAGCGTCTATATGAGGGAAAGGGTTAAATAATGTTATTAAAAATTTTCAGCTTTAGATGAAAGTAATATTTGAGTAGCGCCCAGGAAAACTGACATTTGGTTTAAATAAAGGTCTTTCAGTGCATCCATGCTTACCCTGTTGCAAACGTTCACTGATTCCCACTATCTTCTTGTAAGCTTCAGGGACAAAAATACATTTAGTGCAGATCCAGATCAAACTATGCAGATGGGAAGGAATATAGTTCTATACTGGCTGCATATACCAAATTCTTCTTAGAAAGATTATCCCTCACATGTTCTGATATTTCAGTAACTTGATCTTTCTTTTTCTTACTTGGACATTAATTCTATGTATTTCAGGCATTTTTTGCATGAAAGCTGACTTTTTAATTCACAACACATTTCAGATTAAAAATACAGCTAGATCATCTTCAAAGTTTACTACGTGTGCGAAAGAGAAAATTACGCTACAACATGGTACTTGGAACAATTGGCCTAATTCAGGGCTGGGATTTGGCCCAGTTCCAGGCCTTAGACCCTGTTAGACGAGATGCTTTACTACGGGCCCTGAATGATGATGCAACCAAACTGATTGCTGAAGTTGGGGAGGGTGATAGAGAAATAAGACAACTCAAAGACAAACTTAATGAGTGCAATCAACATTTTAACAGACTTAGTACAGCTGTCAGTGCTGAAGGTAGGCCACTTAATACTTTCCTACATATAGACATTAGACACATGTTGATGCATCTGCATGCATTTTGCCAAAAGAAGAAAATCTCCTATTGCTACAATGCTTTCAACTCTATTCAATGATTTATCTTTCACTTTTAATCATCTTCTGCAAAACCAAGCTGTCAATCTGGAGGGTTTGAGTTAGAACCCCAGCTCCGACAACATTCTTTCTGACGTTGGACAAAAGTCACTGTGACAACCATCATTTCTCTTCCACCAATTGGCTAATAGTCTATCTGGAAAAGCAGCCAGTTGCTTGGCAAGTCTGTTGTGTGGGGTATTGGTGTGAGGAAGCCAGGAAACACATGAGTAGGTGAACTGGCCATCGTGATAAAACAAATTGAAAATGTCAATCATTCAATAATCACCTGCTTAAAATTTGTTGTACAGGGGAAAGGGTTAAAAGAATAAGATAATAATGTTTTGAGAGCTTAGAAAATAGCCAGGGATAAAACTGTAATGAAAAGATGTAACAAAACGGTTATTTTATTATTGCTGCACAATGGTTATTACCCAAGTCTTTGGCCCTTAGCCACATACAGGTGCAGCAGAAGACTTTAATTATTGCAAAACAAGCAATTTTATTTTTGCCACAATGTTTTATCTATATATATTTCCAGTTATAGAGATTTTCCAAACATTCAAAGTCTTCTGCTGCAGATTTGTTGTATGTGATACACTGAAAGGCTTCACTATTATTATGAAATGCTACTTATATGATCATGTTTTGTTTTGTTTCATTTCCCACCAGACCTACGAAGATCACGCGGCCCTGATAAAGAGTTCATACAGAAGTTAGATGCTGTGAGTTATCAGCTGAGCTCGTTAGATCAGGACTTACAGATGCGGACACAACAACCCTTACCTCATGATAAAGTGTCCTTAGACATGACAAGGAAACAACAAACTGTAAGTTATGCTATTGTTTATAGACAGAAATTGACACATAGGGATCCTTTTTCTGTGGTCTGTTGGTTTGTCAGTCCATTTAACCCTTTCCCTCATATAGATGTTTTCTGATGCCTCTGCAGCAGACAGCTTTTTGAAAACATAGTGACAAGAGAAGAAATTGCTCACAATGAGCAATTTCTCCTTTTGCCACAATGTTTTCTACTTTTAGTCATTAGTTATCCATTCAATTATAGAGATTTTCTATTTGTTGACAAAATATGTTCAAAGTCGTCTGCTGCAGAATTGTTGTATGAGGGAAAGGGTTAAGCTTTGACGTTGGCTTTAGTTATTGTCTCATCCCTTTCCCACCTGCAGACGCATTCTAATGCATCTTAAGCAGCCTATTTCGAAACATTTTGACAAAGAAATTGCTCATCATGAGCAATTTCACCTTTTGCCACAATGCTTGTCAAAAGTGGTCTGCTGCAGGCATCAGAAAGTGTCTATACATGAAAAAGGGCTAATGAATTTGCTTTTATAAAAGTATTAAACTGCGTCAGGAATCTGATGCTTTACAGTTAATTATACTCTCTTCGAAGAAGAGGGGGTATATAGGAGTCACTGTGTCGGGCTGTCTGTCTGTTGGTCGGAAGCCATATTTTGTCCGGCCTATTTCTTACAAAGCACTGGGTGGAATTCAATAAAATTGTACATGAAGCTTCTATACCAAGAGGAGATGTGCATATACTAAAGGGGTTACAATTGCATGTTATTATTAAGTTATGGTGTAGGTCAAGGTGCTGTTTAGGGGGTATTTATCATCTTCAGTGATAGTTCTAGTTTTTATGTCTGGCATAATGTTGAAAACAAAATGTTTCAATTTGTTGTATATATTTCAGGAGTGGGAAAAAGCCTTACAGAGTCAAGAAGGTCCAGTAGAACAGGTCAGATTGACCTACAATCAGCTTGGAGCGAAAAGTCCTCAGGCTGATGCTAAAATTCACTTTATTGATGATAAGTGGACCCAGATGATCACACTGGGAAACTCTTTCGCTGAAAGGTATTGTGGGAAGACACAATTATAGCTTGTAGTTACCTATCACAACTTACAGATCTGCAATCTGGAGCATCTTCAATCAATAGCTTTCACAACAAAGTGTTTTAACTCTTTAAAAAAAATGGTTGTACATTCATTTATAGAGGTTTTACATATTTTAACCTATATGTTTCAAAGTTGTCTGATGTTTTAGAAAGGTTTTATGTTGATTGTAAAGGGTTTACTGAACAAAATAAAGACATTAACCATATGAAAGATTTAACCCTTTCCCATATATAGACACATTTTGACACATCTTCAGCAGAGGACTTGAAAACATCATGACAAAGGTAAAAATTGCATGATGAGCAATTTCTCCTTTTGCCGTAATGTTTCCAACTCTTTGCTCTTATTATACTTTGATACATAGAGATTTTTCATATTTTTGCCCAGATGTTTTCAAAGCTGTCTGCTGCAGATTGGTTGTATGTGGGAAAGTGTTAACCCTTTCCCACATTCAAGAAATCTGCAGCAGACGACTGAACATATTTTGTCAAAAAATGGAAAATCTCTATAATTGAATGGATAATCAATGACTAAAAGTGGACAACATTATTGCCAAAGGAGAAATTGCTCATCATGAGCAAATTCCTCTTTTGCCACAATGTTTTTAAAAGACATCTGCTTCAGAGGTGTAAGAAAGGGTCTACAGGTGGGAAAGGGGGGGTTGATGCGTAAACTAGTGGTGCTAAACTTCCCGTGTTTTATCAAAAGATTCATCTAGAAATCTGTTGAGACTATTTGGATGCATAGTCTTGCTTGATTCTTCACTGTGGGTAGATGCATTTAGACCCCGAAAAGTTGGACTTAATGAAGAAATTGATGAAAAAAAAGCATTTTCTCCTTTTTGTAAAATGTTGTCAGAGCTAGCTATTTACTTACAATCTCTTTTTTTTTTTAAATTATAAATAATGTAACAAAATGTTATCATATTCCATTAAAAAAATCTCACTCTACAATGTCAGAATAAGCGCGTTTTCCTGATATATTTGAGCCCCTTGCAGCAAATTGCTCAAATAGAGTAAGGTCTGCTGTTTGTGTTTTTAAATGTGAACTAAAAGTCATAATTCTTATTTTAAAATTGTTACATTTTCCTCAGAAGATTTTATTTCAGATTAAATAAGGTAGAAAATTGACTATGAAAATTTTAATTGAGTATGGGTAAAGATCTTAACAGTTAAATATCTTTTTGCCACATTGTTTTTAACTATATTTAATAACAAAACTTTATACAGACTTTCCATATTTTTCTTCAAATTTATTCTATGTTGAATGAGGTTAAAACATAATGTCTCCTTTCAGGCTAAGCATGTTGAACTCTGTATTGACAAAACTGGATGATCTGGAGCGTTTTGTCGCCAGCCAAGAAGGTGTTCTTGGAGATCAAGACAACATGTCGTCTGATCCCAATGTCCTCGGAAGCCAGTTAAATGAACTACAGGTAAACATTGATCTTTTTATGTGTGAATTGTATCTCAAGTTGCTGTGCTCAAGGTAGTTATTGTGATCGCCTTTTGTCTGTTGTGCATCCGTCAACATCTTCTCCTCAGTAACCAGTGTGTCAATTTGGATGAAACTTCACAGAAAGCATCCTGTCAATGATCTCACCAGAATTCCTTCAACTTTTTGAGATCAATGCAGAATCCTGGATTCCATGGCAACAAAACGAAAAATAATTTATAATTCTTCTTCTCCCAAACTGGTTAGCAGATTTTCAAATAATTTTGTAGAAATGTTCCTTGGATGACCCTCGACCCTCTATCAGATTCCTTCAAGTCATGTTGATTGGTCGGAAAATATGGCCACCAGGGAGCGGGGCTATTTTGCCTCAATATGACTGGTGAAAAGTGTCAGGCCGATTTTTAAATAATTTTGTTGAAATTTTCCTGAAATGTTTTCTATCAGATTCCTTCACGCCATGTTAATTGGTCGAATACTATGGCCGCCAGGGGGCTTTGTGGCTAAAATGAAGAAAAAATAAAATCAGGTGAGCGATCCAGGGTAATCATGGCCCTCTTGTTTGATTTATATGACCAGCAACGATAGCTCAATCAGTAACAACAAGGGCTTTCAATTTAGGGGTCATGAATTTAAAACACGAGTTTAGACATTTATTTTTTCGGATGATTGACAAAAGTTGTTATCACATGCTTCATTTGTCTTCCAACAATGAGCTAAAAATAGTCATGTGGGAAGATTGCCAGTTTTTTTGGGTATTGGGGGGAGTAAGCCAGGAAACACATGATTAGGTGAACTGGTCCCATGATAGATACAAGAGAAAACCCCTGTTGAATGGGCATACAAACTCCAATCAAACAGTTGATGTATATTTTGTGTACTTTCAGTCCATATTTAGTACAATAGACCGACAAGAAAGTAGCCTGGAGTCCCTTACAGAGGATGCCAAGAGTCTACGAGGGATGTTGGAGAAGAGCAGACCAGGCACTGCTAGGCACCCTGACCTTGATGACCTTGACAAAAACATTGAACAACTCAATAATAGGTGGAAAAACATCAAGGATCAAGTAAACACAAGGTCAGAATTGGAAGTTGATATTGTTACTAATGGTTTTTGTGAAATTATTGAAGCTGATATGAAATCTTTAACTTTATTCCCTGGTACAAATATTAATTTTGATGCCTTTGCAGTAGTTACTTTTTAAAGGCATTTTGACAAAAATAAATAAAATGCTGTAGTCAAATTGAACTTTCGATTTTCAAGATATTACTTGGGTTTGAAAGCAGGTTACACTGAAAATTACAAACGGTTAAACGTTTTCCTGTAAGCAAGGCCCTTTGATGACTGCTTAAAAATCCCTTTATTGTCTCTCCGTCTGTCTAAAAGATGGAATTTTGCAATAGGTTACAAGAATAACTTATGGGTTCTTAAAACTTGCTGTGTACATGGAGGGCAATTACGAGATTTTATCATTTATTCTGTTTGTTCACAGATCATGATCACACTTCAAGGTCAATGGCTTAACCCTTTCCCACATACAGACACATTTTGACATGTCTGCAGCAGACCACTTTTGAAAACATTGTGACAAAAGGAGAAATTGCTCAAAACAAGCAATTTCTCCTTATGCCACAATTTTTTCAACTTTTTTCAGTAGTTATACCTACATATTGTTGAGTAGACATTTTAAAAGTCGTCTGCTGCAGATTTGCTGTATGTGGAAAAGGGTTAAAAAGTCTTGACTCTTCCATAGAATAAGTCTATGCTACCTGGATTCTGCCCTCTAGCAGGACGGGGCTTCTGTATTGCCTAAAACACTCCAGTAACTGATTGCTTATTAACAGGCAACTCGTATTTATTTAGAACACTTAGATAACAAAAAATATTTTAAATTCTTTCTTTAAAAAGCTCCCAATTCTACTACAATAAACGCAATGCAATATATTATGACCGTATAAAGAATTTGCCTGCTAACGGTATAAAAAGCACTCATTGACAGAATAAGGAGTTTGAATTTTTCTTACAGGTTACAAAGTGTTCAAACAGGAACAGACTCCCTTTCACAGTACACAAATGGCTACGCAGCTGAACAACAGTTTGTAGCAGAGGTTCAAAATAAAATCAACTCCCAGTCACCTCTCACATCTAATGTGGATGATGCTAAACAACTTGTTCAACCAACAATGGTAAGTTTACTTATCCATTTCCCACATACAACGGAATCCGCTGTGGTCGAGTGGTTAGCGTCGGGGATTTCGAAACCGGGTGTCCCGGGTTCGATCCCCAGTCGCGTTACTACGGTCATGGTGGAGTGCCCTTGGGCAAGACACATTTTCTAGCCTAGTACTGGTTTGTTTACCCAGGGATCATGAATAATTATACCCCCCAAAACAAAGTTTTGGGGGGGTATATAGGAGTCACTGTGTCGGTCGGTCGGTCGGTCGGTCGGGAGCCATATTTTGTCCGGACCATATCTTAACAATGCAACATAGGATTTGAACGAAACTTCATAGGATGATACAACACATTGAGAGGAAGTGCAGTGTACAGGAACCATAACTCTATTTAATCTAAATACAGAGTTATTGCCCTTTGTTACTTTTTCTTGTCCGGAGAATTACTTAATAACTAACTGATGGAATCTAATAAAACTGCATACAATGGTAGATCATAATCAGAGGAAGTGCAGTGTACAAGAACCATCACTCTAATTTACATAATTACAGAGTTATTGCCCTTTGTTACTTTTTCTTATTCGTATAGTCTTGTCCAGAGCATAACTTTAAAACTTATTCTTGGAATTTATTAAAACTTCATAGGATGATACAACACATTGAGAGGAAGTGCAGTGTACAGGAACCATAACTTTATTTAATCTAAATACAGAGTTATTGCCCTTTGTCACTTTTACTTGTCCGGAGAATTACTTATTAACTAACAGATGGAATCTAATAAAACTGCATACAATGGTAGAGCATAATCAGAGGAAGTGCAGTGTACAAGAACCATAACTCTAATTTACATAATTACAGAGTTATTGCCCTTTGTTACTTTTTCTTATTCGTAGAGTCTTGTCCAGAGCATAACTTTAAAACAAATTGTTGGAATTTAATAAAACTTCAAAGGATGATACAACACATTGAGAGGAAGTGCAGTGTATAGAAACCGTAACTCTATTTAATCTAAATACAGAGTTATTGCCCTTTGTTACTTTTTCTTGTTCGTAGAGTCTTGTCCGGAGCATAACTTTAAAACTGATTCTTGGAATTTATTAAAACTTTATAGGATGATACAACACATTGAGAGGAAGTGCGGTGTACAGGAACCATAACTCTATATTACCTAAATACAGAGTTATTGCCCTTTGTTACTTTTTCTTGTTTTTAAAGAAGTTATGGACCCTTGAATTTCTCATACATACGTATATTGTCAGGCACCAGCCGGGGGTATTCATCACCTTCAGTGATATTTCTAGTTAAATTTAATTGCGCACTAAATGACCTTAGCTGTCGATGCGCCATAAAACAATATACATTCATTCCCACATACAACAAATCTGCAGCAGACAATTTTGAAATTATCTGGAGAAAAACATGGAAAATGTCTTTATGTAAAAGTAAACCTTTTAAAATAAAGTTGAAAGCATTTTGGCAAAAGCAGAAATTGCTTATCATGAGGAATTTCTCATTTTGTCAAAATGTTTTCAAAGTCATCTGCTGCAGATGTGTCAGAAAGCGTCTGTAAGTTGGAAAGGGTTAACCAGGAGCCATTTGATCCACTGTCAGGTCATACCAAAGACTTTAAAAATGGTAGTTAAGATTTCTCTTTTGGGCGCCTCGGGTTCCGTGGACAGAATTATGACGGATGCCTCAGTGTTATGATAAATAATACATATACTTCTATAAATTTCCTTTCTAACTAAATGCTGTGAATTGTTACTGTTTTAAGAACTTTACTTCTAATTTCCAAGTAGAATATCTTTTTCCTCATATGTTTTCAAATCAGTTGAGTCTATAGTTTCATACCAGGTAAATGGTTAACCTGCTAATGTTTTCCGATTTGAAAACATCTGAAGAAACTGTTTTCTACATCTGGAATACTGTAAAGGTATGGTTTTATTACAGGACTACAAACATTGTGGGGAAAATTGCTCATTATACCCCCCGCAAACAAAGTTTGGGGGGGTATATAGGAATCACCATGTCTGTCTGTCCGTATGTCCACATTTCTTGTAAGCACTACTTCTCCTAAACGGCTCAGTGGATATGGTTCAAACTTTACATGAAGGTTACACATCATACGTAGATATGCATGAAGGAAGATCATACGCCTCGGATTCTTCCAAGGGGAGATAATTCAACTTAGAGGTTACCTGCGAGGGACTCCTATGCACATAATTCCACATTTCCTGTAAGCACTACTCCTCCTAAACGGCTCAGTGGATTTGGTTCAAACTTTATATGAAGGTTACTCATCATATGTAGATATGCATGAAGGAAGATCATACGCCTCGGATTCTTCCAATGGGAGATAATTCAACTTAGAGGTTACCTGCGAGGGACTCCTATGCACATACCTCCACATTTCTTGTAAGCACTACTCCTCCTAAACCACTCAGTTGATTTGGTTCAAACTTTACATGAAGGTTACACATCATATGTAGATATGCATGAAGGAAGATCATACACCTCGGATTCTTCCAAGGGGAGATAATTCAACTTAGAGGTTACCTGCGAGGGACTCCTATGCACATACCTCCACATTTCTTGTAAGCACTACTCCTCCTAAACCACTCAGTTGATTTGGTTCAAACTTTACATGAAGGTTACACATCATATGTAGATATGCATGAAGGAAGATCATACGCCTCGGATTCTTCCAAGGGGAGATAATTCAACTTAGAGGTTACCTGCGAGGGACTCCTATGCACATACCTCCACATTTCTTGTAAGCACTACTCCTCCTAAACCACTCAGTTGATTTTGTTCAAACTTTACATGAAGGTTACACATCATATGTAGATATGCATGAAGGAAGATCATACACCTCGGATTCTTCCAAGGGGAGATAATTCAACTTAGAGGTTACCTGCGAGGGACTCCTGTGCACATACCTCCACATTTCTTGTAAGCACTACTCCTCCTAAACGGCTCAGTGGATTTGGTTCAAACTTTATATGAAGGTTACACATCATATGTAGATATGCATGAAGGAAGATCATACGCCTCGGATTCTTCCAAGGGGAGATAATTCAACTTAGAGGTTACCTGCGAGGGACTACTATGCACATACCTCCACATTTCTTGTAAGCGCTACTCCTCCTAAAGGGCTCAGTTGATTTGATTCAAACTGTATATGAAGGCTACACATCGTATGTAGATATGCATGAAGGAAGATCATACACCTTGGATTCTTCCAAGGGGAGATAATTCAACTTAGAGGTTACCTGCGAGGGTCTCCTGTGCACATACCTTGTAAGCGCTACTCCTCCTAAAGGGCTCAGTTGATTTGATTCAAACTGTATATGAAGGCTACACATCGTATGTAGATATGCATGAAGGAAGATCATACACCTCGGATTCTTCCAAGGGGAGATAATTCAACTTAGAGGTTACCTGCGAGGGACTCCTGTGCACATACCTTGTAAGCGCTACTCCTCCTAAAGGGCTCAGTTGATTTGATTCAAACTGTATATGAAGGCTACACATCGTATGTAGATATGCATGAAGGAAGATCATACACCTCAGATTCTTCCAAGGGGAGATAATTCAACTTAGAGGTTACCTGCGAGGGACTCCTGTGCACATACCTTGTAAGCGCTACTCCTCCTAAAGGGCTCAGTTGATTTGATTCAAACTATATATGAAGGCTACACATTATATGTAGATATGCATGAAGGAAGATTTTTCTCCTCAGATTCTTCCAAGGGAAGATAATTCAACTAAGATCTTAGGTAACGAGGAACTCCTGTGATACCTTGCAAGCACAACTCCTCCTTAACCGTAGAAACTTTACCATTGTATCCGATGCTTTGGGAGGGGAGCGGGGGTTATTCTTCAGTGAGCTTTGCTCACAGTATTTCTAGTTATACCCCCCGGCAAACAAAGTTTGGGGGGGTATATAGGAATCACCCTGTCTGTCCGTCCGTCTGTCCGTCTGTCTGTCTGTCTGTCCGTATGTCCACATTTCTTGTAAGCACTACTCCTCCTAAACAGCTCAATGGATTTGGTTCAAACTTTACATGAAGCTTACACATCATATGTAGATATGCATGAAGGAAGATCATACGCCTCGGATTCTTCCAAGGGCAGATAATTCAACTTAGAGGTTACCTGCGAGGGACTCCTGTGCACATACCTCCACATTTCTTGTAAGCACTACTCCTCCTAAACGTCTCAATGGATTTGGTTCAAACTTTACATGAAGGTTACTCATCATATGTAGATATGCATGAAGGAAGATCATACGCCTCGGATTCTTCCAAGGGCAGATAATTTAACTTAGAGGTTACCTGCGAGGGACTCCTGTGCACATACCTCCACATTTCTTGTAAGCACTACTCCTCCTAAACGGCTCAATGGATTTGGTTCAAACTTTACATGAAGGTTACACATCATATGTAGATATGCATGAAGGAAGATCATACGCCTCGGATTCTTCCAAGGGCAGATAATTCAACTTAGAGGTTACCTGCGAGGGACTCCTGTGCACATACCTCCACATCTCTTGTAAGCACTACTCCTCCTAAATGGCTCAATGGATTTGGGTCAAACTTTACATGAAGGTTACACATCATATGTAGATATGCATGAAGGAAGATCATATGTATCGGATTCTTCCAAGGGCAGATAATTCAACTTAGAGGTTACCTGCGAGGGACTCCTGTGCACATACCTCCACATTTCTTGTAAGCACTACTCCTCCTAAACGGCTCAATGGATTTGGTTCAAACTTTACATGAAGGTTACACATCATATGTAGATATGCATGAAGGAAGATCATACGCCTCGGATTCTTCCAAGGGCAGATAATTCAACTTAGAGGTTACCTGCGAGGGACTCCTGTGCACATACCTCCACATTTCTTGTAAGCACTACTGAGTCAAACTGTATATGAAGGCTACACATTATATGTAGATATGCATGAAGGAAGATTTTTCTCCTCAGATTCTTCCAAGGGAAGATAAGCAAAGTAGAAATTTTACCAATGTATCCGATGCTTTGGGAGGGGAGCGGGGGGTATTCTTTAGTGAGCTTTGCTCACAGTATTTCTAGTTTTGATAGCCTTGAAAGTATTTCATTTTCTGATTATACACCTTGCATAGTCAACCGTTGAATACATACAAAAGGTCAATTTATATAAAAATGTAGAGTGTTGACCACCCCTTTAACCCTTTACCACATACAACCAATCTGCAGCAGATGACATTGAAAACATCTAGGAAAGAATATGGAAATTCACTTCAAATCAAAGTGCTTACTTTTCATGAGCAATTTCATCCTCTTTGCCACAATGTTTTCAAAATGTGTCTGCAAGTCGGAAAGGATTAACTACATGAGCTAATTACAAGATTCATCTTGGTATGAAAACAGAATTGGAAATTAATGTTGCCTAACTGTTATCTTTAGGCTATCTACAATTCACTTGGGGAACACCAGCACCAGATTGAATATGCCAACCGTCATGGTGGACAATTCATCAGGGAAGCCAAGGTATGTAAAACCCAAATTTATCACTATGGTAACCTCAATATAGAGAATGGTTTGTATCTATGTTGTATTCCAAAGATCTTCTGTTTCATCAGGGCCAGTGTTCATATACTATTTCCCTGATATATGATACTTTTAGAATTATCTGGTTTGGAACAATCAGGAAAAACAAATTGCACAATATGAGCAATTGCTACATTTTCCACAATGTTTTTAACTGTCAACTGTAGACCAATCTGAAGTCCTCTGCTACTGCATATTGGTCAAGAAATGTTCGATAAAGTTAGCAAATCAGCCTACATGTCGTCATATTTTGAAATTCTAGCCAATCAGATTGTTGGTATTTAGTTCTGGATATAGACTGGTATCTTGAATGACTGGAACACTGACCCTGATTTTCTGTATTATCATTTCTATATTTCTATACGGTGACTTTCATGTATTTTCGTACATATCACAGGGGTATTACATGGATCAGTCAAGATAATTGTTTTCTCTCAAAACTGTATTACAAATTTTGTATTGTTTGTAAGGTACGGTATATGTTCAACAATTTTATAAAAAAATGATTTGTGTTTTTTCCCGTGGTGTCACATTTACACTGAAATGTAAGCTTGTAACATTGCTATTTATGAAAGAAGGCTATAATGGATGGAATGCATGCCTTTTCCTGTTTATACACAAGATTTCTGTGGAATTGTATGGGGTTATTTTTTGTTTCTCTGGATAACAGTGTGGAATAATATGCTTTTAATTTTGTGTATCAAAGAATGAAAAAGAAACGGATTTGCTTGAAATAGTTACTTGTCCTTTTTCTGTATTTTTGAAAAGTGATTCAAATGGAAGATGTCCTGTATTATTCATATAGCTTCATGTTTATGACGCATATGACAATATGACTAAAGAAGAAAATTTATCAAATTTATTAGATTACAGTTTTATTTTTATACGGTTAGTGTCATATTGAATAAACAACTGACATTTACCATAATTGTTACAGTCTTAGCGCACTTATCCCAAGTTTAGTTAGAAAGTTAAGCTGCAAATGTTATAACTAATTGTTTAGTTTATTATTAAGTTTTAACACAAGTTAGATCCTTAGTTCCTTCCCACAGATATACTTACTAATTGTTCCCTGTTAGTCTTAAGTTATATAACAAATTAACCCAGTACCTGATAATACAAATTTAATCTCTTCAGAAATGAGAACAACCGGAAATGGAGTACTATTTTTAGACAATTTAGAAAATATTTTTGGAAAGTTATATTTTATTCTTATTGTGGCAAAAGTGTATGACCTTTTCCACAAGACAAACACTATAATTTGGTTATTTGTGACCTGTGTAATTCCCGATCACATCGTGCGTCCATATAGTCTAAACCATTGTTCATTTGGATGCACAGGAAGATCTCTATTCACAATCATCTCAAATACCTTACATTGGGTTGTGCAGGGTTATAGCATTCATGTTTTACCTTTGTCGAATCTTTTTCAATATTCTCGAAGAGTTTCAACATAGAAGAGCATTAAAGTTGATTCACAGGTACAAGGTTAATATTGTTTCTTAAACAAAAAATAGCTCTACCACCTCACATTGTAAATGAAACTAAACAATGAGTTCATTACCAAACCTTTCTGAACCAATGTTTTGTATCCATTCTTGACTGACTGTAAAGTTAAACCTTGCATTTTGGTACTTATATTGTATACCCATGATTTCACATTGTACTAAAAAACAATTAAAGGTGGAAAACAACAGATTAACTGTGCTTTCTTTAGATTATAAGATAAACACCTTTAATTCAATCATGTTTATGAAACTCGATAAGCTCTGCCATGTCATGAAGCAAAATGTTTTGTAACAAAATTTAAATTTCAAGCATTTGAACAAAACATTTTCTAAAACATGGCCAACTTCATTTATTGCCTTTTTACCTTATTCCACAAATACGTATATGTTTAGTAAATAGGCCATACATATATTAGTACAGTGTGAAATGTATTATTGTTGTTAACCATGCTTGCCACCCATTACTTCAGTTTTTTAGTTTTCTCCCTTGCTTACCCTTCAGCACTCAATGTGTTGTTGTAACCCTTTCTTCCAAAGCCCAACTGTTCTCTGTAATTGGAGATTTAGGTCCAAGCATCTCCATTGTGATATTTACTCAGGATTCAGATCAGCCTGCATCGGTGTGACAACTGCCTGATGAGTTATTGTCTTAACCCTTTCCCTCATACGGCAATTCTGCAGCAGACGACTTTGAACGTATTTTGGCAAAACATAGAAAATCTCCATAATTGAATGGATAACCTATGACAAAAAGTGGAAAACATTGTGTCAAAAGGAGAAATTGCACGTTTTGTGCAATTTCTTCTTTTGTCACTATGTTTTCAAAAAGCTGTCTGCTGCAGAGGCGTCAGAAAGCATCTATATGAGGGAAAGGGTTAAGATACTTATTGTAAATATTCCAAGTCTTGATCAGCTGTTGTTAACGTCCCTTTCCCTCATGCAAAAACCTGCAGCAGACGACTTTTAAGATAGGTAGAATCTTGATAACAAAAAGTAGCAATTTCTCCATTTGCTTCATTAATTTCAAAAGTCGTCTGCTGCAAATGTCTCAAAGTGTGTCTACATGTGGGAAAGGGTTAAACTACAAGTGCATGGTACTTCAGGTTATAAACATGGTTGAGACATATAAAATGCTTTTTGTGAATGGATCATAATTCTCATGAACAGCATGATGTTTCTTACATAATTATATATGCCAATGGACCAAAGGGTTAAACTTAATAATGATTCCTTGCTTCTCACTGTTCTTTGTTTTTACCCAGTCATAGTCAGTTTACTTATATAGCACTCCGTTTTATTTGGCCTGCTGCCTGTTTTTACTTACCCACTGCCTGCCTGTTTCGAGGATAGAGGGCGTATGTGTTGCACAGGGGTTGCTTGCTTCAGAGGTTGGATTTATATGGATATAAGAAGTAAGTACTTGTCAGTAATCTGTATGTTTATAATTGGGATATTGGGAAACACAATTTGTCTTATTTAAAGAAATGTGTAAATCTAAAGTTCAAGACAAATTGTTCAAGAGACACTACTTATAAGAAATTACGTAGGAAAGAGTTAAATTCCATTTATCATGTCTGATTCTGATCTTAGTACTGGGGAATCAACCAGGATCTATCAGTAAACATGGGATAATATAGCACTTTACCGCATACAACAAATATGCAGCAGACTACTTTGAAAACATCTAGACAAAATATGAAAAATCTCTCAATATCAATGTATAATTATTGAAAATATTGCGGCAAAAGGAGAAATTACTCATGATGAGCAATTTCTCCTTATGTCACAAAGTTTTCAAAAGTTGTCTGCTGCAGAGGCAATCGTCAGGAAGCGTCTATATGTGGTAAAGGGATAGATAAAGAACTAATGTTAGCAAACCATTGACTTTACACATTTACCTATCTACTATTGTCAGTGTAAATTGACCTGTTGCATGATGAATACATAACAAGGTCGGTGTTACTATATATATCTATTTAAGCTGATCTTGTTATGTATTAACCATGTGACAGTTCAATTTTTACATGGACTGAATTTATACTGCAATGTCTGCTAAAATTCCTATATTTTACTCTCCAACCTTCTTTATTTTTTTGCAATGCTTTTCTTGCTGTTTTGTTGTTGCTGTTGTTCTGTTTTACCCCTGCTTTTAACACCACCTGATCCCTGTAGATATATGTAGTGTTGGAGAAAATAGATTCATATACACAAATATAGGCTATATATTTCAGAAAATAAACATATAGCCTCGATGTTTCAGGATCTCAATATTCTAAATGTAGAACATCACAACACTTATGAAATTGCTTATTGTGTTGTTTTTGAAGTTGTTTCCATCTGGAATTGCTGCAAAACGTTTTAAGTATTCACATCTACTTAAGGCAGAAAAAACCAAAATATTGAAATATAGCTCAAAGGTCATGTCCATTCTACTTAGTTTAAGTGATTCTTTTCTCCAGCATTGCAGAACAATAACTCTGCTTTCATATTGCTATGTTTACATTTTCAGTATTTCTCATTTTATCTAGATCCTTTCAATTTGAAATTGAACAAACACATGACATTGTGTTGTTGACATTCACATTTTGCCTAAAAGTCAGACAACCTTTTCACACCTCTGCAGCTGATGACTTGATTAAACATTTTGGAAAACCCTGCACAGAAAATGCGCAAAAGGAACAGATTCACCTTACCTAAAATGTTTTCAACTTTGGATCAATGTTAAATCTTTAAGTATCAAGATATGACTTTGTTTTCATCAGATGTTTTCCAAGCTTACACTTTGTATCGGGTTAGACTGGATTCTCTCCCTACATGTCTTAAAGTCAATAATTTTTTGTCTGTTGCATCATGCTATTTGACAAGAAGCAGATATGTCATATAATATCTTTGTGATCAAAACTCACTGAGAACAAGATAATTGAGTTAGATCAGCATTTTAACCTTTTCCCTCATACGACAATTCTGCAGCAGACGACTTTGAACATATTTTGTCAAAAAGTAGAAAATCTCTTTAATTGAATGGATAACCTATGACTAAAAGTGGAAAACAAGGTTTTCAAAAGTTGTCTGCTGCAGAGGCGTCAGAAAGTGTCTATATGAGGGAAAGGGTTAAGCACCTAGTGAGGAAACAATAAATCTGCATCAGACGACTTTGAAAACATTGATGCAAAAGTAGAAAATGCTCATAATGAGCAATTTCTTTATGTGTCATAATGTTTTAAAAAGCCGTCTGCTGCAGGGGTCTCAGACTGCATACTAACATTTGGTTGTTTGGTCAAAGCAAATCTGCAAATTTAAAATTATGCAGCAGACAACTTTGAAAACATTTAGTTAGACAAATATGGAAACTCTTTAAAAGAAAGAACAATTATTATTATTAAATATAAATGAAAACATTTTGCCTAATGGAGAAATTGTGCATAATGAGCAATTTCACCTTTGCAACAATGTTTTTAAAAGTCATCTGCTGCAGTCTTCAGAAAGAGTCTGTATGTGGGAAAGTGTTGAAGATTATATGGTGAACACAAAGAAATCTAGATCAGACTGCCTTTGTGCAGACTTATCAATGTATATCCTTGTCACAAAGTCAAAAAGTTTGGTTTTCTTGTGGTATAGCTTAAATGTGCTTATGTAGGGGTGCAGGGGTTGTGAATTCAAATCTTGGCTCGGCCATTCATTCTTTTCGATGATTGATAATAGTCATTGTGACTAGTGTTATTTTTCATCCACCATTGGGCTAAATAGTCTATGCAGGAAGGTAACCAGTTGATCCGGAAGAATGTTGTGTGGAGTTCTGGTGCGTGAAACCCAGGAAACTTGGTTTAGGTTAACAGGCCTACATGATTTTAACTGAAAAACAGTTGAAAACAAGAGTTACGGCTCCAATCATCAATCAATCTAATTTGATTATCACTTTATTGAATCTGAAAAAGAACAGAATATAATATAAATAAGTTGTAAATACTTTTAGCATCATGAAAGCTCTGGTTAGACAATAACATTCTTTTCTGGTTAAAAATTTAACATAATATGCTAACATTTTATTCATTTTAACCTTACTTAATTCCACCATTATTTAAAATCACTAAAGAAAACTTGTAAGATAAATTGTATAGATGACAGTTCAGCCAAAGCTGATAACTATTACTATATATAACTATTATTGGCATAGAAGAATTTATTTGTACATAAATCAAAATGTTGAATCACTTTTCACAAATACATGTTGTTTATTGGAAAGTATTGGTCTGTGTTGTAATATTTTTGTTATTATGGATAAGCTTCGGGTCTATAATAGCAGGAAGTTTGATTACCCCCACCCCCAATGTGCAATTAAGTAAAATGTATATTTTATAAGAAAATGTTTTCAAGAGGCTGCTGTAATGTTAACATATTCTATATTGAAAGAAGTTGATTGGTGTGCTGTTAACCCTTTCCCTCATACGACAATTCTGCAGCAGACGACTTTGAACATATTTTGTCAAAACATAGAAAATCTCCATAATTGAATGGATAACCTATGACTAAAAGTGGAAAACATTGTGGCAAAAGGAGAAATTGCACGTTTTGTGCAATTTCTTCTTTTGTCACTATGTTTTCAAAAAGCCGTCTGCTGAAGAGGCGTCCGAAAGCGTCTATATGAGGGAGAGGGTTCACACTTTCCCACTTGCAGATGCATTCTGACACATTTGCAGCAGACAACTTTTGAAAACATTGTGGCAAAAGGAGAAATTGCTTGCTCATGATTAGCAATTTCCCCCTTCTGCAACAATGTTTTAAACTCTATTTAATGATTAAACTCTCATTTATGGAGATATTTCAAATTTTTGCCAATATGTTTTCAAAGTTGTCTGCTGCAGATTTGTTGTATGTGGGAATGCGTCAAGGTATTTTACATTCATCCAACGGAGACAAGCGTTCCAATTTATTTTATTTGACATGGGTTGTTGAACTAATGAGACATTTTAGGATCGAATGTAATATGCATGTCTGTAATAATAAATTTTGTCAGAATAATACAAGAAGATACTCTTATAAGGATGATCTTGAACCCTTCCTACCTGCATACACATTATTACCAATCTGAATTCAGACTTTTGAAAACATTGTGGCAAAACTTCACTGTGTTCTACTCTATTTAAAAATGATACTTTCATTTATAGAGATTTTCAATATTTTTCATAAAATTTTCGCTGCAGATTTGTTTTATGTGGGAAAGTGGTGACTACTTACTAAACATGGCATTGTACTCTTACTACTTTGATTCTCTCAAGTTATCACATAAAATTGAATGTCTAGTGTAACTTTGTATGGCATGGTGATGGGATATATATGTATGATTCTAATCTTGATTGGTAAATTTAAAAGTTTTTATGCTGTTTAATTTGTTTTAATAGGATAGAACTAAAATTAAATATAATCAATGAAAAGAACTATATGGCATATCTAGTATTGAGATGGAATTGTTTTGGCATTAATTAACAAAAGAATTATACATTACTGTGCTCATGCTAACTTGTATAAGATACAATATTAATTATAAATTGTTGTATAAAAAAGTTGTAAAAAGTACTTGAAAGAGTTCCAGAATCTTTTTGTTCATTGAATTGTAACAAACAATGTGAAAGCATAATACAAAATATGATTATTCATCTAAACTTTAGTCATTATTGATCTGTTTCAATTTGGTAGAACAACATTTAAGAGGAAAGAAAATACCTGAATATATTTAGCTCACCTGACCACTTTGTGCTCAAGGCGAGTTATTGTGATCGCCTTTTGTCCGGCGTCTGTCATGCAGTGTGCGTCATATGTCAACATCTTCTCCTCGGTAACCAGTTGTGGGATGAAACCTTACAGAAAGCCTCCTTTCAAAGACTTTACCATAATTCCTTCAAATTTTTGGGATCCATACAGAATTCTGGTTTCCATGGCAATCAAACGAAAAAAACTTTAAAATTCTTCTTTTCCCAAACTAGTTGGCCGATTTTCAAATTATTTTTTAGAAATGTTCTTTGGATGAGCCTCTATCATATTCCTTCAAGCCATGTTGATTGGTCGAAAAACATGGCTTCCAGAGGGCGGGGCTATTTTGCCTTACAGGGCTATAGTGAAAACTTAAGAAGTCTTCTCCTCTAAAAGTGTCAGGCTGATTTTCAAATAACTTTGTACAAATGTTCCTAGGGTGACCCTCTATCAGATTCCTTCAAGCCATGTTGAATGGTTAAAAATCATGGACATCAGGGGGCAGGGCTGTTTTGCCTTATATGGTTATAGTGAAAAACTTAAAAATCTTCTCCATCGAAAGTATTTGGCCGTTTCAAATAATTTTGTAGAAATGTTCATTGGGTGGCTCTCTAACAGATTCCTCCAAGCCATGTTGATTGATCAAAAGCATGCCTCCAGGGGATGGGGCTGTTTAGAGATTTTATTTTTGCCTAATGGCAGTGGAGCGATACTGGCACTCTTGGGTCTCTTGTATTAGCTTACCTGACTAAAAAATGAGTTAATGTGGTTGACTGTGTGGTTGGCATGACAAATCACATTGCATTAGTCAGGTGAGTGATCCAGGGCCATCATGGCCCTCTTGTTACTAGTTAAATAAGATGTTAATTGTTTGGTAAAAAAGTGGAAACTATGGTGTCCTGTGTCACGCAATATTCAGTTTTTTATCTCTTTTCAGATTTATGAGAAAAAGCTGAAACAGTTCAAAGACAAGCTCCAAGACACAGATTCAGGTCCTGCAGAAGGGATGCACAAGCGTGTTAGAAGGCTGGAGGGAGCTGAACCAATTAAAACGGAACTAGATGCCTTGAACAGACAGTATATAGATCAAGTACTTTGGGCTAATAGCAGACTTAAACAGATCAAAGATGTTTTAGCAGAAGCCAATATTGATATACAGGTACAGTGTTTATACCTTTTTGCTTGGGAAGATTGTTGTGTGGTGTACTGGTGTGAGAAAACCAGGAAATGCATGAGTAGGTGAACTGGCCGTCGTGATATAACTGAGAAATTGTTAAAAATGGCGTTAAACCCCAATCAATCAATGTTTATACCTTTACCCATTCCCACTTATAGATGCGTCTTAACACGTCTGCAGCAGAGGGCTTTTGAAAACATTGTGGCAAAAGAAGAATTGCTCATATTGTTCAATTCCTCCTTTTGTCACTAACTTTTCAACTGTCTTCAGTAACCATGCTTACTTTTACAGATTATTTTATTTAATGTTTTTTGCCCCTTTTTGTTTTCAAAGTCTTCTACTGCATATTTTTATATGTGGGAAAGGATTTACTGGTTATATGTACATATACATACAACTTGAAAACATTGTTGGAAATTAGAAGTTGCTCAAAATAAGCAAAAACTTCTTTTCATAAGATGTTTTCATTTCTGCATCAAAGCTTCATTTACACATTTTGAGATATTACAGCCTTTTCTTACTTCAGATATTATCAAAGCAGTCAACATTTGAACCCTTTAATGGAGAATTAATTTACAGAGAAGAATTTAATGCTTAATCCTTGGAGTATTCCCTTTTTAGCTAGACTATTCGAAGAATATGAGAGCTTTACTACTCACCCCGGCGTTGGCTTCTCCGTCGGCGTCCGGTTAAAGTTTTAGGGCAAGTTGGCATTTTCATCCATAAGTATTTGTGCTAGGGCTTTAATATTTGGAATATAGTTACATCTTATACCTTTCTTCACATTGAATGTTAAAGGTATTGAGTGTGACCTTCTTTTTGGGGTAAAAAGTGGTTAAAGTTCTATTAGGGCAAGTTGAAATTGTTTCTTTATTTTTTTTTTCTCAATAAGTACTTATGCTAGGGCTTTAATATTTGGAATATAATTACATCTAATACATTTCTTCATATTGTATGCTGAAGATGCTGAGTGTGACCTTCTTTTTGCGGCAAAAGACATGATTTTGGGTGGTTAAAGTTTTAGGGCAAGTTGGCATTTTCATTTAATTTTTTAATTTTTCTCAATAAGTACTTGTGTTAGTATAGGGCTTTCATATTTGGAATATAATTACATATAATACCTTTCTTCACATTGTATGTTGAAGATGCTGAGTGTGACTTTTTGGGAATAAATAACATGATTTTTGTTTGATTTGAGAATTTTAGATAAATTCATAATTTTTGGTTACATTCCTTTCTAATTGTGATCATTCATTTATCAAATATAATTCTTCAACATATCAAACGGGTTTTGCATGATGTTAAACATTTGGTAAACCTTTTTTTAAGGTTTTGCTATTTTTGGACTCGGTCAGTTTTAACATTTGCGTTTAGCTCAACGTTAAAGTTTCATAATTCAAATCACTTCATACTTCACACATTTGTTAAGGACCATCGTACAATTAGGTTAGATAACTCAAATGTATCCTAAATATGGAGTAATGGCCCTTGAATTACTTAGACAATTTTGCTACAATGTTTTCCACTTTTTGTCATTGGTTATCCATTCAATTATGGAGATTTTCTATGTTTTGACAAAATACCTTCAAAGTTGTCTGCTGCAGAATTGCCGTATGAGGGAAAGGGTTAATAGTACTTAAGTGCCATGGCATGCTGTCACCCTGCCATTTGCGACAGCATTACCAAAATATTTAAGTTAACCCTTTCCCTCATACGACAATTCTGCAGCAGAAGACTTTGAACTTATTTTGTCAAAACATAGGTTATTCATTCACTATGACAAAAAGTGGAAAACATTGTGGCAAAAGGAGAAATTGCACGTTTTGTGCAATTTCTTCTTTTGTCACTATGTTTTCAAAAAGCCGTCTGCTGCAGAGGCATCAGAAAGCGTCTATATGAAGGAAAGGGTTAAGTTAATAAGTGCGTTAAGTTCTTGTGCTAAGGATAAATAATCAAGCCCCTTCCATTGAGTTGGCCTGTGAATGCCCTTGTACTTTTATGGGATATCTTTTCTTGATATTAACAAAAGAACATGTAAATAAGTAGAGGCTAAGACAACAAATTAGTTAGAAAACGATGTTAAACCCGAATAAATAAATAAAAAAATAGACCACAAAGGAGGAAAGCTGATCCTGATGTGTTGACTGTCTTAACAGCGTGCCAAATAGAGGTCATTTTTCTGTCATTTGTTGGTCATGGTTTATCTTGTTGACATATTGGCATGAAACATGTGTACCTGTGAAGTATAGACATCAACTCTGATTATCAAAGTTGAAAGCAACTCATGTAGTGTCTTTATGGTTCAGTTAAAACAAACCTAATTTTTTTACATTGATTGCGAAACAAGTTTTCAGCTTATATAAATCATGCTTGATGTCTTTATGACTCAACTAGTCTACGATTTGTTTGTTTAGGGTTTTACACCGTTTGCAACAATATTTCAGTTATATTACAGCGACAGAACACTTATATATTATCCCTGGGTAAACAAACCATTACTAGGCAAGAAAATATGTCTTGCCCAAGAGCACTCCACCAATGACCACTGCAAGCAAAAATTAAACACACTAGTAAGTTACAAATCCCAACTCCAGATCTTAAATGCAGGACGGAATCAAGAAAGTTTTAAAAGACAGGTTTATGCCTGTCTTCCAAAACTAGCAGGTGCTTGAGCTGATTTGATTGTTAATAGATATCATGTCTTTAGGTATGAATTATGTGGAAAATCTAAATGACTTTGTTTCTATTTACAGTTCCCAATGTTGGTCACAGAGAGAATGCCTTTACTACGAACATTCCGTGCAGAGCTGACAAAAAGGTCCTCACTTCTTGTTGATGAAGATATGCAGGAATTCTTCCAACAGCTTGAAGACTACGAGGGATATGGAGGTCTTCAAGCCATGGGTCGCACTGGACAGACCTTTGGAAGTCAAACAGCACTCAACCTACGACAAGACATTACTCCACAAAGAGAAACCGCAAGCATAGTGCAAGTGTCGGTCACTTTTCAAGAACAACCATCACAAAAATGGAGAATGAAAATGTCCCCGGTATCATCTGAAAATCTAATGCAGAAAGTTGCTAGCATTACTAGTTTGTCAATGTTGAATACTGATGATCTTGAAAGTATATGTCAGTCAGGGCAAATATTGATTACTGTGAAGCAAGGTTGTTTAGCCCCTAAAGGGACGCATCTACAAACGCCAGCTATTCTCAATGGTAGAACTGGGCGTAAACTGAATTTAGTCGATGCTGTTAAAGCAGGCATATTTGACATAAGGTCTGGTACTATAACAGATCAAAGGACCAAAAGAAAAATGAATCTAGCTCAAGCAGTGACTAACAAATACATATCTAGTGAGTTAAACGAACAGTTGACATCAAATTCGGGTCTATGTGATCCATTTTCTGGTAGGGAGTGCTCTTTATTAGATGCCATTCAGAAGGATATTTTTAGTCCAAAGAATATGACTGTGAAGGATAATTCATCTGGCCAGTTTATCTCTCTTCAAGAGGCTGTTGTGAGAAAATTAATATCTCAAGAAAATGCACAAAAGCTATCAGGGGATGGTGTCACTGTAACGTTCATTACACAATCCCAAGCTATTTATAGTGATGAAGAGTTCTCGAATAATACGACGAGGCTAGGGTTATGTGATATTGTTGAACTAGGTTTATACATTCCACTGACTGGACGATTAATTGACCCAATTACTGGAAAAGAAATGTCTATGTTAGAAGCAGTAGAACAGGGTTTAGTAAATCCTGCTCAAAAAGAAATCAAAGATAATTCAGGAAAATGGATAACTTTGATAGATGCAGTTTCAAATGGTATAATTGATCCTGAATCTGGGACATACATTAATAAATCAACCAGTCAAAAATTAAGTTTAGACGATGCATACCAACGCAGATTGCTGAACAAACCACTTGTGTTACCAAAAGCAGTAAATGATGGAGCAATATTGGAAAACGGTAAAATGGTGGACTACCATACAGGAAGAACTATAAGTTTAAAAGAAGCAATTGACACTGGGGTCATTGACTCTGACTGTAAATGTGTTGTAGATTCAAATACCGGAGAAACATTGACACTTATTGAAGCAATAGCAGTCGGATTGTTAGACAGTGATGGCTGTGTTCATCCATACAGAGGTGCTAACAGAGAATCTCTCTTGGATAGTGTTGATGAAGGTCATATCAAACTTGTTCAAGAGGATTTATCCTTTGGTAAACTAAGTGTTCAAGATACTAGAACTGGTCAAACTCTTACGGTGTATCAGGCTATCAAACAAGGAATTATTACGAGCAATGGTGACTTTATTGATACCTCATCTGGAAGGCGAATCCTTCTTAAGGCAGCAGCTGGTCAAGGATTTGTTGAAAAGGATATTGCAGACATTTTGCTAAAAGACATGTCTGTTAAGGATTCCAGTGGTAGACATGTTTCTATACTGAAAGCAATTCAAATAGGAATAATTGTACCAGACAAAGCAGAGATTAGGGATCCTAACACCAGAAAACTGTTGAAATTACAGCAAGCTACAAAAGCAGGAATTATATCTACGGAAGATGCACTAGTTGTTCTTGAAATTCTTAGCCCTGCAATTGTTAATACTACTATAACCACAAGACTTCAACCTGGACAAATGGAAGCAGGTCTAAGATCTATTTCAATCTCGGATGCAATTGCAAGAGGCCTTTTAAGTGAGGAAACAGGAACATTCCGTGACCCTAACACAGGATCATCAATGCCTGTGCAAACAGCTATTGAACGAGGGTTGTTGAGACTATCCTCGGAATGGCCGTCAAATGTTTTGGGACTGGATCAATCAGACAGCATTGGTCTCCCAACACAAAAATCAGAAGTTGAAAGACTGTTAAAAGAGGTACATGACAATCCGGAAATAAACAAAGAATTACGCACCAAGGGTAAAGCCACTGTAGAATCAAAGATGCTGAACAAAGGGGGAGACTACTCATATACCCAGACAATTGTAACAAAACCACAAGTGTTAGAGACGGTTGTTGCTGAAACCAAACATTTTCAGGTTAAATCTGTAGTTGATCCTCGCACTAAAAGAGAAATTGGTGTCTCGGAGGCAATGCATAGAGGCTTGTTGAATATGCAAGAAGGAATATTCATACATCCTGTTACTGAAGAAAGAATGACTATTGAAAATGCACTTTCTAGAGGTTTTGTTCGTGGAATTGAAACATCTGAAGCTGTACCTGGAACAAGTGCATTCAAGGAAACAAAGGCATTTGCCATTACAGGAGTTATTGATCCAAGAACTGGCCAAAGAATGACTGTGAGTCAAGCAGTCAAAGAAAAGATTCTAGATCTGGACAAAGGTATATATTCAGGTGTTGATTCTAGAGGAAGCCAAATCCAGCTTAAAATAAGTGAGGCTGTTGAAAAAGGCTTTGTACTTGCTGATGAAGACACTACTAAACCTGGGGGTGACTTAAATCATGAAACAAAAACATACCAACTGAAGAGTGTTGTAAACCCTGTAACAAGGGAGAGACTTGATGTCGCGGATGCAATAAAGCAAGGTTTATTGGATGAGCACAAAGGTATTTATATAAACCCTAAAACTGGTGAGAGGTTAACTATCCCTGAAGCAATCGAAAGAAAACTTATTGATGCAGAATTGATGTCAGTAGTATCCAATACTGAAGGAGATGGTAGTAAAATTATTACCACCAAAATGACAACATTGATGGTTAAGTTTGTTGTAGATCCGAGAACACAAGAGTCTATTTCAGTCAGCAAAGCTGTTGAGGAAGGCATTTTAGACAGTTCTTTGGAAAATTATATTAATCCTATTACTGGTAAAGTGATGTCACTAAATGAAGCCATTGACAAAAAGTTTGTGATTGCCCAAGCTGCTGTGCTAGAAGGCTCTAATTCATCCTCAACAGAGAGTATTCATATTGACAATGATGAAGAAGTGGTTGATTCTAGTTTGACTGAAGAAGTCACAACTGAAACTGTAACATTTAGCATCAATAGTGTTATTGACCCACGGACCATGGAAATGATGTCCTATGATGAGGCTGTTCTATATGGAGTTTTAGATGTTGCACGTGGCTTGTATATCAATCCTATGTCAAAAGAAACAACGCCAATTAAAGTAGCACTGGAAAAAGGTCTTATACATGGAGAGGTAACTTCCAAAACCAAAGCTGAAGACCTACTGAAGAGTAGTGTAGATACCAGTCATTTAGCGTTTCCAATAAAAAAGATATCTTTTGTGATAGATCCTCGTGATGGAAGTGACATAGCATTAGATAAAGCTGTGAAAGATGGGATAATTGACTTGGAAAAGGGTACTTATTTTGATGTTGGAACTATTCAGAATATCCCGTTGGAACAAGCACATGCTAAAGGGTTCATAAAATTATCAAAAACTACTGAAGCAGATGAAATTGAAAGAATGAGGCTTCAATCACAACGAAGGGAATCAGAAAGAGAAAGAAGGCAGCTTTCGTCGTCAGAGAATGGCATTGATCCTCAAGTTGACATGAAAATGGAAAAATTTGGTGTAACAAACAATAAGGAAGACAGTTTGTTCCCAGATGAGGTATTAAATTATACCACCTCTGTTGAGACGGAAGATCACAACGGTAAATTGGACTTACATGACCAGAGAGGAATAAAAACATGGGCAAAGAATGAACTTGCTATTGCTGAAAATGCACCAAGCGTGTCAACTGATTCAAGGTCTGATTCACCTATGGATCTGGCAGACCTTGAATATTCTGACGGTTTGTCATACAAATCGGCACAAAAATTAGGCATTGTTGATCCTGTATCAGGAAAAATAAGAGATCCCAAAACAGGAAAATATGTTGGTGTTAATGAAGCAATTGAAAGGGATATTCTTGATAAGCATAAACCAGCTATGAAGGATATTCTTACTGGAAAAGAATTAACCCTAACAGAGTGCATAGAAAAACAAATAATTGACCCTGTAACAGGGAAAGTAAATGAAAAGAAGTGCAAAGCTGAAAAAGTGACCATCATACCTGACTTAGAGACAAAGAAAACCAAAAGTAAACCTCTAAACCTTCTTGATACTGTTGGTATAGGCCTTTATGATGATGCAACAGGAATGATCACAGATCCAAAGACGAAAAGGAGCTACACACTAGGAGAGGCAGTAGGAAATGGTTTAATTGATGGACACCTTGTCTGTGTCATTGATCCACAGAGTGGAGAAAAACTACCACTCGAAGCTGCATTACGACAGGATTTGATTGATAGAGTTACTGCTGAAGTGATAAATCCATTTACCGAAGAGAGGATACCGCTACTACAAGCAATACAGCAGGGCTTGGTTGAGAATGTTTTTGATAAAGACTCATGCACAATTCATGATACTTTGACGGGTAAAGATGTACCATTAGATAAAGCTTTAACAGATGGATTCATTAGATCAAATGAAGCTAAGGTACTGGATACAAGCACTGGTGATGTGGTTCCACTAGATGTTGCCATGAAGAAGGGACTTCTGGATGTAAGAACAGGTGCTGTAACTGATAAAATGACTGGTAGAAAGATGTCTCCTCAAGAGGCTCTAAAGATTGGACTGTTAGCTGTAGTTGGAGCTCCAGTGCTTGCAGGAAAATTGATATATGACACAATTAAGGATAAAGGTGAAAATAAATCTGACGACCAGAATAGAAGAATGCAAGGAGTTAATAATAACATGTCCCCATTAACAAGACATGATAACGCAACAAGTGCAATTGTTAATGGTGCTAGATCAACTAATGGAGTTTCACAAAGAGACCAAACAGAAACATTCCAAGCCAAAAAGGATCACCCGAATACAACAATAGTATATTCCAAACCTGGTGACGTGATTATTCCATCAGCACCAAATCAACTATTCTCCGAACCAGATGGGTACAGACCTAGTGAGAAGGACACTGGGGTGAGTGAAACTTTTGATTACTTAATGTTTGCTAATGATTTTTATCTTTCAGGAATACCTATATTCATTATCAGCCGAAAGTCATTAAAATGTTGGAAATATGAATCTTCTTACCTCACATGAAATAGATGGCCTCATTAAAAACAGAATTAACACATTTTACTTTTTTGATTTATGCCAAATTATCAAAAGCATAATGAAGGAAATAAATATAGATAAAAAAAATAAGGTATATTGTCAATACACAAGAAAACTTGAATTAGAACATTTTCAATAGTAGGCATATTTATTTCGATAAGTTTTTTGCAGGGATACGGAAAAGAAAATATCGCTTTTGTGACATTGAATTTGACCTTTGACCAATTTTTCAAAACCTTTCATTTAAATAGCCATGACTTTGGCCTGTTCGATTTATAGTGCTTTCATAATAGGCAAGTGTATTTTCTGAAACGAGTTCTTTCCAGATAAGTCTTCTTTTTTTTTAATCTTGTGACTTTGAAATTGACCAGAAAACTTTGGTGCTGTCTTGATGTATTTGAGTTTCACAATCACATCTTGTTTCCGTATTATAAGCAGGCTCTCATATCTAAATTGTAATTGATAATAAGGTTACAAAGTGAATGTGTCTAGTTATTACATTATATAAAGATATTGTTTCCAAAATATTACTGACTTTTGGTTGATTAATGGCTAGTTACTATTGCTTTTCTGTATTTTTGATATAATGGTTTGTCTACTGTGTGTGAGTTAATGCAGGAGTGTGCTAACAATATCTCTTTACAGGTTTTTACATAGATGACATGCTTTCCAATAAAATACATACTTCATTTGCTAACATATCCTCCCTGAATTGTCTTTTTAACAGTATCCAGATGATGGTCCTCTACACATACTAACATCAAAGTCAATATCCAGTGAAACTACAGCAGAAATCTTTTTAGTGCCCTCTACTTTGCCTAGTAATATTACGATTGATTGGTCAAATAGTTTATGTATTAACACTGATACTGGTGAATCAATGTCTGTAAATGAAGCAGTCAGAAAGGGAATTTTAGATTCTGATAATGTTGAAAAACTTGCTGAGGGATCCACAAGCATTCACAAAGGTATTGAAATCAATTGGGAAGAAGGTACAATAAAAGATAAAACAACAACTGCCAAAATGACAATCGATGAAGCAGAAACACAGAAGTATATAGACATAGAAACTGCCCAAGTTTTGAGAGCCATCAGTGGGAAGTTTGAGAGTGTTCAACAATCTAGACCAAAGGCCCAGATGGAAATAAAGAGAAACATTATGGACAGTAGGAGAGAAGAGGAAATGGAAGAAAAATCAACAAAAACAACAGTTAATGAATCAACTGTGAAAGAAAAGCAGTCATCGCCACAAGTTCGAAAGAGGGTAACCTTTAATGAATTAATACAAGAACAAAATATGACAACTGAAACATTGCTTAGTTCTATTATGTCAAATGATATTGATATTACTGAGTCATATATAATCAATCCACAAAATGCTGAAATGATAACAATACAACAGGCAATTGAAGAAGGTGTGTTTGAGACGCAAACTGGGCTCATACTTGATAAAAGTACAGGTGCTAAATTTGATTTCGAAATGGCATATAAAGAGGGATTTATTCCTCCTCCAGGAAAAACCATAACACGTGCCATTGAATCGGGTTTTGTTACAGATCACTTTCAAGAAGTAGCAAATTCAGATAAGCAGATACATACATCCATACAAGCTAATCTTAAAACATCTTTAACAGAACCAATGCAAAAGTTTAAAAGTATGACCTTTTCTGAAGCCATCGAATCTGGCTACATTAATGAAGCATCGGGAACATTTATAAACCCGTACACAGATGAAATAACTTCAATAGCATCAGCAATTGAATTTGGTTGGATTTCTGAAAATGGTAAAGAAATGGTTAAAGCTGAACCTACCAGAAAGTATGAAAAGAAGATTGTTGTTCACCAAGTTGCTCCAGCAGATGAAGTCAGGAGATTATCATTTAATCAGGCTTTAGATCAAGGCTTTATAGATTTAGGTAAAAATCAATACACTGAACCATCAACAGGCAAAGTTCTGCCAATCATGGATGCTATTCAGGAACAACTGATAGACACAACATCAGAAGGAGATTCATTTGTAACAGACAAAATGAGTCTGAGTGACGCTATTGATTCTGGAGCCTTTGACGAAGAAGAGGGCAAATTTATAGATCCAAGGACAAAAGAAAAAATGACGTTATCAGAAGCAATTTCTAGTGGACATATTGATGCCAATTCTTCACTTTATGACATTTATTCTGGTAAAGTTTACACACTGGAACAAGCAATCCAAAAAGGAAAAATTGATCCACACACAGGACATTATATTCAGAGTTCACTGTCAAAGATGTCTATTAAGGATGCAGCTAAGAAGGGCGCTATTGCCTTAATTGGAGCACCCTATCTTGCTATAAAGGCTCTAACTGATTTGAAGGAAAAGGAGACTGATGGAATGACTGATATGAGCTCTCTGAAAAGGAAATCAAAATCAACATCGGCAAACACAAAACTTAAACAAGAAGTGGCATCAATGAATGAACCTATTACTATACAAGCCACAAAATTCAGTGTGTTGGGCTCCAAAACACTTGAAGTAACCCAAATACGTGAACTGACTTCTGTGACAGCAAAAGATTCAAACAAGATGAATTTCATGGAAGCTGTATCTAGTGGATACTTAGACACAGAAACCGGCATGTTCAAAGATCCCCAGTCAGGCGATTACATGACACTACAAAACGCTATTGAACAAGGTATAATCCATCCAGATTCTGCAAAAGTACAGACACAAAATGGAAATTATGTAAACCTACAAGTGGCAATTAAAGAAGGTATTCTTGACAATACAGGTCATGGCCTTTATAGTGATGGGGAGCCTCTTAGCTTGCAAAATCTTATCAAGGATGGACAATTACAAGAAGTCCTACCAGATGTCCATGCTGCATCTAGCTTGATTGTCAAAACCACTGACAGAATTGATGTAGAGTCTGTGGTTGATCCAAGAAACCATTCCTTGGTTTCATTGAACACTGCCTTAGATACAGGTTTAGTTAATCCACATGATGGCACCTATACAAATCCCAAAACTGGAGAAATACTTAATATAATGGATGCAGTCAAGTTTGGTTATATACAGGGTCAGGTTGTTGACAGCATTACTATGAAAGAAGGCCTTGCCAAAGAAGGATTTGAAGCTGAGGTGACTTTTTCTGAAAAGAAAACGGTTAAAGTTGCCGCTGTTCTTGATACAAATACTGGGGAAAAATTATCTCTTCATGAAGCAATCAGAGAGGGCATAATTGATGAAAGCTCAAGTAAGTACAAAGACAAAAAGACTGGCCAAGTTATGCCACTACCAGAAGCGATGGAACATCAGTATGTCACTGGAAGTGAAATAGATGCTAATTTATCATCAACAGAACAGTTTCAAAAGACTAGAGAGCATTACCTAACACAAACACAGTCTATTGATATTAACAAAGTGATTGATCCGTACACAAAAGAAGTGCTAAGTATTCCTCAGGCAGTTGAAAAGGGTGTCCTTGATGTCCAGGCAGGTATGTTAAGAAACAAACAGACAGGTGAAGAAATGACTATAGCTGATGCTATTAAACATGGCTATGTGAAAGGTGCACCAACATCAAGGAAAAGTGGAATATTTGAAGATACACTACCAAAGAAATATGTACATGAATTGGGAACAAGTCAAATAAAGTCTGTTTATGACAATGACCAAGCTCGTTTCATTCCAGTCAAACAAGCTGTACAGAAAGGGATCATAAATGAGAAGAGAGGTGTCTATTTACAAGAAGATGGATCTTCCATACCAATAGCAAATGCCATAAAGAAAGGACTTATTCAAACCAACCAAATTCCATCCGATTCATCGAGTCTTGCACAAGACAAGCAGACATATACAATACACTCATTGTTGGACCCAATAACGGGAAAGAGAATAACGGCATCTGAAGGAATTGCCAAAGGCTTATTGAATTTGAAACAAGGGATTTACAGCAACCCAGTATCCGGTGAAAATTTAACTATACCACAGGCCGTTGATAAAGGATATGTTGAAGCTGAAATAGATGCAAATTTATATTCAGGTCCTATTCTTAAGCCAACAAGTTACAGAGGTGAAGAAGGTAGGAAATCTTTCACTGTAATGGCAGTTCTTGATCCGGTTACTAGAGAAGAGCTATCAGTCACTGAGGCAGTTTCAAGAGGTGTTCTTGATCAGTCAGTCTGTAAATACCTAGATACTAGGACAGGTCAAACATTGACTCTAAGAGAGGCTGTAAACAAAGGACTAGTGATAGTTGACCAAGGTCAAGAAATGCCTTATTACACAGATGTAAAGAGAGAAGCAATAAGTGTATCTGCAATAGTTGATCCAACAACAGGAAGAGAGTATAGATTGACGAGGGCCATTGAAAAGGGACTTTTTGATCCAAACCAAGGGCTAGTGCGAAATACTCTGACTGGAAAATGGATGCCTTTAGATGATGCAGTGAAACAAGGTTTGGCCAAAATTGAACAAGCATCTGGTGTAACTGAACAAGAAATTATCAGAGGCATTGTGGTGGAGAAAGTAAAAGACCCAATGACAGGTAGAGAGTTATCCGTGAAAGAAGCAAAACGAAGAGGTATTCTTAATTCTGATTCAGGAGACTATATTGACAATAAAACAAACACTAAAATATCTATTGAAGATGCTTTGAAAAATGAACTGATTACTGGCCACAAGTCTGCAGAGATGAGCAAAGTTGACACAAAGACAAAAGATACCCAAAATGTAACTATTTCACAGGTACTTGATACTAGAACAGGCATTGAAGTGAGTGTAGAGGAAGCAATGCATAGGGGGTTGGTGGACAAAGACTTAACTCATTACACTGAACCAAGAACTGGAAAATCATACACCCTTGTTGATGCAATGAAAGAAGGACTTGTGACAGGTGCTGTTTCTGTACAGTCGGCAATTAAAACTCAGTATTCTGAACCAACAACAAAAACTTACAACATAACCCGTATACTTGACACAAAATCAGGTAAACATTTAAGTGTTGCAGAAGCCCTTACTGCAGGTATCCTTGGCCCAACAGGTCAGTTTGTTGATACAAGAACAAATAAAGTTATGCCAGTCTCGGATGCAATTAAAGCTGGTTTGGTTGAAACTGAGCTTAAAGAGGAAAAGCATAAGCTCAAAGATGTTAAGTTTATCGAACCTGGGAGTGAGCTTGAAGTTGTAACATTCACACAGGCGCTGAAGAATAAGTTTATTAATGGATTAGATGGTACATTTTCAAATCCTTTCAATGGAAGAACTGTTACAGTGGATTCTGCAATATTATCTGGAACAGTAGTGACTGACTTTGGTAAACCATTTAAATTCAAAACCGTTAAAAAGGACAAAATAACATACAGTTTTCAACAGGCTTTTAAAAGTGGACTGTTAGACCCAACAACAGGATTGTTCTGGTATGTGAAAAAGGGCAAGTCTTATACCGTGGATGAAGCTGTTAAAAAGGGGTATTTGAACTCATTATGTGCACCTGAGGAACCAGCTGGGCAAGAAAATGGGTCAGTTGTTGTAGTTAAAAGTGAAGTCATCAAGCCTTTTTCTGTGACACACTATGAATTTGGACATGAAAAAGCTATTAAAGATAACTTCCTCACACCTGAAATTGAAAAACAAGATTTCATGGTTACTGATGACTCGAAAGATATGCCAGATGGGGACCTTGAGATGTCTGAACAATCATCTGTTATTCCAAAACCAGGGGTTGTTGATAATGAAGAAATTATTTCCTTACATACTACGGGGCAAATTACTTTAACTGAAGCAGTGACAGCGGGACTGGTTGATATGGCAACAGGGGAATATGTTGATCCGAATTCTGGAGATATATTGTCTGTAGATGAAGCAGTTATTTGTGGATTTTTACATCTAGATAAACCCCAAAGGCTATACAATGTGGGATTAAGTAGAAATCTTAAAACACCAGTTTCCATTTCAACAGCAATTGGCAATGGACTTATAGATAGCAATAATGGTACATTTCGTGAACAGAGCTCTGGTGAAAAGATTACTATTCAACAAGCAATACAATTGGGATATTTACAACCGAAGCTAACTGATGATGAGGAAGTTGGTATGGTCAAGGAGACCACTATATCAAAAGATAAATCTAAACAAATTGTTTCAGTTGTAGAAGGGTCACCCTTTAAACCTAGAAGTGAAAATGTTTATGAAAATGGGGAACATGTTTCCAGAACAGCAACTGAGATAGTTGTGACCCAAGGTTCTGCCACCTATATCACCCAACCAGGATTTTCTATAGATTCAACAGGGAGGGTTATAAATGCAGCTACAGGAGAAAAAATGTCGTTAGGGGAAGCAATTAAAACCGGTATCATAGATATCGAGGCTGTAGAGGGCACTGAAAAGGTTCGAACCATTGGGAGTTCTTTCGTACCACCGTTACTTGATGATGTGGATTCAGAGTCTGCGGTGAGATTTAATCATCATATCCATTATTCCAATGGATTTCCCGTTTGTGTTTTCCTATCATGATCATACTGCAACTAATCACTTGTATTTCTGTTCTTTTTCCTTCAATAACATTTAATTCTAAAAGTTAAATAAAATGAAACAATTATCAACTTGCTGTAATAAAATGACTAAAATGTGTATTTTACACTGCCTCTAGTCATTATACAAACATGCCATATTTATAATTTCATTAATGTATTAAAGCAACTTTATTAGTTGCATTAAACAAGTAATTAGTTTGATGTTTGATCATGATCAATGCATGACAGGTGCAGGTGTAATGCCATATGCACGTTTCTCCTTTCAAACTGTTTACCAAGTCACAGTAACCTTGTTGTCACATGTATTTGTAAAATGTCTTGTTGTATAACTATTGTTTATGATTGGGTGTAGGTAGCATAATATAATTATTGCATTCTTACAGGAACAGAAATTAATAAGTTGTGCTTTATGCAAACCAAACATTAGAATAATTTTGACAAGTGTAATTAAAAATATATATGTACACTGTATGTCAGAGGCACCTGGAATGCTTTTTCATCTTATAAGTCAGAGGAATAGATAAGAGGGAACAGGTCTTTTCCCGATAATAATCAACAAAATCCTATGTTGTGGGTACTCAAAAGAATCGTCTCACTGAGACGATTCATTTGAGTACCCACAACATAGGGTTTGAGTGTCAAATAAGGATTTTAGAACATGAAAAACGCCCCTTATCTAGAGCTCTGTCATAAGCTAACATTGAAGAACCAGATCAGACTGAAGCACTACTCATATTAAGAATGTCTAGAAGTATAGTTATGTATCTATAATATATAAAAAATGTATTTTATTGGAATAAATTCCAATTTTCAGGATTGACCCATGACTGACATTTCTCTTTAAATCCTAATCTTGATGAATTGTGCAAATAATTTCATCATCTTTGGTTACCTCAATCATGAAATGAGGAACCATTGATGTAGACCATCATTAGGCTGTATGTATACACATGCAGTTTGATCATGGTGTACGTTGTTGCAAGGGTGATTTTGAAAGTTGTGTATAGTAATGTTTATTTATATTATGAGTATAATGTGGCTCATGAGTCTATGTTGATTGTAGAGATTTTAAATAAACAATTATACTGATTCATAGCTTCAGTGCATGTTATATCATTATTATATTTATTTTACTGTTTTTCTCATTTGCAGCTCTTGGGTTAATTATACCCAAATAAGGATCATAACTAACAATGAACTGCTTACCTGATATGACATTTTAAGAGGTGTCTGATTTGAAAACATTGTGGCAAAAGGAGAAATTTCTCATATTAAGCAATTTCTCCTTTTGTCACAATGCTTTCAAAAGAAGGAAGTCAGCTGCAGAGGCGTCAGTACATGTCTTTGAAAGGACTAAGAGTTATCTGCTTTGAAAAGATATGAAGAACAGATTGTTATATCTAGAATATTTGAATAAAATATTAATTCACAGAGTTGTTACATTGTGGGAAAAGGTGAAATTGATAAAATGCTTATTTAGCCATTTCTCTTTTTCTCACAATGATTTGATTAGTTGCCTGTGGCTAAGTGCATTATTTCCTTTGTATTAGTACATGTAATAGGGCTAAATGAAGTTCGTAAATATAGTTTACTGTCATATCTGTATTACAGGTGTTTCAGCTTTTTGTAGTACCTTTTTGAATAAGTTCTTGCTTGAACTAAGATTATAGTATGATAAGCATGTTGGTTGAGTTAAAAGACAATAATTTATTTTCACTTTCAGGGCATATGACATATTCATCATCATCTCCATCTCCATAATCATGTCATCATCAGTCCGCATCATTAAAGTATCAATTTGAATACGTTTTGATGTGGTTTGTTAATGAAGTTCAGTATTATTAGTAATACCAGGAACTAAGATTAGGTTCTATCTGAGTTCCTGGTTAAATGAATAGTATTTGGATATACATGTACGCAATCATTTTATATTAAGATTATTGTTTATACATGTAAAACACAAAAATCGGTCTTCAAAAGAACGTTGCATGCCCTCAAATTTATTCATCCTATTTTTCACATCTACAGAAAACCTTGAAAATGAGAGGTGCATTTTTCCTGTAGAGAAAAAAACCATTTAAGAAAAAGGGAAATTTTGTCTGTGTGGGATAACAGCTAGAATGTTTCCATATAAAGAGTAAAAACTAGCATTCAAACTCTATTATAAGATCACCAATGTTCTAAACATATGCATAGTATGATTTATGTGGCATAAAGTTGGAGTGGATGCTTGTACATCATAATGCAAGTCAAATGACAAGTTATATGCACACTCAATATGAACTAAAAAGATAACACAAAATCATTTTTCATCACTGAGTAATTATCAATACTGAAAGGTTTAACCTTTCCCACATACACAAAATCTGCAGCAGACGATTTTGAAATAATTTAACCAAAAATATGGTAACTCACTATAAACGAAAACAAATAATTGAATAAAGTTCAAAAATATTGGAAAATGGAGATAAAGATCAATTTCTCCTTTTGCCACAATGTTTTCAAAAGTTGTCTGTTGCAGGGGCGCCAGAAAGCGTCTGTATGTGGGAAGGAGGGGTTAATATTTCAGTATGCAATACTACCTTTCATAATCACGAATAATGAATTTGTAAAATGGTTCACGAGAAGGCGTTACTTAAGTAAGGGATCATTTCTCTGGCACCTTATCATTATGCTTCGACTTAATTGGTTAAAGTTACTGGTTATTTGAAGGTGACACATGTAGTCCTTCAAATGCATTTGTTTTGTTTCTTTGATAATTGTCACATTTAATGCGGATGTAAAATAATTGGATGACTCGCAAACTTTGTCAGAAGTTCTTCTTAGTCGTTAATGATTTATTTGCATGGTCGAATATTTCAGATGACGAAAGATGTCATGAGGAAATTGGTGGATTGTTTTTTGGTTTACTGTAGATTGTATTAAAGTTATCAAAAGTAGAACTTTTTCATATATATTTCAGATAGTGGGAAATTCAATTGTTTCTATGGTTACGTCTAAAGTTTCCCCCCTTCTTTCTGTTACTGCAATTGAGACAAGTAACTTGAGTAATTCAGTGTCTTTGGGAGATTATTTTGGTGATTCTTTAATTGTTTCTAAATCAACAAATAATATTGATGAAATACCAAAATCCAAAGTAGCTAATGATGAATTAGATATAAATCAAAATCCAGACGGTGATAAGGCTTGCTATCTTCCTTTAAAATCAGAACTATTGAGAGCCCGCGGCTGTGATATTAACTTGACTAAATACCTCTTGCCAATCACTAAAAAAACAGACCTTGATCAATCAATTGAGTTTGACAGTACTGATGATGATGACGAAGATTTGAATGAAGAATGCCATGAGCTGCTTAAAACAGAAGCTGTTATGTATATGGAGCATATGTTGAAACACTTTTGGAATAAGCACAATCAAAAGTGGATTCATCCTAGGACTGGACAGAAATTACATATGCAGGAAGGAATTGACTCTGGTATTGTCTGTCCTGAAATCATTCAGGTACAAAAGAATAGCTCAAAAACAATAAATCTTCAAAAAGCAATAAATTTAGGCCAAATTAATATACATACTGGTAACGTTATTGATATAGTGTCCGGGAAAATAATGCCATTCCATGTAGCAAAGAGAAGAGGACTTATTAAAGTCAGTGATGACGAACCAATGGAAAAGTGTGACATGTATACAGAATTAGGTCCAGGATTGGTAAATCTCATTGCAAAGGGTGAAGTCATTCAAGGTACAAAAATACTGGATAGGCGACTAGATCAATTGTTAGACATTCCCAAGTGTATTGATTCTTTTATATTTGATACTGAGTGGGGAAAAGTTAAAGATAACAGAACTGGGCAGTGGATGACATGGTATGAAGCAAAAGAAAAAGGGATGATATATGATCCCAAGGTTGGAAAGATTACAGGCCCAGTCAATGAAGAAGATTTGCAGTTGCTTGAAGAAATTGATAACCACATTGTGAACTTGACTGAAGCAGTAGATGACGTTGGTCAGAAAGAATATGGTGGCCATATACTTTTCAATCAAAGCCAGAGGGCCAGAAGGAGATCAAATGCAGATAATCAGGACAAATCTGGTACAGACAGAAGATCGAGTACAGCATGCGCAAGACCACAAAATGCAACTTTTCCAATGATGTTAGATGAAGCAATTTTGTTAAATTTGTATGACCCAGTTCGCAATAAGGTTCTTATACCAGGTAGTGATCTGGAGATTCCTTTAGAAATGGCAATTAAAGATAACTTAATTAGCAGGGAATCTTTGGTGAGAGATCCAGTCAGTAGGGATATATTGTCACTTCAGGAGGCTATTGATAAGAGAATCATTGATCCGGCTTGTGGAAAAATGATAGATGTAAATGAACAAACAATAGCGCTCAACTTTGCTTTTAAAATCGGACTTATCATGAGATCTGCATCACCTCTTAAGCTTTCTCTGACTGAAATTTTAGATGAGGGCCTCTATGATGAAGAATCTGGTACATTTTTAAATCCAGATAACAACAAAGAGATAACATTTTCGGAAGCAATTACCTGTGGTTTAATAGACTCTGATACGATCCGCATGCGAGATAGCTCTAGTATGCAAGTTATGAAACTAGAGGAAGCTGTAGAAAAGGAGTGTATTTATTTTGAAACGGGTGTTTGTGTCGACATTGCAAACCAGGAAAAGATGCAGATTCCAGATGCTTTAGAACAGGGAATTTTGATTGATGTTACAAGTCAACCTAAACTTAGTCTTCAAAGCGCGATGGAAGAATGTGTTTTTGATCTGCATACTGGTACAGTAGAAGATGTTGCACTTGGTTTGACATACAGTCTGGGTGCTGCAATTGCAAGCAATTTCATTGACCCAGACTCGATACTAGTCAGGGATCCCAAATCATGCACATTGTTGACTATGGATGCTGCAATTGCTGAAAATATCATTGATCCAATCAGTGCAAATTATACCTCGGGTTCCATAGAATTAACTTTTGAAGAAGCATACGAAAAGGGTCTTATTGTTTACAATTCTTCACATGGCACCCTGCCTTGTAGTTTGTTAGAGGCAGTTAGATTCAATATTTATGATCCAGTCACAGGGAAATACTTGGATCCAAAGTCGGGAAAAGTGATGACGCTAGAAAAGGCCCTGGAGGAAAATCTAATTGATCCAAGGAGAACAATGATTAAAGATACACAAACTGGCAGATTTTTATCGATTTCTACTGCATCCTATCTTGGAGTACTTGATACTGAAACATCACATGTTAAACTGCTTAGAGAAAAACAGCTATGTGAATTATCTGAAGCAAAAGAAATGGGAGTACTTAGGAGATCAGCAAGCGATGAATGTATTACTCTACAAAAGGCATTGACCAAAGGTTTTGTTGATGTGACTGGAAAGATATTTGATCCATTGTCAAAGAAATCTTTGGATCTATCCGATGCGATAACAGTTAAATTGATAGAGGATTCACAAACACTAGTGAAGGATAGTAAAAGGAATACATATGTTCCACTTTTAGAAGCCATAGAGTCAGGACTAGTTGATACACTTCATGGTGTTGTGAATGATACAGAGAGACTTGTACAACTCACATACTATACTGCTTCAGAGGAAGGTTTTATCATTGAAATACCTCCATCTGGATTGTCTTTAGTAGAAGCTTTGGATCATGGACTGTTTGTAGAAGAGACTTGTAAACTATGTGATGTAAGAACAGGTAAACTTGTCAGTCTGCAGGAAAGTTTAGAACAAAGACTGATTGATAGTACCAGCCCACAGGTAGTTATACCACGCGTTGGGATCTTTTCGTTGAAGGAGGCTATTCAGATGAATTACCTGGATTCAGAAACTGGAAATTACTTACATGCGGATGAACCATTAACACTACCTCAAGCTATAGAGAAATGTCTTGTAGTTTCATTAGGTGGAAGAAGAGGTAAAAAGCCGGAAAGCCCATCTCCAAAAGATGTCAATTCTTGGAGCAATTTATTAGTGAAAGATCCTGTAGAGCGAAAGTTCATGCCACTAGAGATGGCCTCAAACCAGGGCATTGTTGATATTCCAGCAGAACTTTTTTGTGACTTCCAGAATGATAATGTGTTACTGATACCAGAAGCAATTAAACAAGGTCTCATTGTGAATCCAGTGAATCCAAGAATGTGTCTAGCAAACACTGTTACTTTAGGATTATATGACACTTTCAATAATACTGTTTTAGATCCAAGGTCAAACCAAGAAATTCCACTTTGGGAAAGCATCAAGTCGGGACTTGTTGATGTACATAGAACAAGGGTTAAGGATTTGGCGTCTGGTAAATTTCTATCCATGAAGGAAGCCTTGAAAAAAGGAATCATAAGTGATAAAACAGGAACGGTCTTTGAAAAAGAAAAGAAAAAATCATTTCCTCTTGAAATGAGTGTAAGAGAAGGATTAGTGGTTGATTTTACTAACACTTCCTTCACTGTGCCAGAAGGTTTGACATATGGAATGATTACCCATGATGGATTGATGGTCGAAGATTTGCAGACAGGAACATTTATGGCATTTAATGATGCAGTTGAGAAATGTATTATAGACACAAAAAATACCAAAGTTAAGCAATCTGAAGATGATACCTCCATCTCGTTGGCAGATGCTATCTCCCACAATGTGGTTGATGGATTCAGTGGCAATCTTAAACTTAAAAGTGGAAGAAGAATGTCATTTGCAGAAGCTGTTTCAGAATCTTATATTGTAGTGAAAGAAGAACTGGAAGATATTGCAGACACTGAAGTAGAAAATAGTGATATAGAAAGTATACTACAAGGTTGTGAATTCAATGCAGTGCCAAATACATTACAGATTGAGGACACTGTTATATACCCCCATTCAGATAGTGAAATTGATACAGGATTATCAAGAAGACGTCAGGCAGGTAACTTACTTGATAGAGATATGTCTTTCAAATACCAAACTGTTCTGCATGAATCCTCAATAAGTGATAATGGTAGCGAAAGAAGTGACTTTATTAGTAGCCCAGTTAGATTTGAGGAAGCTTTGAAGTATGGTCTTTTAGACCTTGAAACTGGCGAGTTCATAGACAATTTCACAAATGAAAAGAGTTCTGTGGAAAAGGCTGTGAATGAGGGAAGATTGAAAATAGATAAAGTTATCTTTTTTGATGTTAAAAGAAATTCCAGTATACCTCTTGATAAAGCTCTTAACCTAGGTTTGTTATACCAACAGTCTTCAAGAAGTGATGGAGAAGAATTTCGTAAAGAGAATAAAGGAGTTACATTCCAAGAGGCTGTCGACAGAGGATATCTGAAAATGGCTATGAAAATTCCTACTGGCCCAGCTGATGATCAATTAAGTGTCAAAAGTGATTCTTTATCACATGGTGTTGTCAAAGACAAACAACTGGATTGGTTAACATCTTCTAAAGCCATGTCTTCATCACTTGATTCTTTAATTAAAAATGTGAAACAAGAACAGTCTACTTTTAGAGTTGGAACATTATATGATGCAGTTGATAAGGGGCTATTTATTAAAGATGGAGGAGGTTTGCTTGTAGATAAATTCTTGCAGAAAGAAATGAGAATAAATGAAGCTATCAAATGTGGTTTGATAAATTCAAAAGCAAAGGAGATAAAAAATCCTGTTACAAATGAACTCATATCTCTCGATGAAGCTTTGATGTTGAAGATAATTGATGCTGAAAAGGGACAGTTAATTGATACACAGTCAGGAAATATTCTATCTTTTGAAAAGGCAAAGGAATCCGGGTTCATAGTTAAATGTCAAGATCAGCACGAGTCTAAAAGTTCAGTTGAAATATATGTTGAGGAGATATTAACAAATGAGAAATGTAGAGGCAAAAATAAATTCAGAGATGCATTTTCGACTGGTATATTACACAGATCTAATTCCCAAGTGATTGATCCAGATTCTGTGCAGCCAATAACCTTAAGGAGAGCAGGTAGTCTGGGCATGATTGATACAAAAACAGGGGAGTTTAAAAATCCACAGACAGGTGAAAGTTTACCATTAACTGATGCTGTCCAAAAAGGTTTTATACTCAGTCCTAAAGGTCTCAGTTTGTATAGTGCTGTCAATCAAGGTTTATATTGTGAAGAAACAGGGCAGTTCAGGCATCCAGAGACTAATTGTTATCAAAGTCTGGCTGAAATGATTGCTGAAAGTATTATCAGTAATAGTTGCTCTGAGATACGAGACGTAAGAAAAGAAAACACCATTGTAAGACTAAAAGATGCTATTAAGAAAGGGATTATTGATGCAGAAGAAGGTGTATATGTTTCTCCAGATTCAAGGAAGATCAATTTTAAAGAAGCTATTACCGAAGGTTTCATCAAACTGAATTTCAAGGAAGCAATTTCTGCTGGCTTGATTATAAGTAACATCCCAAGAGAAGGGCTCCGAGAAAGTAGCAATAGTGTATCAAACATTACAGGAAGAAACATCGGTCAACAGTGGCCCTCCAAACTGTCAAGTAAAGACATTACTTCAGATGAACAAACAATGAAATTTCCTGGTCTACCAAAGAAAATGGATCAAAAGGTTTCTAGCTCAATGTCTAGTGTGGAAACAGGATCATCTGGTTATGAAACAAATGCATCAGTCAACTTGAACTCCCAAGAGGAAAGTGGTAAAATGTTCATTTCTGACATTAAACCAAGTAATGACACTGATCATACAAACAGTGAAGCTTTGAAAGAAACTCAGAGGGATGTACTTAAAAATGTAATTTCTCTGGAAAACGAAATAGTTTTGACAGATATGCAAGTAAAAGAAGATAATGACACATTAGATCCATCAGATAATAGGAATTTAATAAAAAATGTCATTTCTTTGGATAATAAAATAGTTGACACAGATATGCAAGTAAAGGAAGATAATGACACATTAGATCCATCAGATAATTGGAATTTAATAAAAAATGTCATTTCTTTGGAAAATAAAATAGTTGACACAGATATGCAAGTAAAGGAAGATAATGACTCATTAAATCCATCAGATAATAGGAATTTAATAAGAAGTGAAAGGCAAAGGGATTCAATGGAAAAAGATCATAATTCTAAATTAACCAATAAGAAAGAACCTTCATTAGGCAAATTAAATATAAATGTAGATGAAACGTTCAATGATAAGAAATTAAGATCACCAAAATCTCCCCAAAGCACTGAACTAGGTTCTGTCTGTGAGAATCTGAGTACCTCGAGTACCACTCATGGTCATAGATGGCTGGCATCACCGCAAAAAGGGACAGAATTCACATTCCATGCTTCGACATGTCAGTCTCATTCTGAGGAGAAGAAGGTATTGATACTGAATGAAGATCTGTGTAGAATTTGTTGCATCATGGTTTCTTGCCTCAGGGTTATGTCTCTCTAATACTGTCTAAAGTCTGATTGCATGACCCAAGTTTGATTGAAATGTTCCCATTTGTGATGTTATTTTTCAAACAAATTAACTAAATTAGATCGTAAGTCTCATTCCAAAGAGAAAAGAGTGTTGCTATTGAATGGAATTCTAGGTCAAATTTGTTGCATTGTGGTTTATTACCTCCAAGTCCTGTCTGTCTAATACTGTTTCTGTCTAATTGCATGACCCCCGTTTCATTACCCTTTTGTGATATTTCGTTTCAAACAAGTTAGCCTGTAGCTTGTGTTAAGTCTGTTATACTTCCTTGGAGCATGGTTTTACCATGGAACATTATCAGGTAAATAAGAAGTGATGGTACTTCTGTTGGTATTGAATGTTCTTGGATTAAACTTCAACGAAGAAACAAAGGTCTATTTGTTTGGTTTGGTTTGTGCAAATCACTTTTGCAGCCTTAAATGAGTTCACAACTTGTTTTAATGCTAACTCTTACTATCAGTACTCATGAAACATAATCCCTCATCTTGTTCATCACCTTCATATAGCACTTATTTGTTGCATCATTATTATTAACATGTTACCATGGAGATCTTACAAATGTTTATTATTATTGCATTATATGTTTACATATTGTTCACCCTTTTAATGCTGAATTTTTAAAATAGACTTGTGCAGCTTGGAGGAGTCCATAGAGAAATCTAGGAATATCAAGAAAAATTGTTGAGTTGTTCAGCCAACAGTATAGAACCTGGTCTGGACGCAGATGCGCTGGCTGACCTTGGTCTAGACTGGTAGCACAGACTTAACAAATCTGTTCCAGCAGTCAAAGGGTTAAAAGTGTTAAGACTGGATATATATCCGTAATATGAATGTTGAAGTTTGTCATTATGCATATTGATAAGATAACTACTAGCATTGGTACTTGTATAAGTCTATTATAACTGATGAAAGCATGTCAGATATGTAAAACCACCACATAGTGCTTTGTCTCCTCTACAGTTCTAAAGCTTACTAACATGCGTCTCATAATATTGACCCTGAACAGACATTTTTCACATATATGAAGTGGTTAATGAAAAATTTTACTTCTGTCATCTGTCGGTCATACTTTCATTTACTGACAATACTGACTGTCAACACATATGTTTCTTGAATCTCTTAATTCACAAATTTTGATGATGAAACAATTTTCTTTCTATATTGATGATGTCTAAACTGATATGTCTATACTGATACATACAATCATAATTCTTGTGATGGAGATAGAGCAGTGTGTGATTAACTTATTAGAGCTGCGAAAATAGTTTCAATGTATTACAATATTTGAACTTTTTGCAACTGTTACCAAATATAATCGGTCCTTATTCTTTTAACAGCAAAGCTTTTTCACCCTTTTCATGATGCAAACCCTTTCTAATGCCTTTGTGAAAGATGACTTTTGAAAACATTATGGCAAAAGGATAAATTGCCATAATGTTTTCAACTCTATTTAATAATTAAACTCATTTATGGAGATTTTTCACAATTTTGTCATATGTTTTCAAAGTCTTTGCCTGCAGATTTGTTGCATTTGCGAAAGGGTTAAACGTTTTCTGCAGAAGTTGTCTGTGAGATAATAGGATAATCATCATTTTCCTTGTTGATCATTGATGGGAATAGTAGTTGCAAAATGTTTCAAGTGTCTGGATGTTTGTGTTAGAGTGAATGTGGAGTTGTACTTAATAACATGATTTTGTCCATATAGATCTTATTTACTTAGTCTCTGATACAGAATGTGGCTTTTTAATCCTTTCCCACATATAGATGCAATTTGATGCATCTGTTGCAAACAACTTTTAACAACTTTAAATGAGCAATTTCTACTTTTGTGACAAAGTTTTCAACTCTATTCAATAAATATACTTTCATTCATAGATTAGCTATATTTTTGCTCAGACCTTCTCAAAGTTGTCTGCTGCAAATTTTCTGAATGTGGGAAAGGGTTAATTGATACCCTATTTCTAGAATTGTCTTCTTTGAAAATATGTAGTCTGATATTTATAAACTCTGGAATATTGGAAGTATACTCGTGAGGTGAAACTGAAATCATGATTGGGGAAAGACAAAATTGATCCATCCTTGGTCCAACTGTTTTCTGCTGCAGATGTGTCAAAAGTTGAATATATCAGACACATGAGACATTTGCAATTGTTGCATGATTGGGTCTCCATCTTTCCCAATGCAGGATCATGCTAAACATGTTTATGATTGCATATATTACAGTACTAAGCCCTCTTTGAGAGAAAAACAAGCAGAGCATTTTTCAAGGAAATAATTATAGTTTTTACAAACATTTAATACGACGAAACATATATTTTTTTTATATTTCAAATTGCAAATCACTTTCCTACATACAGACAGACGCTTTCTGATACAACTGCAGCAGACAACTTTTGTCACAAAATAATTAACTTTTTTTAATAGTTGTTTAAAGAGTCTCATTTCCATGGTTTTGACTATATGTTATCAAATTCTTCTGCTGAAGATTTGTTGTATGTGGTAAAGGGTTTCAAAGTTTACTTCATATTCCAGGAAATTATGCAAAGTTATATGTATTCTGTAACTTGCATTTTTTATATATTAGTATTTTGAAAGGTTTCTCCAGGATGGTGAAATAGATTTTCTTTTTAGCTCACCTATGCACGAAGTGCAAGGTGAGCTATTGTGATCACATTTTGTCCGGCGTGCGTCGTCAACATTTCAGCTTGTTAACACTCTACAGGCTACATTTTGCATCCAATCTTCATGAAAGTGTATCAGAACATTCATCTCCATCAAATCTTGGACAAGTTCGAAACTGGGCCATATGAGGTCAAAAACGAGGTTAACACTTTGGATGCCGCATTTTTTGCTTCAGCAGCTTGAAATTTAGTCAGAATGTTTGTCTGAATTATATCTAGGTCAAGTTTGAATATGGGTCATATTGGGTCAGAAACAAGGTCAATAAAGGAAAATATTGTTCAAACTCCGGAGGCCGCATTTTTACTTTGAGCAAGTTGAAAATTTGTCAGAATGTTGTCTTGATGATATCTAGTCCATGTTGGAATATGGGTCATATCAGGTAAAAAAATATAGATCACTAGGCCAAATGAAGGAAAATCTTGTTAAAACTGTGGAGGTTGCATTCAGAATAATTGTCTTGATGTGTTTTGCATTGCAGTACATTGTATAATTAAGGTGAGCGATCCAGGGCCATCATGGCCCTCTTGTTTTTAAATGTTATCTAAATTCACTTGTAAAATCATAGAAATAATCAAGGAAATAAGGACGTTCTGCTTAAATTAATCCAGAAAAGAGATTGTACATGTATTTATCTGTGATGCTTTTGGATGTTAAGTGTAAGATAGCTGGTTCTTTGTCTCAGTGCCAACAAGGTTTTCTATGATAACTGACTGACCATATTTATGAATGACTTGGACAGACAGGTAACCAAGTAGAAACTAAATGAGTTTGTTGATGCATGTTCTCCCAATTGAAAAACTGTTTGTGAAATCATCCAAATTGAAAATATCTGCGGTAATAAGAAAGTACTTGTAATGAGCCATTTCTACCATTTCTATAATATTTTGTGGCAGACTTGTCAAAAGGCATCTGTAACTATCTGTGTAAGACCATCTTCACAAGCAAGAGTCTCTCAACAATTAAACTCACTCATCCAAATGGGGATGTAATGGACCTATGGCTTGTGAAGATTGCGAGTAAGGCTTGTATAGTACTTTCTGGCAGATGCTTATTAATTAAATAAGGTTTTTATTGTTTGAATTTGTCAAGAGCATTTTGCTTTCTAGTTGTGTCTCCTTGTATAGTGGCATGAAAGCATGGCAAATATATCAACCAGACATCTGAACTCAATCATTAATTTTGCTGATGATTATTTAGAAATTCTTCGCCAAATATGGAATACTTATATCAGAAAAGTAATAACCCTTTCAATGCTGACTTTTTAACCCTTTCCCTCATATAGACGCTTTCTGACGCCTCTGCAGCAGACAGCTTTTTGAAAACATAGTGACAGAAGAAGAAATTGCACAAAACGTGCAATTTCTCCTTTTGACACAATGTTTTCCACTTTTAGTCATAGGTTATCCATTCAATTAAAGAGATTTTCTGTTTTTTGACAAAATACGTTCAAAGTCTTCTGCTGTAGAATTGTCGTATGAGTGAAAGGGTTAACAGACCTATCCAGCTATTCACTTGTAATAGTAGCCAATTCTAAGAATATCAACGTAAAAATGTTGAGTTGAGCAGCTGGCCTAGTTCTACACTGTTAGTACAGGCTTCACAAAATTGGTGCAAAGGGTTAACTTTTGCTTTTGAGACAAAGTAGACAATGCTTTAAAAAGAAAAACGTAGAATATTTCCCATCGCCTCTAAAAACTTGTCTCTCTTGTCCCAAAGTATTGCTTTAGTTTGTCAACATTTGGCATTCTTTTCTTCAGCTGAACATTACTTTTACAGTTACATAGATTTAGAAATACACATAAGTATTGAGCAGATTATCCATCTTGTTTTTTGGCTGTCTGCCTGTTTTGTATTGGAGGGTGTTTCAGTAATAGGATAATGTATGTACTCCCATATCATCTGACCAGTATTGGTGAATTACCCATGAAACTTGATTATTGAGACACTGTTGAAAACAGCAGTTAATCAGAAAGAACTTAACATTTGTATTTTCAGTTTTCTGTCGGCATCATTCAGCACATTGTCTGTCTGTGTGAAAATCAGATAATAATTTTAAGGTTACTCAAAATTAATGAAACTTGGAATGTGTAAGAAGGCAATTATGCTGCCTATTATTTATTTTTTGTCAGCTCAAAGGTATAGGTCATGCTACAAAGTCAAAGGTCAAAAAACCCTGCTACTAAAAGTTTTGTCTTTTTTTGTTGCCTGCCATGGCTTAGTGACACACATGACTTGCTTCTTGGTTGTTTGTCAGTGTCACTATGACCACATTGGCAGGTGACACATGTGTTCCCCCCTCAAACACTCTCGTTACCAAGAGAAACTTCTTTAGTGCTTGCTATATTTCAGTGACTTGTTGATTCTTATTTTAAACTCTTTTCCTCATACAGACACATTCCGACCCATCTGCAGCAGAGGACCGTTGAAAACACTAGCAAAAGGAGATATTGCTCATGATTAATTTCTCCTTTTGCCACATTGTTTCAACTTTATTCAATAAATGCGTTTTTCATCTACATAGATTTCAATAGTTTTGACTGAATGTTTTCATAGTCGTCTGCTGCAGATTAGATTTGACTAAATGTTTTCATAGTCGTCTGCTGCAGATGGGAAAGGGTTATATAAGTGTTGTGATAATTATCTCTTTTAAATGTTTCCATAGACAATTTGTAGTATTATTTGTGTGTTGCATACTCATTTTATTCTCGGTAAAGCGTGTTGAGTGTTGACCATCTGATTTTTTGTTATACCATGACGAATGTTTTACTGAAAAGTTAGTTAGACCCTGCAACCTTTTATGGGCAAAGGCATTCACTTGAAAGATATGGGGAAAAGAAATCCCTGCTTGAATCACCATGACATATTTTAAGTTTTTAGAGAAAAATGGCTACAAAACTTTACCCTGGAGTTTCAGATAGAAAGACTCACGGAAATCCTCACAAACATTGTCGAAATAGATTGGCCAAGTCATTGTTCGAACTATTTTGGACATTTCATAACACATCTACAATAAAACAACTTTTGAAAACATGGTTGCAACAGGAGAAATTGCACATAATGAGTCTTTATTTTGACACATTGTTTTTACCTTAATTCATTCAAAAATTGTACCTTCATTTAAAGATGTTTTAAAATAGTTTTGCCCAGATATCTTGAAAGGAGTCTGAGGTAATAATGTGTTGTGTGTGGAAAAGGGTTAATTTGGGTGGGTGGTTGTTCTGGATTTTAGCTTATTTCCGTAAAGATTACAAGTGCATCCTTTTGCCCATTATTTCCATATTTATATCCCCTGCCAAAAAAAAAAGCATCTCATTGCCTTTTTAAAAGTTGCCTTTGACCCACTTTTGTAAAACAGTAGTTTAGAATTTGCAAAATTATGTACATTTGTACCATTTTTTACCCCCAACCTTTAATTATTCATCTACATGTAGTAAGAGTCTCCCCCTATAACTGTTTCTAACATAATTTGTACTTATTGTAACCTGTTACCAATTTGCTATGTTTGGACAGTTCTATATTGCAATTACACTGAAATCACTGCTGTCAGAATAAAACGGCCAGTAGTACAGGTAACTTACCCAGGAAATGTGATGATATACTTGAAAACTTGTTGGAAGCGGCATTAAACAACATACAAACAAATCTCTCCCTCCATTTTGATTCCATATCAAAATTATATTAACATATTTCCCATGATTATGTTTTCAAAGAAATCTAGTCTGAAAATAGCAAAGCAGGGAAGCATGTTCAAATTGTGCTCTTGATCGTTCTTTCCACAGTTAATGTGGCGCATTTTTCCCCTTCTGTATTTTAAAATTCTTTCATTGTACTGTTGTCTTGATTTATTGATTTTCAAAAATTTCTATGGTCAGTTTTGTCATTTGTCCATTATGGAAAAAGATCATATTTGTAAATTTGAAAAGTATCTCGTATGGGAAGGTCAGGAATCAAATGATATTGAATAATACCTGAACTACAATTTCAGTCTAGTACTATAGTTTTATATGCCTGAATGTGAACAAGACTTGAATAAGTGTATTACATAGCCTGTTAAACACCATAGTAAGAACTTGATATAATGAAGTCGTCAGTTATGCATACTGAATATAAGAATGAATAACCCTTTCCCACATGCAGACCCATTTTTGAAAACATTTTGTATGTTGAATGTTGTCTGGAAAATATGAAAAGTTTCTGTAAATGAAATTATGATAATTGAATAGAGTTGAAAACATTGTGGCAAAAGAAGAAATGACTCATTATTAGAAATTTCTCCTTTTGCTACAACGTTTACAAAATGCATTTATATGTGGAAAAGGGTTGACTTGATAAATGATGTCATGTTAAAACTTCTTGTAGCATATTCTTGTAATAAATGGATTGTGTGTATTTGGGAAATACTTAAAACTTGTAAGAAAAAAATGCTGATCCACGTTACCTATTGTGATATGTATGATCATAATAATTTTTAATTTATTTTACAAGATATGTATAAAAAACTAGTCGATTATGTTCAACGATATGATATTTATGTAGGCAAATTTGTGTAGATAAATGTTGAACTTTTTGAAAACAATAATGATACATGTAAAACTTGGTCTTTCATGACAAACTAATATCAATTGTAGAAAAATGAAAATCAACCAATGTAGCCAGCTTTATGTAATCAATTAAATTGTATCTTCTTAACTTAAGCTTGCAATCTCTGATACAATGAAACCCTTTTTTTGTTTCACTAACCTGTATATCTATTTTTACCAACAGCAATTGGCCGACTCTTATGACAAATTGGTACAGGATCTCCATAATGAGCTAAACTGGATCTCGGATATAGAACAACTGCTTAAAGAGGATCTTCCAGTCAGCGAGGAAGCTTTAAAAGCTCAAAGTCAACTGGAAGCCCTGAAGGTAAGCTTGTCAACAACCAATTTTATCATATGACCCAAAAATAAATACTTTTGAAATGTTCCAGAATGAGACCATAGAGCCAATATAATAATATTATATTACATGTGCCATTTTATTTTTCTGTTTTCTCTATTTATACCTCTGCAGCAGACCATTTTGAATACATTTGGATAAAGGAGACTTGAACACAATGTTTTAAAAGCTGTCGATCAAAATGATGTCTTATTTCTTAGATGATACATATTATGTTAACCCTTAACCCCTTGCAGATGCATTCCGAAAGCATTTGCAGCAGACGAGAACATTGTGGCAAGAGGAGAAATTGTTCATGATTAAACTCTCATTTATGGAGATATTTCACATTTTTGCCAATAGGTTATCAAAGTTGTCTGCTGCAGAATTGTCATTTGTGGGAAAGCAGACGACTTGAAAAATAGTCTGTGTTGTAAACAGTAGAGTACACCTTACAAGTAAAACAATGTACTTACAGGCTTTACAGGACGATGTATTGAGACACCAACAGCCAATCAGATCTCTTGTTTACCAATCCGAGCAGTTAGTAGAACATCATCAGGAGGAGTTAACTCCTGAACAAGTAACAGAGTTACAGAACCTTGAATCTGCCATCAAAGTTTCATATGGAAAGGTAAACTTTGTTTGCATTTCTTTTTATTTCATATCAATGTGTCAGTCAATTAGATAATGTTACGCAATGTGTTTTTCCCTAAAAGCAAATTGCCTTACTTGATTTCAAGTTTTAGCTAACTTTAACCTGAATTCTTTTCCAATTTTTCTCCTAACCTTTTCTGACCATAACATAACTATGCAAGGTTTTGAGTTCAAACTTGGTAGACAGATAAATTGTGACCTAGTTTTTGTTCCAGATCAAAAGTATAACTGGAGCATGCCTGTGTGCAGTTATCTCCCTTAGTCAGATGTAATTGTCCAAGCATTTTCTCACATATTTTAGTTATCAACAGCAAACTTGGAAGACAGAATCTGATAGAAGTCTGGTAAATGAGTTTGTCTGACATGAACCAACAATGGCGACTAGATGGGTCGCATTCTCTTATATATCCCTATCGCATAAATAGTAAATTAGTCAATATTCTGTTGCTTTTTATAAACTCTACAGCAGACCAATACAACTTGATATTATCGAATCAATACATAAATAATGAAGCTAATTACTTTCGAAGTTAGAAAGGTTAAACCGGTCTATCCACAAAAAGGTGGTTGGTCTCTATAGCTATTTCTAAAGGGCACACCATTATTGGTGTATGCCCGACTCTATAATTTAATGGTAGGGTAAGTTATCTCCAGGCTAGACAGATCGATGGTGATAGCACAAAAATCAGTTTGCAAGAGTTGTAACCCTATCTGGACTATTTTTGGAAGAACTCGCCTTGACCAGTAGTACTCTGGACTATTTTTGGAAGAACTTCCCTTGACCAGTAGTACTGGTAGCTTACCCAAGAACCACTGTGATATAACTGAAAAATTAGTGTTGAAAGAGGCATAAAGCAGCAAACAATCAATCACCTCTCGGAGTATTATATTTAATGAATGCTAACACATTTTTGGTTTGATCAGATACAAAAGACATGTGATGGGAGAGTGAAACATCTGTCTGCAGCAACTGATGAACTTAACAAGTTTGAAGGAGAACTGAATAAGTACTCAAAATGGATTGAAACCACTGACCAAGAATTAGAGAGACAAATTGAAGCAGTTGAGAATTTTGACAACATTCGACGCATCACAGATCTTCAAAAGGTAAATAGCTTACTAGTAAAAGTAGATTTTAATTACGGCATATGAAAATACATATTCAAAGTCTATTACTCTTAATTAAAAAAAACTTAAAAGAATAATTAAAATGTCTGTGCAACATTTTAAATATTCCCATTTTAACCCCCCTTTCCTGCATACAAAAACATTGTGACACCTTTGCAGCACACAACATTTGAGACTTTGTGGCTAAAGGAGAAATTTCTCATAATGATCAATTGCCCCTTTTGCCATAATGTTTTTTGATTTGTTAAAAAATTATCCTTTCAATTATTATACAGATATTTCCGTTTTTTGTCTAGAAAAGTTATCTGCGGCAATGTTGTATGTGGGAAAGGGTTAATATTAAAAAACCTTTATGGCTTTATGATGTGATCTTTTCTTGTTTGACTTGATGTGAGCCTGTGCATATCAAAAATTTACGCCAATCTTCACTGTATGTTTAATATAGACCCAAATGCATCTTCTGACAAAAAGCTATAATTGTAACCCCACTATTTGTATCCCAATATAACTCCAAAGTGATGTCAAATGGCAGACATAATAATACTCTTAACCCTTTCCCTCATATAGACGCTTTCTGACGCCCCTGCAGCAGACGGCTATTGGAAAACATACTGACAAAAGAAGAAATTGCACAAAACGTGCAATTTCTCCTTTTGCCACAATGTTTTCCACTTTTTGTCATAGGTTATCCATTCAATTGTGGAGATTTTCTATTTTTTGACAAAATACGTTCAAAGTCATCTGCTGCAGAATTGCTGTATGAGGGAAAGGGTTAATTGTCAGACAGGGTTAATATTGTATTTGCTTTTTTCTGCTGTAGGAGATGATGGGAGAGATTGTTGCCCATGGAGCAGATCTAAGATACCTGTCATTTGCTGTTGGAAAATATATGGAGGAATCCAAGGTAAGACCTCTTTTTGAGTATGCATACTTGTATTTATTCCTGTCCTTGATACAGGGGACTACTTGTGAAAGATCAGCAGAATAAATCTGACAAAGAGTAGAAAGCTTAAATATCAGCAATTGCTTCCTTTTCAATCACACTTTTAAAAATTATCTACTCCACAACGCTCAAGTCAGCTGTATCAGGGAAAGGATTAAGTTATTTTTTATCAATGATTTCATACATGTTTAAGACCAGAGGAATAGATAAGAGGGAGTGAACAGGTCTTTTCCCTACAATATTTCTCTTATTCCTCAACAAAATCCTATGTTGTAGGTACTCAAAAGAATCGTCTCACTGAGACAATTCTTTTGAGTACTCACAACATAGGGTTTGATTGTCAAATAAGGATTTTAGAACATGAAAAATGCCCCTTATCTAGAGCTCTGTTTAAAATTATTACTATATGACCAGTGCTTTCATGATTGGAGGGTTGTATGGTTGCTATAAATATTTATTAATGTTTCTTAATTGTGAGCAGTGTGTTTCAAACCTTTATTATCCGATGTTTACCAAACTTATTCAGTAGCTAGATATACATGAGAGCTCGGTTCCTTTTGAAAACCAGCCAGATCTGTCAATGCATGACTGAATTATGGCCCTTTAAAATTGGCAAAATTGAAAATTGTTATAATGGACTTTGTGAACACGATAAAAACTTCATTTATTTGTCACATGTCCTTTACATTGATTTATAAACATGTGACCATGACCTTAGTGTGATCTTTTTCAATCAAATATCATCATTGTCTTTGGATGACCTTCATCATGAATTTTTAACCTTCTTTCTTATTTTTGTAGAGCAATTAAATTAGGACCCTAAATACTTACTAAGGTGAGCGATATACGGCAATCATGGCTCACTTGTTATATTAATCTTATTTGCTTATTTACAGCTTCATAAACTGGAGTTAGATGCCTATAAAGCTGACCGTCAGAAACCAAGCAGACTCAGTAGAACCAGTTGGATTGCCATGGACAATAGAGAAGTTGAAGTTGTCAAGGATAAACAAAAAGATGCTGAAACCCAATATAAAGATCTCAAAACAAGGTGCAATAACTTTGGTGATAAACTGTCTCAACTTTCTGTGAAACAGAAAGAGTTCAATGATGGTACATGGTCAATGTTATCGTGGTTGACAGATGCTGAAGAGAAATTAAGTATGACTAGACAAGAGGTGTCTGCTCCAGAACCAGAAGCACTTAGAACTAATCTGGAGAAAATGAAATCATTAGGTAATGACTCCATTGTCCACAAAAACCACATGGCTGATTTAGAGAAGTCTGGTAAAGACTTGGTATCTCAAATGAGAGATTTGGGTATAGGTGGTGAACAAGTTGACAAAATTAATGAAATAAAGACCGACATTGCTGATAGATTGGAAATTGTGTCGGAGGAGATTGGTGAAAGAGCTAACGAGCTACAGACAGCTGTAACAAAATCGCAAGGTGTACAGGATGCTGTTGATCAACTGCTTGGATGGCTCAAAGAAACCGATAGAAAATTAGACTTGCAGAAACCTGTTAGTCTGAATAAAGACAAACTGAATGAGCAAGCACAACAATTGAGCATCATAGAAACTGATATTGAAAGCCATAAACCCAGTATTGAATCTGTGAAACAAGCTGCTAGTGAACTCATTAAAACATGTGATTTAGATATGGCAAAAACTCTGGAAGCTAAGATTAGTGATATTAGTGAAAGGTTCTTGAATGCTCAGAAACAGTGTCGAAATACAGCCAATGATGCCAGTGATGTTTCTGACAAACTGAATAAATTCCAGGACAAATTAGATTCTCTTAAATCATGGGTACAAGCAAATACAGACTCTTTTGAATCATCTGAATGGAGTAGAAGACCTATAGACCAGCTAAAAACAAAAGTTGATGATGTTAAGATAGAAAAAGCCCAACAATTAAATGAACTTGAATGTTTACAAGCACTTGGACATGACCTTATAGAAGACCAAAGAACTGGGGATCCAGCTACTATTAAAATGGCTTTAACAAACCTTGAACAAGCTTGGAATAAATTTGATGAGCGTCTTAGTGAGAGAGACTCTGAAGCTAGTTTGAAGGAGTCTAGAGAGAATGAATATGATGCTATTAAAGGTGAGGTTGTTGCTTGGCTCACAAAGGAAGAAATGGAAGTGGATACTTTTGAACCGGTTGCTGTGGATATGGACATTGTTGCAAGACAAATAGAAGAATTACAGGTATATGATAGATCTTTATTTTAACCTTTTAGGTGATACAGGCATCTGCAGCAGATGTCTTTTGAAACATGTGTTGGAAAAGAAGAATCTGCTCATCATTACCAATTTCTCCTTTTCCCACATTCTTTGCAACTTGTGTATCAGAATATTTCAAATTTTAAGATTTTATCATTTATCATGTTGTTAATGCCAGACAAATGAAAATGTCACATGTTGGTTAAACGGGTTCTATATAAAGAATTGGATTCTAATTCATTTACTAAACCCTTTCCTACTTACAGACGCATCAGCAGCAGCAAAATGAATAATTTATCATAATGAGCATTTTCTCCTTTTCCCACAATGTTTTCAGCTCAATTCAATATTGTACTTTTCATTTAGAGAGATTTTCATCATTTTCTGCCGGATATTTTCAAAATCGTCTGCTGCAGATTTGTTGTATTTAATCAATTGCCAACTCTGCTGCTTTTAAACTTTTTGAAGTTTAAACATGTAATGTATGTAAATAGATAAAAATACGGAAAAATTAACATAATTAAAACAAATATTGCTATTCATGAGCAGTTTCTCTTTTTCACACAGTTGTTTTAGATTAAATTACTGTAAATGAATTAGGATCAAAGACTCGGTCATGTGTAGAAGCTGGTATATATTGTTTTTAATTATAAAACAGATTTTCATGATAGCTCTAGACAAATGTTTAACCCTTTCCCTCATATAGACGCTTTCTGATGCCTCTGCAGCAGACGGCTTTTAGTAAACATGTCGACAAAAGAAGAAATTGCTCAAAACAAGCAATTTCTCCTTTTGTCACCATGTTTTCACCTCTATTCAATGATTTTTCTGTACTTTTGCCTAGATGTTTTCAAAGTTGTCTGTTGCAAATTTGTTATATGTGGGAAAGAGTTAATGAATTTAGATAAGAACTTAAAAAAAAGTGAAAATATCCTTTGATCTGCAAGCAAAATTATTATTATTATTTAATAATGATGCCTTGACTCAAATTATTTATGGAAGTTTTATTGACATGATAATGATATGACTGCTATATTTTTGTTTTCAGCCTCTGATTCAAGAATATTATGAGTTTTCACCGAAGATAGATGAACTGAATGAGGTTGGAACTGCATATGATGCCATTCAGTCTGGTGACTCCAGACCAAAGAGCCCCATGAGATTCAGTAAGTTAACACTTTTCCCACATCAAACAAACTGCAACAAATGACTTTGAAAGATATTGGCAAAAATGTCGAAAAATCTCTTTTTCAATTAAATGTTCAAAAACATTTTGGAAAAAGGAGGATTTGTTCATTATGCCACAATTTTTACCAAAGTCGTCTACTGCAAATGCATGAAAATTCATCATTTGTGAGGGGATATTCCATTGCTAGCACTCCTTTAGTTGTTCAGGTTATTTCTTTTACAGTCCTCACATCTAAATCATGCTTCTATTTTATCCTTTCCCATTTGTTAGAATTGGTTTTGGGTTTTTTCAGTTACTGGAACTTGTAATTATAACTAAGGTATTGTCATGTATCAGCTTAACCCTTTCCTACATACAACAATTCTGCAACAGATTACTGAATACATCTAGGCAAAAACATGGATGATCTCTATAAAAACTTCTGCATTTTCCACAATGTTTTAAAAATATAATCTGCTGCCAAGGCTTCAGAAAGCATCTGTATTTGGGAAAGGGCTTAAGATAATGTTAGGTCACAATCTGTTAAGGATGTTTTATAAATGATTTAGATTGAAAATATCTTAGAAAGTCTAGGATATAGGACAAAATACGCAAAAGCAGAGAAGAGAACATGGTGAAATAAGGAGAATTAATTTGTTCCTTTTCAAATATGTTTTCATGCCTTGTTTTACAAAAGTTTTCTTCAATTAGTGAAAATAATGATGCCAAGCTACATAAGTATGCATGATAGTTTTAGTTTTAACTTTATATTGCTTTGTCATCTGGAGATACAGACTATGTTTCTTTGGGGTATAACTACTGAAAACACTTTGTGGAAAATGAGAGATTGAGTGGAAACATTTTTCCTTTTCCCATAATATTTTCAAATCTGTAATAAGTTGATTTCACTTATTTTCCAAATGTTTAACCTTTTTCTTTGGATATATTACACAATATTGTTAACAGCAGATGGCCATACATCTTGGTTAACAGTTTGAAAGTTTGAAAACATCTAAGACTCATCATGAGCAATTTTCTTTTTCCAAAGAAGTTTTCGAATGTCATCTTCTCCAGCAGCATTAAATTTCATCTGTAAAAAGAAAGTCAAACAAGTAGGGCTTATAAACATTGTTTTGTATTATTCCTTTTCTTTTATCCTCCTTCTTTTCCTGGAATAATCCTTTCCCACCAACAACAAATTTGCAGCAGATGACTTCGAAAACATCATGGCAATGAAAATCTGTATAAATGAAAGTGTTATCTGTGTAAAAAGTTGAAAACATTGCGGAGAAGCAGAAATGGCTCACAACGAGCAATTTTCGCTTTGCCACAATGCTTTTAAAGTTGTCTGGAACAAACTAGTCAAAATGTGTCTGCAAGTGGGAAAGGGTTAAGACACCTTATTTATTATCCCACCAATAGGAAGCAGACGCACGCCCAGCAATATCCTCTCTCCCCGCCTTGGCAGTTCCTCTCCAACCACAGGTCGATTCTCCTTCAACCATTCATCAGGGGATGTGATTACAAGTCCAATGTCTATGTCCAGTGATTCCAGTGGTGTCGGGAGTAGGAAATCAAGCTCTGATTATCTTCAACTTGACGGTGGGATATTATTGTTGTTTACACATCAACTGGTTTATTGTGTAGATTGGAATCTCTAAATCTTTCCCACAAGCAGAAGCATTCTGATGCATCTTTGCAGCAGATCAATTTTGACTTTCAAAACATCTTAGCAAAACTATGGAAGCTATAAAGGAATTGGTAATCAGGGAATAAAGTTTAAAACAAAGTGGCAAAACCAGAATTTCCCATCATGAGCAATTTCTTCTTTTGCTACAATGTTTTCTATAGTTGTCTGCTACAGAAGTGTCTTAATTGTTACTGCATGTGAGAAAGGGTTAACTTGTGGTGTTAAGATGCAGTCAGGTGCTGGTATATTTTTAATTTTTTAATCAATATAATATTGGTTTTGCTTTATGAAACGGCTTAATTAAGTTATTGAAGTTTCCATTGCTTTTCCAAATTATTTCAGTTTTTGTTTCACCTGACTGTAAGGCAGAGATAACTTTGCTGTCGTCCATCTGTCTTGATTTGTCAAACTGTTTCTGTTTGGGGATTTCCTTCTAACTTGAAGTAATCAGTAGAATGAACTTAACAAGGAACATAACTCGAACAGTACTAATTTTGAAGTAATCTCTGCTTGTCAATTTTTCTTGTGAAGCCTTTCAATCACTTTTTAGCTCGTCTTTTTTGGTTGGGCTATTGAGATACATAGGCTTGGCAGCGGCGTCTGCATCGTTGTCACAAAACTTTAGCCTTACCTCATAACTCAAAAACTGTTCAACATTTTCAAATGAAACTTGGTACACATGTTCCTAGGAACAATACACATGTCAAAGAACACTAGCTCTAATATTTATTCATTAATGCCCCTCATTCAACTTAGGAAAAAGCAGACATGCGTTGGCGTTCACTTCGCGGCGCTCTTGTTTTCTAATGCACCAACGTCAAAACCTTTTATATTGAATAGTTTTTGATCTGCAGATTTGCAGTGCATAAATAAGAACCATGATTTTATTATTCAAATTTTTTAAGTTGATTTTTCAAGGTTTCAACTTCAAAGAACAGATAGTATAACATGAATTATATGAACTTGAAATAAAAACCACCCACACTTCTCCTCATGCCTATCTTTAATTAACCCTTTCCCTCATACGACAATTCTGCAGCAGACGACTTTGAACATAAAATATTATATTGTCAAAAAATAGAAAATCTCTGTAATTGAATGGATAACCTATGACTAAAAGTGGAAAACATTGTGTCATAAGGAGAAATTGCATGTTTTGTGCAATTTCTTCTTTTGTCACTATGTGTTCAAATAGCCGTCTGCTGCAGAGGCATCAGAAAGCGTCTATATGAGGGAAAGAGTTAATACATACATGTTATTCCCTCATTAAGCAGACCTATCTGAGACCCAGCAGGATATTCTAGACATGAACCAACGCTATGAGATGTTAGAAGAACGGCTTTTGGACAGACAACAGGAACTACAGGGCATGTTGGACACCGTGAAATCCTTCCTGCAGGACCTAGCAGACCTCCTAAGTTGGCTCGATATGAAGGAAAAGGATGTTGATGAAACCGTCACTGTAGCTGCTAGTGAAAAAGAGGCAAAGAGGAGACTGAAGGAACATGAAGTGAGTGCTATTGATGTTCTTCAAAATGGCAGACATTTTAATTTTCTCTTTTAGCTATCTATCTCTTTACCACATACAACAATTCTGCCACAAACAATTTGAGAAAAAAGGGCATTTTTTTTTTTTTTTTTATAAATGAAGGTATAATTATAGAATAGAATGCTATCAAGTTATATTTATTTGACTCTCATTTTCTGCTGTTTTTCTTAGATATGCATGTAGATATTTCACTGATATTTGTTGGTAAATACGTTTGACAACAAACAGAATATGTTCAAATTTGGTTTCTGTTGGATTATATTAAGCAGACTTACTGCCATTGAACATTTCATAGATCTATACACTAGAAGGCATTTTTATGAAAAATCATCAGAACATTCATCTCCATCAAATCTTGACTTGGGTTCTCCAAACTGGTTCATTTGTGGTCAAAAACCAGGCCACTAGCTTGAATTTTAGAAAAACCTTATGAACACACCAGAGGTCATCTTTTTCATCCAATATTAATGAAAAATCATCAACACTAGTTTAACAACAGTTACTGGTAAACCAAGGTGGTCCTAGTGTTTTTATACAATTATTATTAAGGCGGGGGATCTCAATTCACTGAAATATCTTGTCTCATATATATATATATATCTTGATGTTACAGCGAAGTCATGCTGAATTACTCAGCAAAGAGACCATAGTAGATGACATCAGGAAGAAAGGACAGGACCTCATGAAGAGAAAACGTGGCGTCCCTGGCATTAATCTGGTGAAGCAACAACTTGATGAATTAGGTAAGAGGGTACATTGTAATTTGGAAGCTCTGCAGAGACCTGGAAACATGTTTTTGCCCAAAAAATATTACACTTAAAACTTAATTAAACCTGTTGTAAGAACCCAAAAGATTTCTCTCACTTTGGCTTTTGAATACCAAAAACATAGGGTTCAGAGTTCAAACAAGGATTTTAGAATCAAATGTAGATGGATTTTGTCGCCATTGCAGCAGACATCTTTTGAAAACATTGTGGCAAAAAGAGTGAGCAGTTTCTCCTTTTGCAACAATATTTTCAACTCTTTTCAATTGCAATTCTTTCATTTATAGATATTTTCAAATTTGTTGTTTTGATGTTTTCAATGTTGTCTGCTGCAGATATTTAAGTGTGAAAGGGTTAAGTCATCAGCTTCATAGGCTGAAATATTATCTGTATCAGGGAAAAAATTCATTGCACATATTACCTGTTTTACAGATGACAAATGGCTTGGTGTGAAGGTCGCCTCTGAACAACAGAGGAAGGTGTTGGAGGACATTGTGAATGATATCCGGATTTACAAGGATGCAGGTGTTAACCTACAGAAATGGATCGCACAGAAAGAGAAAATGGTGTCTGTTCTGGGTCCTGTGGCAACAGATCCTTCTATGGTGAAAAATCAACTAGAACAAGTCAAGGTATTCTACTACAAACTGTTCAAATCAAATCTTTCTAGTCACTGTTTATGTAACATATATTTGATATTCTTGCAGTTGACTTTTTTTCAAAAGGTGAAATTTCTCATAATGAACTTATTTTGAAATTTCCAAATAATAAATGTTATCCTAAAAATATCATATTAGCTAAACACTAAGTCAAGTATTAGTGTATCCGTCATATCTTCAATATGATTCAATTGTGGACTTATCATCAAGTTTTATGCTCTGGAATTAATGCATTTATCAATATATATACATACATGTTATTCGAAGGGTAGATATCTACAAAGAGTGAAAAATGGTATAAAATACTTATTCTTTGTAGACTTTAGAATAGCAAAGAAGAAAAGAGCGGCAATTTTTGTTAACCAACCATAAATCATTTGTGACCAGCATAGAACCAGTGCAATTACGCAGTCTGATCTTACTCTGCGTTGTTCATCAATTACTCATAGCATGTTTAACCCTTTCCCTCATACGGCAATTCTGCAGCAGAACGTATTTTGTCAAAAAATAGAAAATCTCCATAATTGAATGGATAACCTATGACAAAAAGTGGAAAACATTGTGGCAAAAGGAGAAATTGCACGTTTTGTGCAATTTCTTCTTTTGTCACTAGGTTTTCAAAAAACTGTCTGCTGCAGAAGGCGTCAGAAAGCGTCTATATGAGGGAAAGGGTTAAAGAAACTTTCAGAAATCAGTATCCATCTGGATTCTTTAGGATGGATGCACAGACAGATCTTTTCAAACATTTAATATTTATGTTTGGTTTGGTTTTCATATAGCATCTCTCTAGTATTGATAGACTGGCCATTGTCAACATTGTTTGTAAAGGAATATTTACACAGAGGTTTCTAATTTCTCAATTCAGGTATTACAGGAGGAATTAAGAGGTCAGGAGCCTCTATATGACAAATTCATACAATCAGGAAATGCTGTTCATGATAAATGTGTTCCCGAGTCCAAAGATGCCGCCCACATATCCGAGAAAATGACTGTGATAAGTAAGAGTTGGGAGAGATTGTCCGACAAACTGGCAGACCGGGAGAAGAGCTTAACGTCCGTTGAGGGAGTTAGTACCGAGTTCAGTGATACCCTACAGGATCTGAGTAACTGGATGTCTGACTACATGACCACCGTTGATAACTTGTCTCCTGTCTCTTCAAGTATGGATAAACATAATGAACAACTCAAAGAAATCAAGGTTTGAAAATAGTCACAATTAATTTGTTTGTTATGTTAAACATAGTTTCTGTCATGTGATGTAAATAGACAGTGCACATTGCACTGTCACATGAATACATATAAAGGTCAGATAACATAGATATATACAGTGTTCAATGATAACATAGATATATACAGTGTTCAATGACCTATCAGCAACAGTTTACACAGCGAATTCAATATTCACAAAGCTATAAACCTTGTTTTGTGTAACCTGCCTTAGGCATGTCAACACATAGTGATCACTGCTCTATTGTTTGGTCATCTGTCTGCCATACTTGCTAAGTTAATAGTTATTCGGTATTGACACAACGGTTCCTTGGAATTCTCTTGCATATTCTTTCGAATCAGAAATTTTTGAAATATAATTTACTGTTATATATATGATATTTTGTATTGCTTTGTTATAAAAGGATGATATGAATAACATTGGAATGTTGACTTTAAAATGCTTTCATTCAATCTTAATGACTTGTTACACATGCAGTTATTCACAATATATTGAATGCAATTACAGGAGTTGGAGAGAGAATTGAAAAACAAAGTGCCACAAATTGAAAAGGCAAAAGAACTCGCCAAGAAACTTTCGGACTCAACAAAGGATGCTAGCACCAAGTTTGAGCTTAGAAACAAAATTGCTAGTATTGAAAAACCATTGAGTGAGGCTGAGAAAAAGTTAATTGGAAGAACCAATGAGATATCCAAGCTGAGTGAGGCTGGAGACAAGTTTAAATCTTCCTGCCAGGACTTGTTGGCTCTGGTTGATGAGCTAAAGGACAAGCAGGCTGGACTGGCTCCCGTATCGGGTGACGCCGATGTCCTCAGACAACAAGCACATGAAAATAAGGTTTGTTAATTGACTAATGAATATTTTCTGTCATACTATAAACCTGCATCAAAATAGCTTTGAAAACACCTAGTAAAATTTATTGAAAAATCTGAAAAGGAATTATTGAATAGAGTTGCAACAATTGGGGCAAAAGGAAAAATTGCTCATTATTAGAAATTTCTCTTTTTGCCGTAATATTTTAAAAACTCATATGCTCAAGATTTGTCTAAAGGTGACTGCATGTGAGAAACTGTTGTATTTGAAGTAACTTTGGGGTTTTATGACCATGTTAAAAAAAGGATCTGACATACTTTTGATTTAATTTTTTCTGTAATGATATTTCAATATTGAAGGATACTGAAATCATTTGAATGTGCAACTCAACTAAGGAACGTAAAACATTTTTTCGTTTTTGTCTCTCACAAATGATCAAGTTCTGCTCTAAAGTATGATGCATGCTCACGAAACTTGTTATTTTCAGGCCTTACTGAAAGAAGTGAAAGACATTGCACCAGAGATTAGAGACATTGCCGACAAAGCTAAACAGTTCAGTGCTTCATCATCTCCTGCTATGAAATCAATAGTAGAGACGGTCAAAACACTCCAGACTGAATGGAAGGGCATCAATGATGCTGCGGAAGAGAGAGGATCTCGTCTGGAGGAAGGCACAAAACATGCTCAGAACTTCCAGGCCCAGTTAGACAAAATGGCCCTATGGCTACAAATGAACGAGGCAAGACTCGAAGCTCTTACGCCAGACAGTGTAGACCAAGATGTTGTTGCTAAGAAATTGAAGGAAGCTGAGGGTATGAGAGGTGATGCTCTTAAATTCTCCTATGACCATGAACTGTTGAACCGTGAAGGTCAAGCTCTGATTGATGCTGTGGAAAGTGACAAGGGAGTGATCAAGGTCAGACTGGAGGATCTGAATCTGAGATGGGATAATCTGAATGAAGGTATGATTAGATTTTCAACTTTATATTAGAATGAGATCAACATCTTTCTAACTAAGAATAGAATTTGACCTGTGAGCCATGGTGTTTCAACATGAACCCTTTCCCACATACAACAATTCTGCAGCAGACGCCTTCGAAAACATATGGTTAAAATTAAGATAAAGCTCAATTAATAAAAGTTTAATCATTAAATACAGATAATGATATCATTATGAGCAATTTCTATTGTTTGCTTCCATTGCATTAATAATTCCACCATAAATGGCTCACAGGTCATGTTCTACCTATAGTAACAAAAACATGTGTCACCAATGTACAAATGTCATGTAGTTGGAAAACCTTACATAAAAAAAATCATAGTGAGGAGTAGCAAATACATTGAGTCTGGCGTTGGAAGATGTGATGATTTAACTTAAATGACAACATGCATTTGTTTGTTATACAAGTATATAAAACTTGATGATAAATAATCTTGATGTAACTATCTATCAATTCATCGCTATGGGTTCTAGATTTAACAACATATGTAAAAAACATTAATTTGAATTTATATCCAAATTTTAATATAAAGTTAAATGATCAAGGGCAGACATTTTTTTGTGTGTATAACCCTTTCCCACATACAGACGATTTATTATGCCTCTGCAGTAGGCAACTTTTGAAAACATTGCAACTAAAGGAGAAATTGCTCATCAATAATATTTTTTTTTTTTTATTGATACCATATTTTTGCCCCCGAGGGTCTAAACCATTTATAAAATATTGTATTGTAAACTTGTCTGTTTTGAAAGTCTATGAGAGAAATTGTATTATCTAGATAAATTGAGTTTCACTTTGAAACAGTTGAAGGTTTTGTTGAAAAAGGAGAAATATATGCTATAGCTTACTTTGAATAATGTTTTCAAAAGTTGTTTTCTGATAATGGGAATAAAATTTGCCAAAGTATTGACCAGTTTGAGAAAAGGAGGATTCATTGTCAAGTTAAACAAACATCAACAAGATGCTGTATAATGTTTAACCCTTTCCCTCATATATACGCTTTCTGATGCCTCTGCAGCAGACAGCTTTTTGAAAACATAGTGACAAAAGAAGAAATTGCTCAAAACGAGCAATTTCTCCTTTTGCCACAATGTTTTCCACTTTTAGTCATAGGTTATGCATTCAATTATGGAGATTTTCTATATTTTGACAACATACGTTCAAAGTCATCTGCTGCAGAATTGTCGTATAAGGGAAAGGGTTAAAGGATATCGGAGTGTTTAACCCATTTACACATTAGAGCAAATTCATTTTTTCATTTCATCACATTCTTCAATTGAGCCAATATACAAATGTACATATTTATGTAGGAATAGATTATTTCACACAGGATGGTAGCTCTAAACTTGTTTCTATGTTACAGGTCTAGGTGAGAAGATCCAGAGTTTGGAAGATCTAAACTTGTTTCTATGTTTCAGGTCTAGGTGAGAAGATCCAGAGTTTGGAAGATCTAAGCGGTAAGATGACTGAAGTGGATGATTACGCAAAAGATCTAAATGGCACACTGAAAAAACTGGAGGATAAACTACAGACACATAACAGAATGGGATCCACTGCCAAAGATCCTAAATACCAGGATAAAATTGCTGTAAGTACACTGCCCTTTTAACCCTTTCCCCACATGCAACATATTTGAAGCAGACGAATTTGAAAATAAGAGTAAAATATGTTGAAGCTATCCATAAATGAAAGTATAAGTAATTAACCCTTTCCCACATATAGATGCTTTCTGACGCCTCTGCAGCAGACGGCTTTTGGAAAACATAGTGACAAAAGAAGAAATTGCTCAAAACAAGCAATTTCTCCATTTGACACAATGTTTTCCACTTTTTGTGATAGGTTATCCATTCAATTATGGAGATTTTCTATGTTTTGACAAAATAAGTTCAAAGTCGTCTGCTGCAGAATTGTCGAATGAGGGAAAGGGTTAAAAGAGTTGAAAACATTTGTGGGAAATGTAGAAATTGCTTTGCTCATTATGAGCTATTTCTTTTTTTTGTCACAATGTTTTCAAAAAAGATCTGCTGCAGAAGCAGAGATATGCGTCTTCATGTGGCAAACGGTTAACATAGGTATATATTTATGCTATGTGTAGTGGAATGGTCTATTCAATCAATTTGATATTGTTATAACAGACAAGTAATATAATGTGTTCCTTGGATGATTGAAAATGTATCTCTGTAGAAATGGACATAAAATAAGTCGAAGCAGATTAAGTTTTTGATACCAAGATCTGACCTGATATTAAATTTCTTCCTTAATGTCATTAACAGAGCATGAAAGAGGATGTACTGGCCCTTGGTTCCCAGATAGACTATTTAGATGGTATTATACAAGATTTAGATGAGGGAGATGGATTGAGCCCACAAGATAAAGTAACTGAACTGGAAAGAACGAGAGCCAGACAAGCAGATCTCCTACAGGAGCTACATAATCTCCTACAAGATATGGAAGCTGGTACCCAGATTGTTGATGAGTACAAGGTAGGTTTGCACTCTGAAATCTTCTCGGATCTGTTTACCCAAAATGGATGACTGATGACACTCCTGCACAGTAAAACTTTGATAAGTTTTAAAAATACTGGGAATCTGCTCATAACTACAAATTTTCAATTTTCCAGATATACAATTGGTTTTCTATGATGTTTACAAAGAGTAAACAGGATATAATTCATTTCAGACAAATTGAAATATTTTAAGAAAAGTTGATTTATGTAAAAACCGAGCAAATTGAATTACGAATCTGAACTCCTCCCAATTAACATATTAGGATATAAGAAACCAAAGGAATAATCATTTAAATGAGTTAATGGAGAAATGCTCATTATGTGCAATTTCTCCTTTTCCCGCAATACTTTCAAAAAATTTAGTGTTTGATTTCAATTCTTAATATATTTCAGGTAAATTTGAAGTCAGCAGCTAACAAACTGACCGAGTTGGAAAATGAGTTAACCAACATGAGTCCTGTAGCCAGAGATGAAAACACACTGAAAACACAGCAAAGGGAAATGGAGGTAAGATTTGTATTTATTTATTCTATTTATGATATCTTGCATTTGTAGAGGTTAATATCTCCCAATCCAGTCAATTTAATGTTGGAAACATTGCAGATTTTTTTAGTTGATTAAAGAATTTGATTTGATCTGCACTTCTCCGTAAATTGCATCGAGGGCTATCTTTCGTCGTTTGGTTGAATTTCGGCCATTCATTCTATAACCCTTTGTAGACGCATTTTGATGAACCTGCAGCAGTTTACTTTGGAAAACATTGTTACAAAAGAAGCAATTGCTCATAATTATCAATTATAATACTATTATTTACAGAAAATTTACATTACAATTTGTTTTGAGAGTCGTCTGCTGCAGATTTGTTGTATGTGAGAAAGGGTAAAGACATTGTGACTGACTTGCTTTTCCATCAATGGGCTTCATGTCTGTGTGAGAAGGTAGCAAGTTGCTTAGGAAGAATGCTGTGTAGAGTACCTGTGCCAGGGAGCCAATAGAATACTGGTAAACTAGTACAAGGTTGAATCGGCATTTAATTACAATCAATCAATTACTGATTGAATTGTTGAACTTTGATTTTTCCATCAAGAGACATGGCCATTTCTTGCATGACATTCTTGCTTTTGTATAATAAATTATTTTAACCTTTGTCATCATAACAACAGTTCTGCAGCAGGCAACTTTTAAAATATATGGGCAAAAGTATGGTAAATGTTTTAAAATGAAAATTAATTTATTGAATAGAGATAAATTTCTAGAAATGTTGCCATTAGCAGACGACTTTGAAAATGTCTACTATAAAATATGGAAAATCTCTATAAGTGTAGGTATAATTACTGAAAAAAGTTAAAAAACATTGTGACAAGATGAGAAGTTGGTCGTTTTGAGCAATTTCTCCTGCTTGTCACAATCTTTTCAATAGTCGTCTGCTGCGGATGCTTCTGAAAGCATCTATATGTGGGAAAGGGTTAAAATGTGTCCGCTCCAGATGCCTCAAAAAGCATCTGCCAGGGAAAAGGGTTAATATTAATGTTATAAATCATGAAAAACAGATTTTCCCATGAACCATCTATTGTTTCAGGAATATATTTCCCTTCTCAACGAATCAGACAGTATGCTGGAAGATTTGGAGAATCAATATGCCATCCACCATTCAGATGGCATAGTCACAAAAGCAGACGGGCTCTTTGCACAGGTAATGTACAATTATTTTGCTGTATAAGGATTTTTGAATTGTAAATTCATGTGATGCCTAACAAAGTGGAGGGAGATGGCTATTAGAATAACAGACCATTTTTAATAAATTTATTCCAGTTATTTCCTTACAGCCAGATAACTTTAACTCTTTCCCTCATACGACAATTCTGCAGCAGATGACTTTGAACATATTTTGTCAAAAAATAGAAAATCTCTATAATTGAATGGATAAACTATGACTAAAAGTGGAAAACATTGTAACAAAAGGAGAAATTGCACGTTTTGTGCTATTTCTTCTTTTGTTACTATGTTTTCAAAAAGCCGTCTGCTGCAGAGGCGTCAGAAACTTCCTAACTTACTCAAATCGCCGAGGCCAAGTGGTAAGCGTTGGGGATTTGGAATCTGACATCCCTGGTTAAATCCCAAGTCGCAGCGCTGTTGTCATGATGGGGTGACCTTGGGCGATGCACATTTCCTAGCAGAATACTAGTTTATTTACCCTGGGATCATGAATAAGAGAACTGTCACTGTGATATAATTGAAATAATGTTTCGGCTAACTGTATTAAACAAACAAATCCTTGCTTACTTACAATATTGAACCTCTAGGGTGTAGATCAGAAACAGAACTTCTCCACTCTTGTCTGGTGGTTACGTTCTTCTGAATGGTACCTCATGTTTCATTTAGCTGTTTTATCTCTTGTTTCCTATTCGTCACTCTTGCATTTCAGTTGGAAGTTTTACATGCTCAACATGAGAGATTACGTGAAAGCTCGGAGGAACGCAAAGAGGAAATCAAGAAGGCTGCCAATGACGTTGAAGCAGTATCTGATAATCTGCGTAGAATGAGAACCAGTATTGACAGGGCCGCTGATGAGCTGGAAATGCACGAACCAATAGGAAGTGATGTCAATGCGATCAAGAGGCTTCAAGATGAACTTCGGGTAAGATGTCTCCAAGTACTATAATCTATACAAACTAGATATACTATATGGTGTTATTATTATTTTCTATAGATTGTATTGTTTTCTGTGATCTCTGCAACTATTGCATGTGTTGACTACAGATGTCTGGAACATAAATTTCTATATATTTATACAGCTGTATGTCTTATGGGTTATGGTACATATATTGTGTATTTAAGCATGGGAAATTCTGCCATATGAGAAAGCCGTTATAAAAAAAAGGATATGTGTTGGGGATTCAAAGATTTTGCAGTTTGTTATAAAAATTGTTCCTTTCCTGTTATGTTATCTTTGGACATCTTATTTGAAAATAATCCCTAGCATGAATGATCAATTGTGAACAAATTCACCTTTTCCCACATTATTTTGAGATGGCATCTGGTTCTTTTTGAAAGTGAACTGCTGAATCAGATTCTTTTACGCCTTAATACTAAAATAGGATAATCCAGAATATAGCATATACATGTAAAGCTAAAATACTAATTAATGAAACATGCTTCAGACAGCTGTATGTCAATTCTAAACATTTCAAAATATTAGTTATCTTGTGTACTCGGAACTTACAGGGCTAACAATTTATATCAATGATCTAACTTATTGTTTCAATAATTAACTTGTTTACCTTATGGCAATCTATTACTCAACAACATTCACCTGATGGCAATCTATAACTCAACAACATTCACCTGATGGCAATCTATTACTCAACAACATTCACTTGATGGCTATGTATTACTCAACAACATTCACCTGATGGCAATCTATTACTCAACAACATTCACTTGATGGCAATCTATTACTCAACAACATTCACCTGATGGCAATCTATTACTCAACAATATTCACCTGATGGCAATCTATAACTCAACAATATCCACCTGATGGCAATCTTTAACTCAACAATATTCAACTGATGGCAATCTATTACTCAACAACATTCACCTGATGGCAATCTATTAATCAACAACATTCACCTGATGGAAATCTATAACTCAACAAATAAAGATTTTACCTATTTTTGCAGAGTGTGTCTACTGCAGATTTGTTGTTGTATGTTGGAAAGGATTAAATTATTTAATAATTTGTATCTTTTTATTATCAAAAAAAAAAAAAAACATACTGAAATATTTTTCTCTTTAAAAATTGACATCTTTAGTCACATTTTCAGAGGTTTTGTGACTTCACTGCACTTTGGTGGTCATGTTTGTTTTATTCATATTCTCACTGCCATATTTTGCACTATTAGAATACCTATCTGTGTTTAGTCCATTCCCATATGTAGATGTGTATCGACTCATTTACAATAGCCTATGCCCGCTTGCAGAAGACTTTCAAAAGCATTGAGGCAATAGCAGAAATTGTTTATAATTAGCAATGTTCCCTTTTGCAACAATGTTATAAATATATTGAAAAATGATTCTGCCATTTATAGAAATTGTCCATTAATTTTTGTTTAGAGCATTTAAGTTATATGCTGCATATTTGCTGTATCTGGGGAAGGATTATAGTATTATGTTATCAAGTTTTTACAGAAGTTAAAAGTCGTCTTATAGAGACTGATCATCTTTTTCATGATAAAATTGACCTTTTGATGTCTTTGTTGTAGACTTGCCTAAAAATGGCAATTTCATGAATGTTGTTTAGGATTGCTGTACTTACATCTATATGTTTAAACAAATTGATAGGGTCTTAAATGTAATAAATGCTTAATTTACACAAGACTATAAGCCATTTTCTTGTCTTGAACAATTTCTTTTTTTTCTAAAATGTTTTTTCAAGGAGGGACATTTATTTTTCTAGTTTCTGTATGAGAAATAGTTAACACTTTCCCTCATACAGGCACATTTTGTCGCCTCTGCAGCAGACAAAAGGAAACATTGCATATAATGAGTTTGTTCAATGTTGTCTGCTCCAGATTTGTTTTTTTGTGGGTAGCCTTAACCCTTAGAGATATCATATTGACTGGTTGACTTTGGCAAGGGTATTTTGATTAAAAGCATAAAGTAGTGATATGGTTTAAAGATTGTTAAAAAGAAGTAATTTTCAATAGAAAAATATAATTTTGTGATATATGTTTACTTTATTTTAACAGCGCATGAAGGTAATGTACTCTGGACACTTTGCTGTGTACTTCACATAAAAGTGAAATGGTTTTGAAATTTTACCTAGCATGGTGTGCCGCATAAACTAATTGTTTAAATGACGTTGCTTTGCCTTTATAAAGCTAGTTTTTATCTTTATGACAAGGTGGGGATCATTCATTTTAATGCTAACAATATCTCCCTTTTATGTCTACTTAAATTACTTTAGATGTGTGGTACATTTTGAAAAATAGAGTAGCTTTCTGTTTTCTGTAACACTATCTTCAGGGTTTGGTGCATACTTTGTTTGTAAAGATGTGTTACAGATTTTTACTGTTTAATAATTTTTATGCATTCCTCTTAAAATCTCTACGGCTGACATTGCAATAAATATACAACATCAAGGTGATCCTAGTCTTCCCTGACAGCTCCCTATAGTTCAACCTTTATCCTGCTTTACACTACTTAACCCTTTCTCTCATACGATTATTCTGCAGCAGACGACTTTGAACATATTTTGTCAAAAAAAGGAAAATCTCTATAATTGAATGGATAACCTATGACTTAAAGTGGAAAACATTGTGGCAAAAGGAGAAATTGCACATTTTGTGCAATTTCTTCTTTTGTCACTATGTTTTCAAAAAAGCCGTCTGCTGCTGAGGCGTCAGAAAGCGTCTATATGAGGGAAAGGGTTAAAACAACATTTGACTTTGCTTATCGAGCTACACACAACTTTAAAAAACCCATATAGATCAAAATGAGTTTATTAGAGATTTTTTGTCAAAGAGCTTTCTTGTTTGTTGTATGATATCTGTAGAATTATTGGCAGACAAAATGGAATCTTGTTATCTGTAAATTAGAAAGAGCCTGTGTGTATATATATATACATGTAAAGAAAAGATATAGCTTCTGACCAAAACATAGAACTGTTGCCAAACTATTTTTGCAATCATGACAAAGATTTTAAATCTGACTTGATGTTTGTTATTGAATAAAAAGGAATAGTAATATTACTTACTAATTTCCTGTAAAATGTTAAAGGGACCTTTTGTTCTATATAACCTGATAGATGTTTGAAATGGCGTGACAATCAGATTGTCAATTTGGTAATGGGCATACATTCAGTCATATGAATATACATCCTAAGTGCTTCGTTTTGCTCTGTCTTACATAAATTATTTATTATCATCATTTGATCCCATATATAGTTTTTTTTATTTAGTTCATGAATATGATCTCAATTATTATGTATACAAATATATGGTTGGTCTCTAAAGGATTAGAATCTCCTGGGTGGTGTAGTGACTAGAGCGCCTGCCTTGAGAGCAGAGATTCAATCCCTGATCGTGTCTATCGTACCAAAGACTTGTTAGTATAGCTGTCCCTCCATGGTGTTCAGGACTGAATGGAATAACAATACAACTGATGCGCTTATGCCAGGATAATTAACACCAGCAGTACTGGTGATCTAGGCAATGCCGGGATATAATAGTAATACTATTGAAAGTGGCATAAAACACCATTTAAACAAGTAAATCCTAAGGATTATGAAAAATTTAACATTTCTGTTATGGCTCTCATTGACCGTTTAATTTAAAGTGCAATTGAAAGTTAGGACAGAGTTCCTGTAAAGGTTCTCAATGGCTGTTTAATTTTTATGTGTAATTTTAAGTAATGTGGGACAAGAAATTGGTTTCATATTATATATGAAATATAACTTGTGTCTTGTTTGTGATATGTTGCTCTATATTTATTGTAATGCCCATGAACAAATTTATATTTAGCGAGACAGAATGTCAGGATAAATGTAAATTTTCCTAAGTTCTGAGAAGCAAAATACAACATTTTCTATTTATTAGCTCGCCTATTCGAAGAAATAGGGGAGCTTATGTTATCACCCCGGCGTTGGCGTCCGCGTTGCCAGCTTGGTCAAACCTTTGCGTGCAAGGCCTTTTCTCAGACACTGTGTATGCTGTTGCTTTGAAACTTCACACACTTATTCAGGATCATTAGGGGACCTTGTATGTCAAGTCCCATAACTCTGGAATGGATTTTGACTGAATTGTGCCCCTTTTTGGACTTAGAAATTTGGTCAAACCTTTGCGTGCAAGGCCTTTTCTCAGACACTGTGTATGCTGTTGCTTTCAAACTTCACACACTTATTCAGGGTCATTAGGGGACCTTGTATGTCAAGTCCCATAACTCTGGAATGGATTTTGACTGAATTGTGCCCCTTTTTCGACTTAGAATTTTTATCAAACTTTTGTGTGCAAGGCCTTTTCTCAGACACTGTGTATGCTGTTGCTTTCAAACTTCACACACTTATTCAGGGTCATTAGGGGACCTTGTATGATAAGTCCCATAACTCTGGAATGGATTTTGACTGAATTGTGCCCCTTTTTCGACTTAGAATTTTGGTCAAACCGTTGCGTGCAAGGCCTTTTCTCAGACACTGTGTATGCTGTTGCTTTGAAACTTCACACACTTATTCAGGATCATTAGGGGACCTTGTATGGCGTTGGTATCAGCGTTGCCAGGTTAAGATTTTCATGCAAGTATTGAAAATTTGTGATATCTTGCAATAAATAATAGTGTGTGGTTTTATCTGATACTGATACTGTAAGTCTTCGGTATTATGTTCACTATTGGCATACATCGTATATAAACCAATTTACAGATTTAAAAGGCCTGTATGGACTTGGTTAACATTTGCATGGAAGTATTGAAAAGGTGAATTATCTTGCAATAGGTGATACTGTGTGACTTTAACTAATGCTATAACTGTTCTGAAGTAGGCCCTGATAGACGATGGCCCTGATAGGCGAGCTATATTGTCCTCCAACAACTCTTGTTATATACCTGTTATTACTTTTCAGAAACATTATAATTATGTATTCAAATGTTTTTAATATTGAAATTATACATTTTGCACATGAAGTAAAATAAATGAATGGCATGTGAATGAAGTCGCACTTCACCACTTTGAATACCACATCATTTGGAACCGTATTTGTCCTAGTCAATTACGGAATTTATATCTGCAAAATGGGAAGGTATATAATGAATTAGAATGTTTCTATACAATTAGTCATGTTTATGTGGTGTCTGCCAGAGCAGGGTGAAACATTTCTTGATCACCTTCTTCCTGTCTGTTGTTGTTTTTAGCTTGCCTGAGCATGAAGTGTGACTGCCTTTTGTCCTCCGTAACCAGTAGGTCAATTGGGATGAAACTTCACAGAAAGCATCTTCTCAATGACCTCACCAGAATTCCTTCAAATGTTTTGGGATTCATGCAAAATTCTTCTTATCCCAAACTGGTTGGCCGATTTTCAAATAATTTTGTAGAAATGTTCCTTGGATGACCCTCTATCATATTCCTTCAAGCCATGTTGATTGGTTGAAAAAATGGCCGCCAGGGGAGGGCAAGACTGTTTTGTCTTATATGGCTATAGTGAAAACTTAAAAAATCTTCTCCTCAAAAAGTGTTTGGGCCGATTTTCAAATAATTTTGTAGAAATGTAACTTAAGGATCTACTATCAGATTCCTTCAAGCCATGTTGATTGGTCGAAAAACATGGCTGCCACAGAGCAGGGCTATTTTGCTTTATATAGCTATAGAGAAAACTTAAAAAATCTTCACCTCCGAAAGTATCAGGCTGATTTTCAAATTATTTTGTAGAAATGTTCCTAGGGTGACCCTCTATCAGATTCCTTGTAGCCATGTTGATTGGTCAAAAACTATGGCCGCCAGGGGGCGGAGCTTATATTGCTAATGTGAAAAATAAATAATCGGGTCAGCGATCCAGGGCCATCATGGCCCTCTGGTTATTTATTGTCAAGCGGGTGACACATGTACCCTCGAAACACTTGTAATCGAAAATATGATTAGCTAGAATACTTATGTTGGCCTTTGCTTTTTGACAGACAAACTTGAATCAGATTAGCTGTATTGGCTTGATATCAAGACCAATTATAGTTGTTGCATGATCTTGAAAGGCCGTTTTGCATTATAAAGCTATAGTGAACATTTTAAAAATCTTCTTCACTGGAAGCATGTAGACTCTTTTAAAATACTTTTGTTGAAATGTTCCTAGGGTGCTCTTTCAGACTCCTTTAAGACATGTTTATTGGTTGAAAAACATGGCAAATAGGGGGTGGGGCTTGTATGGCTATAGTGATTTAATGCTTGCTTAATGCAGTGGAGCAATAAAGACCCTCTTCAACCTCTTGTTCCTGTAGCCACAATGTTTTTAATTATTAAATAAAAGTATACTTTGATTTATAAAGTTTTTCCATAATTCTGCCCAAAAGTTTTCCGAAGTTGTCGTTGTAAAGCTAGGGTTTAACATGAAATGAGAAACTGGTTTAGTGAATTGGGCATTCAAAACTGTGTTATATCAAAAGTACATTTTGCTCAAGTATAGACATTGGGATCATCTTTTCATGGACTCTGGTAATCAACACAGTCAAAGATCTTATTACTTATTATTAAAGCCTTATTTTCCTTCTACAAACTGAACATGGTATTCAATGATTTTGTTGAAATAAATTATCTTTCATTTTGATATGTCTTCTATCAAATGTAACTTTCTTTAACCCTTTCCGGCATATAGATGCTATCTGAAGCCTCTGCAGCAGAAGACTTTTGAAATCATTTTGGCAAAAGGAGAAATTGCTCATAAACTCAATAAAAATACCATTATTTATAGAGCTTTTCTACATTTTGTACTGTATGTCCGAAAGGGTAAAATCCCTATATGAGTATTAAACTATTTACAAATGTTACTCTCTTTTTCTCCCTCAATTCAATATCTATACTCTTTTTTTATTTTCAATCAGGCTTACATTAAAGAACGCAAAATTTACATATAACATAACGAATATTGATTTCTGGTTGCAGATCTATTATATTAATTTGGATATTTGGGATCTGGAATAGCCAGTCTTATCACCATTTGCTCTGTTTTTACTGTCAGATCAATAAATCATAAACTGAGCTTCTAATGAATAGTATAGACACAGACCAGAGTTATATAGGAAACGATTGGCAGTTCTTAACCCTTTCCCACATCTAGACTTGTTATGACTCATCTTCATGTAATGACTTTTGAAATCATTGTTGCAAAAGGAGAAAATGCTCATATTTTGAGCAACATCTCCTTTTGCCACAATGTTTTTTACTCTATTAGATAATTAAGAGGTTTTCATGTTTTTTCTGTTTTATGCATTAAAAGTTGTCTGCTAAAGAATTGGTGTGTGTGGGAAAGGGATGAATTATACTGAGAGAAAATGTCTTGGGGCCCATTTTCGTATGTCAAAGCTAAATAATCTTAATAAGTGTAATTTTTTTTATTAACTTGTTTCACTTTCTTGGTTGGTTTGATGCAAATAAAGAGGATCTCTGCAAATTGAATTGAATTGAATAACTTGTAATATTTTATTTTCATTTTTACAGCAATTTCAGCATGGTGTATTCGAGAATCTAACTCGTCGTGTACAAGGTGTTTCAATGGAAGCCCAACAATTGATACAAAGTGCTGCCCCTGGGGTAGACACAAGTGGTCTTGAAACTGATCTTGAACACCTTATGAACAAATGGAATAGTCTAAATGCAAAGGTAAAACTTCTGGAAAGATTGTAATATATATATTTAGAATTTAAAAAACATAAAATGAAAACCAATGAAAAGTTGAAACTTTGTGAATGGTCATAAATTGCATGGATTATTAAGAGATTTCCAAATTGAAAAAAGGTCTTAAAACCTTTCCCACTTACAACAAATGGGTAGCAGACAGTTTTGAAAACATTGAGTCAAAAATATGATGAATATAAATGAAAGAACAATAATTGAATAAAAGCTTGTTTTCAAAACTCGTCTGCTGCATAGGTGTCAAAAAGCACCTGAATGTTGGAAAGGGGAACAAGTGTTGCTGAATAGGCGTGTGATGTGAAGGCGATGTGTTAAACACAACTGAAAGGGAGTATTTCTGGTTTTGAGCTACAACAATTCATCCTTGTTTCAAAAATTCTATTTTGCAAAGGCAATCAAGGTCATCCAAGGTCATCTGTTTGAGGGATAGGGATGATTGATCTTTAACCTAGAAGCATCAAAGCTGCAGTAGACTTCTGAAAACATATTAGTAGGGATTGGTGAATTGTACAAATCAAAGCATAGTTATTGATTAGAATTAAAAACATTGTGGCAAAGAAAAATAGTAATTTTGCCTTTTGCTACAATATGTTCTCAAAAGTTGTGTTCTTGTGGGAAAGAAAACAAGTAATTATACTTGTTTACCTTTTCAGGTGTCTGAGAGAGATAGAAATCTAGATAACGCCATTCTACAATCTGGTAAATTTAATGACGCTTTACGCAATCTCTTGGACTGGATGACAGAGACTGAAGATCTTGTCTCAAACCAGAAACCTCCATCACCTGACTACAAGGTAGCCAAGGCTCAGCTACAGGAACAAAAGGTTTGATTATTTTATTACTGTAGCGACACCATTTCGTAATTGCATAAGCAACTGTATTATCCATTTGCAGATGTCAATGTAAGTAATTACTTGACAGGAGATGAATCAAACTTTTCTTAATGAAACTTTATGCTTGTGTAATGGTCAATTAGTGGCAGTGCAGAGCTGTATGTTTTAAAGGTTTCCTCTTCTATAGATGTAAATTGTATTTCTTATAGTATATATTCAAAGCATAAGAAAAGGAAGATGGGTGTGTATATATGACTGGGATATTTTTTCTACTAAGCTGATATTTCAATTGTTTGTCAAACCCCCCTTAGAGTTAACCCATCAAAATGTGAGATAGGTTTTGTCAGTAATATTCTTCCCGTTTCTTTCAGTTCCTGTTAAAAATGTTAGATGACAGATCACCGAGTGTGATGTCAGTCCAAGACTCGGGTGATACCCTTCAAAAGAACCTTGAAGCCAGAGAGAGGCAGGCTATACAGAACCAGATAGCTCAACTTGACAAACGCTGGAACGAACTCAATTCAAAGGCAAAGGATAGATCAAAGACATTAGAAGACATTGTTGAAGTTGCCCAGAACTTTCAAGATGTTCGAGATCCTCTTGCGGCATGGTTAGATCAGTCTGAGAAGAAATTTGCTAGCTTAGAACCCACTGCCATGGATGCTGATGGTATTGAGAATATCATAACTTCATTGGAAGATCTGGATGGTGATGTTAAAGAGAAAGATGACACCATTAAGACATTAGCAACGGTTGGGAAAGAGTTGCAAAATCATTGTAAAGGTAGGTATTAACCCTTTCCCACATACAAAGACTTTCTGGAGTATGTGTAGCAGACGACTTTTAAAACATTGTGGCAACAGGAGAAAATGCTCATAATGAGCAATTTACCCTTTTATCATACAGTTTTCATATTGTTTTAGCTCACCTGTGCATGAAGTGCTCAAGGTGATCTATTGTGATCACATTTTGTCCGGTGTGCGTCGTCCGTCGTCAATGATTGCCTTGTTAACACTCTACAGGCTACATTTTGCATCTGATCTTCATGAAAGTTTATCAGAACATTCATCTCCATCAAATCTAGGATGAGTTCGAAACTGGGCCATATGAGGTAAAAAACTAGGTCACTAGGCACAATGAAGGAAAATCTTGTTAACACTCTGGAGGTTGCATTTTGAATCTTTGTCAGAATGATTGTCTTCATGTGTTTTGCATTAGAAATCACATTGCATAATTCAGGTGAGCGATCTAGGGCCATCATGGCCCTCTTGTTTTATTTATTATACTTTCATTTTCAATGATACTTGCTTCATGTTTTTAAGACTATAAAAACTAATTATTCATTTTGAGCAATGCAATATAATACTTCAACATTTTCAATAGGCTGCAGAGGCATCAAATAATTTAAAACCTTTTTGGAAGATACAGAAATTTGGAATAAGCAGTCTCTTTGTCCTATCATTCTAATTCATATGTTGAAAATTTCTATGATAGATTAGGTTAATTCAATTCAAGACTGTGATAAAGCTTTTCTGTATTTAGCAAGCACTATATCAGTTTCATAGATCCATATGTTTAGTATAGAATTACTGTTACTGTTTCATATCCATGTAAATTTAGCTGTTGTATGATGAATTCATAACAGGGTCAGTGAACATAGAACTATAAAGTAACCTGACTTTGTTATGTATTCATCATAAAAATTAACATGGACAATCCTACATGTATTGCTTAAATAAATATGGGCCATACAAAACAAAAAATGATTATCTTTACATTTCTGATGATTGCAACAAGGAAAGATCAAGGTCGCATAATCTGCTCAGAATCTTCACTTTTTGCTATCTTGAAAACAAGTGTCCTTGAAGCTTCTGCAGAAGGCTTGTTACCAAAACCATCTATAAGAGTGGAAACAGATTGTAGATTGGCTTACATTGTAGATTTGTCCTGAAATCCAGCATCTAAATATCGTTTACTTCAGCATTTACATTTATTTCAGGAGATGATGTCAAGAATGTTCAACGAAAGATTGATGATGTCCAGTCAAGGTATGGGGAACTGAGTGACAAGATTACAGACACACTAGAACAGATGGAAGAAGCTCTGCCTTTGGCCAAGAGCTTTAATGATGCCCATGCCAAGTTCATTGATTGGATAGTTAAAATGGAGCCAAAGGCAAGGCAAAAAGATGCCAACGAACCAGAAGAACAAGTCAATGTAAGTATATTGCGGCGGGTTCAAGAATAATAAAAAAGGAAAGTGTTTTGTGGTGAGAAGTGACATATAAATATTTAGAAGCAAATACATGTATTCTAAACATTATCTGAATTTTATAAAGTATTCATTTTCTTTGTTTATTTTCTTCTGACTACATTTAAAATAAAACATTTAGTTGAATTTCAACATTACATGTTAAGAAATGTATTTGCTATAATATATTTGTCAAATCAAATTGGTTCATAATTTTGTTTATTATAGCAACTTCTGGAAGAGCTTAAAGCAATAGAACCTGTCTTGGAGATTATGGCCAATGATGGTAACCAGCTAGCCGAGTTGGCCCCAGGTGATGCTGGGTTTAAAGTTGAAGATACTCTCTCTAAGAACCAGAAGAGATTTGAAGCAGTTAATGAGTCTGTGCAAAACAAAGCTGACAAATTCCGGGCATCCAGACTTAAGAGTGCAGAAGTAAGTGGTTTTAAAACTACATTCCTGCTGTACATTATTTGTCTTCTTGAAGAGAAAATATGGTGTTTAATGCTGAATGGTAACCCTTTCCTATATACAATGCATCTGTAGAAGAAGGCTTTGAAAGCATGAAGGCAAACAAATGGAAAACCACTATACATTAAAATATTGTGGCAAACACTGAAATTGCTTTGTTTTGAAAACTTCTCCTTTTGCTACTATGTTTCAAAAGTCATCTGTTTCAGATGTGTTAGAAAGCGTTTTATATGGGGAAAGGGTAAGACCATTTCCTGATATTGATGACTTATAATGCCTCTTTCACGTTTGAAAAAGGGACAAAAACTAAAATTTTAATTCAATATCATTTTCCATTTTACATGCTTGTATCCACTTTGCACGTCTGTCTGATTTATAACTGCAGAATGTCTCTTGTTTGACTTGGTTCAAAAAAGATAGTTTCAGAGTTTCTAAGATAAGATGGGACATTACTGGTATTTTGTTGTTTTACAGACTAAATGCACTGTGGATGATCTGCTAGAATGGTTTGACGAGGAGGAGAAAAAGATAAAATCTTTGGAACCAATCAGCTGTGAACCTTCTAAATTATTAAAGCAGCTTGCTGAACAAAAGGTTAGATGGATAAATAACTAGGGCTGTATTATCTAACCATTCCTAATTAAGTATAATTCTAAATTTGAAAGTTACACTATTCTGATTCGCTAAACTATTTGGTTTAGCCAATCTGAATTGCGGTTCTTCGTTAACTTATATTAGAATGGTATTTAGAATGAATGGTGAATACAGCCCCAGATCAGAACTTTTTAGCTCGAAATTGATTACTTTGCCTTTTAGATATAAAGACTGGCTTGTGCTAGTCAAAAATGGGTAGCTTTATTTAAACAACTTTAAAATTTGGATCATACACCACTGCTATATTAAGACCTTTGATCTGGCATAAGGTTTACTATTGGTAAAAATTTACTTTGCTACTTTGAAAAAAGTCTAGTATTTCTATTGAATGTTCATGTTGTAAAAAATGTGTTTTTTCTTCTGCAAAAATCCATGTTTCTGTTTGAACTTCTTTGTAATAAACATGTATCATTTTGTTTTATTTATCAAATTATATAGTATTGTTTTGATAAGGTGTAACCTTTCACTTTTCACTATTTTTGCCATATATTTCAATAGGCAATTAACGATGACATTAACGCCCAGAAAAGTAAGGCCAGAGATACACTTGCCAGTACGAAACGTTTAATACGAGAAGGTTCAATGGAGGAGGATAGAGACTTTACTGAAAAGCTAGAGAACTTGAAACAAAAGAGTGATACTGTGGCTAAATTAGGGAGTGACAGACTTGTACAACTAGAACAAGCCATGCCTCTGTCCAAGACATTCTTGGAGGCTCACCAAGACTTACTGAAGTGGTTTGAGGAAGTGGACCCTGCCATCGCTGAACTACAGGTTATGACAATTAATCAAGATACCGTCAAGAAACAACAGGATAGAGTCAAGGTAATGGACCTGTATTTATTACATCATTTGTGAAATTTTATAGAAATATTCAGTGATAACAAAACTCCTAATTTCTTGTAGGAAATAATTCCCATAGGAGATTAACAGTTGCTCGGATGATATAACTTAATATATGTCATAGATTCTATCCCCACATGTTTTTCGATATGTGAACACATGAAAGCGCCATAATCACTAACTACTTTTATCAAAATATAACATAAGTTGTAAAACATGACGTCAGTTTTCATTGTTCGTAAATGTAATATATAATCTTTTTACCATTGAACGTTTGAGGAATTGTCATCCTTTAGGAAGTTATCAGCTTTTAACAAACTTGTGATCACACACTCATTTGTTACATGCCATGTTTATATCACTAGGGATGGAATTTCTGTATCAAAACTTTAATTGTAAAGAAATTATTGTCATAAATATGTAATCGAAATGAACCAAGAGTTGTACTACACAGTCTCACAAATTGCTCACAATGTTTCCAACTGTAATTTATAAACATTTCATAGTCATCTGCAGTAGTTTTGATGAATATGGAATTTAAAATAATATATGTTTAATAAATGTTGGTTCTATTATTAAGGTTTTGAAGCAAGACATACAAGCCAATAAACCATTGATTGACAAGCTGAACAGAACAGGTCAGGCTCTCCTCAAGATGGTACTTACCCAAGATGACCTTGACCTTGTCCAATCTACTGTAGCAGACGACAATAAACATGTTGATGACATTCGCAGAGCTGTGCGGGAAAGATCCATGTCTATTGATGAAGCCCTGCAACAATCTGCTGAGGTTTGTATTCTTATAAATTCTTCTCAACTCTTGCCTTGGTGCAGAAACATTGTGGGAAAGTAGTAATTGCTAATATTGTTTCAAATTATATACTTCCAGAATCTGGGATCATCTTTTATCCGACGTCCACCATCAGTTGTTTGTTTGTTCTTCACCATCAATAATTTGCTTGTTAACATTCATTAGGCCAAGTTCACTGTTTTCATCCAATCATCATGGAACTTACTCAGTTTGTTTATCTAAATGATATTCAGGCCAAGATTGAATATTGGTCATGTCGGGTCAAAAACTAGGTCACAAGGCCAAATTTAAGATCAATCTTCACATTGAACACTCTGGAAGCTACATTTGTTACTTGAGCATGTTGAAACTTTTGTCAGAATTTTTGTCTGGATAATAGGAAGGCCTGGTTTGAATATGGGTTATATTGGTACCAAAAGTAGATCACTAGGTGAAATTTAAAACACTAGAGGCTACATTTTTTACTCTAGAATGATGAAAGTTTGTCAGAATATTTTGCCCGATGATATCTAAGCTAAACTGGAATATAGGTCATGTCAAGGTACTGACAAATTGAAAACATGTCATGTGCTGTACTTGAAGAATTCTGTTTTGATGATATCTTTTTCAGAAAATTACATTTTACTGACAAGATGGAGAATATGACTTTATGTACCGTGTAACTATATACTTGCATATTTTTGTCTGAGTTTATCGCATTAACCCTTTCCCTCATATAGACGCTTTCTGACGCCTCTGCAGCAGGCAGCTTTTTGAAAACATAGTGACAAAAGAAGAAATTGCTCAAAACAAGCAATTTCTACTTTTGACACAATGTTTTCCACTTTTTGTCACAGGTTATCCATTCAATTATAGAGATTTTCTATATTTTGACAAAATATGTTCAAATTCGTCAACTGAAGAATTGTCATATTAGGAAAAGGGTTACAAATTACAAAAACAAATTACAGTTTACTGACAAGTTATAGAACATGATTTTATGTGAAGTAATTGTTTATATTTTTAAACTATTTCCAGTTTACTGACAAATTGGAGAACATGCTGGAGACACTCACTTCAACAGAAGAACAAGTCACAAATGCAACCCCTGTGTCTGCCCATCCAGATAAGATTCGGGAACAGATGGCTGAAAACAATGTAAGTACAAGTTCCAGAGGTCCAGATAAGGAGGGTTAACAGCTCTTTTTTCCACAATATCTTTCTTATTATCCAACTGAACCCAATGTTGTCGGCACTCAAAAGAATTGTCTCATTGAGACAATTCTTTTGAGTACCCACAACATAGGGTTATAGGGTCAAAAAAAGATTTTAGAACATGCAAAACACCCCTTATTTAGAGCTCTGATTACAACATAATATAGACAATTGTTGATACCACATACATTGCACTACTTTTGAAATATTCATGGAAAATGGAGAATTTGCTCAAAATTTCTCTTTGTCCCACAATATTTTTTAAATCTGTAGTAAAATTCAATTAATCATTTTTCCTGAAATGTCTTATAAAGCAAACGGTTTTGAGAATTTGGAATTTCCAATAGAATATTAGTATTCAATTTTTAATTTGAAAGTTGCTTCATGTGCTTAATAGCATATTGTTGATGTTATTTGGCCAGATTATGTCGAAACAGGCCTCATTGAAAAATAAGCAAAATCTTTAAAAAGTGTTCAACAAATGTGTGTATAATTTCAATCTCTATTCCTTAAAATATGTAATGTTATTAAGGGATTGTATACTTACATCCAGATAAATCTGAAGATCCGACTTGAATGCAAAATTTACATTATTTTCTTTTATGCTTTCAATTTTTTAATGAAACTTAAAAAATAATAATGGGAAATGGGTTAACCACTTTGACTAACATTTTCCTTTTATTTAAATCAGGCATTACTGGAGGAAATGCAGATGAGACTGACTGCCCTTGAATCTGTCCAGAATGCTGCTGAAGACTTAATTAAACAGGCCAGCGATACACAGGATGAAGCGGTGAAAGGTTTGTGTGCTTTATTTATTGTCACTCGTACAGATTACATTTAACGTCTTTTGCCGCAAACTATTTTTTAGCTTTTTAGGAGAGTAACACTTCATTTGCTAAAAGACAGGCACCTGTTTACTACAAGTTAACCCTTTCCCTCATATAGACGCTTTCTGACGCCTCTGCAGCAGACGGCTTTTTAAAAACATAGTGACAAAAGAAGAAATTGCACAAAACGTACAATTTCTCCTTTTGCCACAATGTTTCCACTTTTCGTCATATGTTATCCATTCAATTATAGAGATTTTCTATGTTTGGACAAAATATGTTCAAAGTCGTCTGCTGCAGAATTGTTGTATGAGGGAAAAGAGTTAAATATAGAAATATAGGTGTTAACCTTACGCTGGATGCTGAACCCTTTCCCTCATAAAGACGCTTTCTGATGCCTATGCAGCAGACAGCTTTTTGAAAACATAGTGACAAAAGAAGAAATTGCTCAAAACGAGCAATTTCTCATTTTGCCACCATGTTTTCCAATTTTAGTCATAGTTCAATTCAATTATAGAGATTTTCTATTTTTTTGACAAAATATGTTCAAAGTCGTCTGCTACAGAATTGTTGTATGACGGAAATGGTTAAACTGGCTGCTTAATACAAGTTGGCAGCGGTGAATGCTTAAACACGACTGTCAGACCCAGATTAATATTGGTAATTACATGTTGTAAGAAATATTCCTTTTGTTTTACCTAGATGTGAAAGTTAAACTTAGAGACCTGGTAGACCTTTATGAAAAGATTGGGGATTCTGCTCAAGAAAGGAACAACAGACTAGAGGATACCCTGGAAGTATCTGATAAGTTCTGGGATGAACTGTCTGGACTAACAAAAACACTAAAAGACCTGTCGGAGTCCCTATCTAACCAAGAGCCTCCTGCCTTGGAGCCATCTCTTATAAGGGAGCAACAGGAGCACCTTGAGGTAGGTTATCCTTTTCCTACATTTGACAAATCTGCAGCAAACTTTGAATACATACCGGCAGAATAATGGAAATTCTCTCTAAATGAATATATACTTCTTGAATAGAGTTGAAAACATTGGGGCAAAAAGAGAATCATGAGCAATTTCTGCTTCAGCAAGAATGTTTTTAAAAGTCATGTGCAACAATGTGTCTGCGTGTAGATAAAGGTTATAGTGTAGACTAGTGAGTTTTTGTTCAGCCATTGTAATAATTAATATAAAGACCAATCACTTACATTTTTAGCTCGTCTTAACTTGTGCAAATTTGTTTAATAAACTTTTCTTTATTAACCCTTTTCTTGATACAGAGAATTTTTAGAACTTTCTGAGAAAGGAAAAACTGCTCAAGATTAGGAATTTCACTTTCTTCCTCTATGTTTTCAACTGTTTATCAACATTGTAATTGAATTATACACTTTTCATCTTCTGGTTTCAAAACCCCAAGTAATCATACAGTACATAAATATTATCTCATATTACAGGCCATGAGAGAAGGCATTGAATCTACCCAGTTTGACCTTGAAGAAGTGCATCAGACAGGAGAACAGCTGATGACCTTGTGCGGTGACCCCGAAAAACCAGAAGTCCAGAAGAACATTGATGACCTTGATACCAATATTTTGTCGATAACATCCGACTTTGACAAGAGGTCAAGGACACTAGAAGATGCTCTAGAAAAGTCCATGCATTTCCAAGAACAGCTCATGGTAAGCATGTTATTCCCTTTTAGTTTTTTTAGTTTAGATATTTGTCTAATACATACAGCATCTTGAGTCACAAATCTTGGTAGGGTGACACATAGGGATCACTTCTCTGTCCATCATTTACTGACTGATTGGTAGGTGACACACTTCTTCCTTTGAATACTCTTGTATTTAAAAATAGTTGTAGCCACTATTGACATTTCGCTTCAGTGCCGGGGATTTCGTGTTAGAATGATGACTGATATGCCGGTGTCAGCATAAACTTATTGCAAGAACTTGTGTTTTTTTCAGGGAATACACATGTATTGCTAAAATAAGGTGAATGTGATGTGACTTTTAACACCTTAAAGTCCTTTTGAAAAATACTGTTCAAAATGAAGAAATTACTCAAATTGAAATCATATACAAGAACATTTTCCATTTCTGAGATAAATATAATTGAGGACTGATTACAATAAAATATAAAAAATGAAATAGGTTATTGAATCTGCATTTATGAAGCCTTTGACTTAGTCAAGTTTTCAAATGTCTATCTTCCATAATAACTATTCTTGACCCTTTCCCAGCATCAGATAAATTTGAAAATATAAATGCAAAGACATTTAAAATCTTTATAAATGAAAATATAATAATTGATTGAATTTAAAAACATTTTGACAAAATCGGAATTTTTCATTATGAGCCAATTTCTCCTAGTAGCCACAGTGGTTTCAAAGTGGATGGCTGCAGGTGAGTAAGGATTGGAATACATTTTTATGATATGAATTAATTGCTACATAGTGTGAAAGATATAACAATTGTGATTTCAGAAAGTGTTGGTTTGGTTACAAAAGAGAGAGGTCAAGCTGAATGAGTTTGGTCCAGTTGGGGCCAATTTTGATAAAATCAAAGATCAGTGGAATGAAGTAAAGGTAAGCATTTTCCCAGTTTAACATTGTTCTTATCTCAATATCAAACTTAAAGAAAGTGGGAAATAAGCATTTCCCCCAGTCTGAGGTTGTTCTTATCTCAATATCAAACTTAAAGAAAGTGGGAAATAAGCATTTTCCCAAGTCTGAGGTTGTTCTTATCTCAGTATCAAACTTAAAGAAAGTGGGAAATAAGCATTTTCCCAAGTCTGAGGTTGTTCTTATCTCTGTATCAAACTTAAAGAGGGTGGGAAATAAGCATTTTTCCAAGTCTGAGGTTGTTCTGATCTCAGTATCAAACTTAAAGAGGGTGGGAAATAAGCATTTTCCCAAGTCAAACATTGTTCTTATCTCGGTATCAAACATAAAGAAAGTGGGAAATAAGCATTTCCCCCAGTCTGAGGTTGTTCTTATCTCAGTATCAAACTTAAAGAAATTGGGAAATGCTTTAAGCATTTCCCCAGTCTAAGAGTGTTCTTATCTCAATATCAAACTTAACCCTTTCCCACATACAACATATTTGCAGCAGACAACTTTAATTCATATAGACAAAATTAGGGAATAGTTTAATTATTGAATAGAGTTGAAAACATTGTGGCAATAAGGAGAAATCTTGTTTTGATCAATTTCTCCTTTTGCCACCATGTTTTCAAAATGTTCTGAAACTAAGTAGGAACTTAATAGATCTGTATGTTTTAAGTTTCAAACAATCCTTTTTTACCCCAACTATAAAATATCATATTTAAAATGTTTCGGAAATATTACCATAAACTTTTTTCATATACAGACAATGTTTTATAAGAATAACATTTAACAAATATCTCTTGTTAAACATTCTGTTACACTTTCTTTGCAGCTGTTTAAATCTGAAGTAGAGGCAAAGCATGTAGATGTTGAATCACTGAACCAACAAGCCAATGAGCTGGTCAAGGACTCGAGCCCAGACCAGGCTGTGGTTGTAAAAGAGCCTATGGATAAGGTACAAAAAAGATGGACAGGTTTATTGACTGGAGTTGGAGACAGGTAACTAAAATGTTCTTTTTTTTCTTTTTAACTCAACTTTTTAACGAATATAGGAAGGTCATTAGTGCGCTTGTTTTCTCTTTCATTTAACAGATCACAGCTTGGCTGAATGCATCTGAGATAATAAAAAAGCAGGTTAAAACAGTAGTATTTTCAAACATGTAGAAGTGATAAGTTAGCCGCTTCAGGGAAAAAAAAGGGGTGGCCCTGTTTGAATCTGTAAACAATGAAGATTTGGGTCTGACAGTCTCACCAGTGCCTTGTCATTCGATCTACTGATAATCAAGCTGTAAAAGTAACTTTGGATATAAAACTAGAATAAAGCCCAACTGGTAACCTGTACCTTACCCCTTTCCCACATACAGCAAATCTGCAGCAGACGACTTTGAAAACCTATAAACAAAATCGTGAAAAATCTCCATAAGTGAGAGTTTAATTATTAAAAAGAGTTGAAAACATTGTGGCAAAAGGAGAAAATGCTTGTTTTGAGCAATTTCTTCATTTGTCACAATGTTTTCAAAAGATTTCTGCTTCAGAGGCATCAGAAAGTGTCTTATGAGGGAAAGGGTTACTTTTACAGACAATCTGCGACTATAATTATTGAAGGGAGTTGAAAACAGTTTGGCAATAGGAAAGTTTTCAAAATGTTTTATATGTGGTAGAACCTTTCTAAGACATTTTGAAAGCAAATTATTAATTCAAATACATTTCTAATCCTTTGTCCATTTTTCAACAGACAAAGAGACCTACAATTGGGGATGTTGAATGTTGGCCAGTTTGAACATGCCATGAATGAGTTGTTGGCTTGGTTAGACAAGACTGACCAAACCTTGGACGAGAACAAACCGGTGTTTGGAGACAGAAAACAGGTGGAAATAGAGCTGGCCAAACATAGAGTAAGTTACTTCAAACATTTCACACTTGCAGACACATTCGGACACAATTACAGCAGGCGCTTTTTAAAAAATAGTGTCAAAAGTAGAAATTACTCCCAATGAGCAATATCTCCTCTTGCCACAATGTTTTAACACATCTACTGCAGATGACTGAAAAGATCTTAGGGACTATCTGTAAATGAAAGAGTAGCTCAACTGAGTTATCTCTTTCCAACGGACGCTTTCTGACGCCTCTGAAGCAGACAACTTTTGTAAATTTTGTGGCAAAAGGAGAAATTACTCATGATATGATTTCTCCATTCCTCAAAATATTTCAACTCTTTTCAATCATTAAACTTTTGTTTTATAGAGATTTTTAACAAACTTGCCTTGATATTTTCAAAGTCATCTGCTGCAGCTTTGTCAAATGTGGAAAACGGTAAAGCTATGGTCAACCTTTGGGATTTTTTAACTCTCTCTGTGGACAACAGATATTAGGAGAGATTAATATAGGTTTCACAGTTGATGTAAATAAATATAAACTCCAACGTAAGTTAAATTTTTGTAATGTTTGTATGTTAACAAATATCAGTTGTTTTTACATAAAACGAATAAGGGTTTTAAATGAATGTGAATTTTTATAGAAGTTTATTTCAAATATAAGTTCAATAGGCCACATGACCCGTGAGAAAAACAAAATACACAAATAAACATTACAAATGACATAGCAAATGGAGCACATTATATTTCTGCATGTATATTTAATTTATTTTTCAGGTCCTTAAAAATGATATCGGTGCTCATGAACCAAGCATAAGATCTATCCGTGAAGCAGGTCAGCAAAATCTTGGTGCTGACAAATCATCGACCACGAAGAGGAAACTTGATGACATGATGAAAATGTGGAATAAAGTACAGGAAAAGAGTCAAAACAGGCAAACAGAACTTGAGGAATCTTTGAAAGAAGTGAGTTTATATTGTGATTAAAAAAAGAACTTGTACTCATTTCTAAACTGAATTAAGTCATTTAGTATAACTGGTCCCCTATTGACACTTTGCCGCATAAAACGAATCTTTGGCAGACAACTTTGTAAATATCTAGACAGAAATATGATTTTTATTAAATCGGTGATCAATTTAGGACCATTATGGTCCTCTTGTTTGCAATGTTTATCTCATATTTTCATACAGAAAACAATAAAATAACATATCAGGTGGCTAAAGATAAAGAATTTTTTGTTTGTTTTTCAGGCGAAAGAGTTTTCTGATGAAATGGAGAAGACTTTGGTACGCTTAGGACAGATCGAGGGAATGCTAATTACATCAAGACCGGTGGGAGGACTTCCGGAAACAGCACGGGAACAGCTTGAAAAATTCATGGTACGTTGTCAACGGTGAAATTTTAAATTATTTAACTCTTCTCCCCATACACCAATACTTTGAAAACATTGATACAAAACTATGAAAAATATTTATGTATAAATGCATAACTATTTTTAACTTTTTTACAATATTTTCAAAATTCATCAGAAAACGTCTGTATGTGGGAAAGGATTAAGCCATTGCTCTTGAACTCTTTCTCACCTGCAGACGCTGTTTGACACAATAGCAGCAGATGACTTTTGAAACATTGTGGCCAAAGATGAAATTGCTCATGATGAGCAATTTCTCCTTTGGCCTCAATGTTTTATTAAGCTATCTTTTATGGAGATTTTTCAGGTTTTTGTCACTATGTTTTTTAAAGTTGTCTGCTGCAGATTTGTTGTTTGTGGGAAAGGGTTAAGATATATTTAGACCCTTCCATATTGAAAGTATCTCAAGAAAATAAAGGAAAGTTTGAACCATTTGAATTATGAGATTGTGAGAAATTTAAACTATTTATTTTGCTGAGAGTGTATATTAATGGTTTATCATGAAAAGTTAACTCGCCAGTTGTTGAGTTTGATTTAACATATTTTGCATGAATCCTTACCAAGTTATATGACATTGTCCAAACTTAAACCCTTTCCCGCATACAACAAACCTGCAGGAACTTTGAAAAGATAGTGACAAAAACCTGAAAAATCTCCGTAAAAGATAGCTTAATCATTACATAAAGTCATGAGCAATTTCACCTTTGGCCACAATGTTTTTAAAAGTTGCCTGCTGCTGTTGCGTCAAAATGCATCTGCAGGTGGGAAAGGGTTAAGTTGCTTTTGATTGTGTACTTCAAAGAACAGGTTATGTTCAGGGAGAAGATATATTACTATTCCTGGCATTTCAAGGGTCAGATGGTTCCTTTTACTTAACCCTTTCCCACATACAACAAATCTGAAGCAGATGACTTTGAAAACTTCTAGACAAAAATATAAAAATTCTCTAAAAGTAAATATATATTTGTTGAAAACATCGTGGAAATATTGAAACAAATTACTCATTATGAGCAATTTTGTGTTTTTCCAGAATGTTTTGAAGAATTATCTGCTGCAGATGCATCAAATGCATGTTCAATCAGGAAAGTGTTGATGTTAAATTGATCTTTTGGAAGCCAGGGTGAACAATTGCCTTTTATCTGTTCAAAATGTTTACCGCCTCTGATGTCACCGATTTTCAGTTTGGGAGTGTTTTAAGTGCATTGGAGATCATTAGTGTTTCTCATGAATATCAGCGCTTTGGTGTGCCCATTCAGTATAGTACATTGTGGAAAAATTGGCTGGTAAGAAGGAATGGCTTTTGTCTGCCTAACACCAAAATATACTGACACACTTAATGCACAGTCTTCCACGGCTTTATTACACCTTCGAGTACAGAAATGAGAAAATATCCTAGCCATTAAAATATTTCTCATAGGATAAATATGCAGCAGATGACTTTTAAAACATTTGGTTAAATAAATAAATGAAAGTTTAATCATTGAATGGAGTTGACAATATTGTGGCAACATAATAAGCAAGTTCTTTTTGTGCAACAAAGTTTTCAAAAGTAATCTGCTGCAGAGATGTCAGACAGGGTTCGGTTTTGGTTTCTTAATTGATTGGAACTGATTAGATCTCAAATTTAACCAATTTCCACCTTCAGAAGACTTTTGAAAACATTGTGGCAAAAGTAGAAATTGCTCATAGTGAGCAATTTCTCCTTTTGCCACAATGTTTTAATCACTATCTAATAATAATTTGTTCATTGAAAACTATTTTCTGTATGTTTGCCTGGGTTGGATCCCAGACTGTGTCAAACCAAAGACTTAAAAAATGGTAGTAATGACTTTCCCTCTTTGGTACTCAGGGTTATGGAGTTAGCATTGCGACTGATTGGCTGGGTCAGGATAAATGTACTGGAAGTACTGGTAACTTACCCAAGAAATGCCATGATATAACGTGACAAATTGTTAAACTGGTGTTAAACACCATACAAACAAATTGGGAGGAATTTTTGTTCGTGCCTTTTCATTCTTAAAACTTCATGTGTGTGTTGAATAACTAGTGTGCTTTATTTTGTTAACTGTTTTGTTAAAGGCTACATGAAGATGAAGTCTTCTAAACAATGTAGACCAAGAACTAGTTGCACTTTTATGGTTTTAATACAACAATTCTGTGTAGCAGACGACTTTGATAACAGTAATATAAAAATATGGAATATCTCTATAAATGCAAGTATAATAGTGAATAGAGTGGAAAACATTGTGGCAAAAGGTGCAATTGCTCCTTTTCCACAGTGTTTCAAAAGTCGTCTGCTGCAGAGGCATCAGAAAGTGTCTATATATGGGAAAGGGTTAACCGTAACTGTTTGATTCTCCACTTATCCGTGACAATCTTGAAATCAAAGTAGGTTTGAACTGACTCAATTTAATATAAGCACAACCACTGTATTTGCAAATCCGTTTAGCTGTACTGATAGGAAAATGACTTAACAATTTTCAAACATGATCAACACTGTTCCCTTTCTCACCACATACAGCAAAATTGAAGCAGACGACTTTGAAATCATCTAGGCAAAAATACGGAAAATCTCTATAAATGAAAGTTTAATTCTTGAAATGAGTTGAAAAAATAGTTGCAAAAGAAGAAATTGCTTGTTTTGAGCAATTTCTCCTTTTTTACAATGTTTTCAAAAGTCATCTGCTGCAGAGGTATGAGAAGGTTTCTATATGTGGGAAAGAGTTAACCCTTTCCCTCATACGGCAAAACCATGAAAGATTTGTAGTAATAGTTGTCTGCTTCAAAGACATGAAAATGTCGCTACATGTGGGAAAGGGTTAACTTTGTTCTAGTGTTATGGGTGTGTGTGTGTGTGTGTGTGTGGTACTAGGCTCACAGATTTAACAGTAAATATTAATGAGAATTAAATAGTAATAACAAGGAATTTTTACCAAATGTTTGATGAATGAATCTGCATTGTTATAAGAAGACTAAAATTCAAGAACGCATTGATCAATGTAAGGAGTCCCTTTCATCCTGAACCTTATACTACATACATCCTTCTGCTTATCCATAATTCATTCATTATACAGTATAGTAGATTCCAAACCTTTTAACCCTTTCCCTCATACGACAATTCTGCAGCAGACGACTTTGAACGTATTTTGTCAAAACATAGAAAATCTCCATAATTGAATGGATAACCTATGACAAAAAGTGGAAAACATTGTGGCAAAAGGATAAATTGCACGTTTTGTGCAATTTCTTCTTTTGTCATTATGTTTTCAAAAAGCTGTCTGCTGCAGAGGCGTTAGAAAGCGTCTATATGAGGGAAAGGGTTAAAAGTATACCATCCTTTTTCCTCATGCAAACAAATCAGCAGCAGACAACTTTGAAAATATCTAGGCCAAAATATTACAATATAACAATTTCTCCTTTTGCCAGAATCTTTTCCAAAGTCTTCTGCTGCAAACATCTTTTTTAAAAAAAATGCAACTAAATGTGAGACATGCTATTAATCATTGGTACAATAGACTAAAACATCTTCTTCATTAAAGAGTGTATAATGTATAAAGAGTGTATAATGCGCTCTAAATTACAAATGATGCTTAGTATGTGACCCACATTGAGGACAACAAGTTGGTGTTGTTAAATATGAAAACGGTGAAGACTCGGAGGCTCATCAGACTACCCACAGGCTCACCAATGGCTTTAACCCTTTCCCTCATATAGACGCTTTCTGACGCCTCTGCAGCAGACGGCTTTTTGAAAACATAGTGACAAAAGAAGAAATTGCTCAAAACGAGCAATTTCTCCTTTTGCCACAATGTTTTCCACTTTTAGTCATAGGTTATCCATTTAATTATAGAGATTTTCTATTATTTGATAAAATATGTTCTAAGTCGTCTGCTGCAGAATTGTCGTATGAGGGAAAGGGTTAATATATGGCTGCATTTATAAAAGCCCTAGTTGTAACTTGGACCTCTCACTTTCTCAATGTTAACCAGATTGCTTACACACATTTTCTTTAAACCTTTCCTACATAAAACAAATCTGCAGCAAACAACTTTGTAAAAATGTAGACAGAAGTATGGAATATCTCAAAAAATAAAGGTGTACATGCTGAAAAGAGTTGAAAACTTTGTGGCAAAAGGAGAAATTGCTCGTTTTGAGTAATTTCTTCTTTTGTCAAAGCGTTTTTGAAAAGTGCGTCCTCTGCTGCAGAGGCATCAGAAAGCGTCTATATGTGGAAAGGGTTAATCGTTAAGAAGTTTGAACTGCCTCTGTAATATTTAACTATTTGCCTTTTAACCCTTTCTTCCCACCTGCAGACATATTTTGACTCATCAGCAGCTTTTGTAAAAATGGCAACAGGAGAAATAACTTCCCTTTTTCCCCCCACAATGTTTTCCACTCTATTAATTCTACTTTCATTTAAAGAGATTTTGCATTTTCTTGCCTATATGAATTTAAAATTTGTATGCTGCAGATTTGTTGTATGTTGGAAAGTGTTAATATGGTTTTGAACCATAATTTTTCTGTTTAGAATTAATTTCCATCATACTTTTGGTCTGCATTGTTAATTTGTCATCAATTGTGAGATAAGATCAGTCCATCACAAATCTGCAGCAGATGAATCGAATCATTCAAGGTAATACATGACAATTAAAGGTCGTTCAATGTAAGTTTAATTATTGAATAGAAGTAAAAACACTGCAAGTGGGGGAAGGGTTTATTGCTGAAACATTGAAATGTATTTATTTTCATGAACATCAAAAAATATATTTTTGAGAGTGGTCATGTGACACTTAGTTTTCGTTTAATGGAAATACATCTCAATCTTTCACAAAAGCAAACAATAAACCTCTGTTTATCATTCATACCAGATTTTGGTTTTGAAATACTGAAATACTGAGAATTATACATACAGTTTATTCTGTAAGTCGGGAATAACGGATGAAAAATACTTTTTATTGCAGGAGGTACACAATGAGTTACAGGACCTGGAACCAGTTATTGGTAGATTATTGACCAATGGTAACAAATTGGTGAGGAAAAGCCGGGAACCATCTGCCTCTAACATCAAACAGAATTTACAACTACTACAACAAACCTGGGAACATATCAAGAGTCGATCTGCTGATAGAAAGGTAGGACTTATATTAAAAGATTTTCTTTCCCAAATACAGCAATAATACTTCCTGGGGAAAATATGGAAAATATCTATAACTGCAGGTATAATTGCTGAAAAAAGTTGAGAACATAGTTGCAAAAGGTGAAATTGCTCGGTTTGAGCCATTTCTCCTTTTGCCACAATGTTTTCAAAGCTCGTCTGCTGCAGAGGCGTCAGAAATCGTCTATATGTGAGAAGTCTTCATTTTAAACACCGTTTCCCACATAGAGCCACATTTGCAGCAGAAAACATTTGAAAACCTTTATGGCAAAAGAAAAAAATTTGGTTGGAGGAACATTTATCTTTATACCTCAATGATTTCAACTCGATTCAATGATTATACCTTTACTTTATATTTTCCACATCTTCGACTAACTTTATCAAAGTCATGTTCTGCAAGTTTGTTATATGTGATTGAGGGATGGAGGGATAAGGTATGCTTTTGCTACTAGATAGTGAACTGGGAATACCTTGGTCAGACTGAGCAATTTCTCCTTTTGCTACAAAAAGTTGTCTGTTGTAGATGCATCATATTGCGTCTGCATGTGAGAAAAGGGTTAATATTTTTATATACCAGAGTATGATAAGGTAAGGTAAGGTCATAACATTGACTGATAAGACATTTGTCCCTTTCATTCTAACAGACAAACTGTAGACTTAACCCTTTCCCTCATACGACAATTCTGCAGCAGACGACTTTGAACATATTTTGTCAAAACATGGAAAATCTCTATAATTGAATGGATAACCTATGGCTAAAATTGGAAAACATTGTGTCAAAAGGAGAAATTGCTCGTCTTGAGCAATTTCTTCTTTTGTCACTATGTTTTAAAAAAGCCGTCTGCTGCAGAGGCGTCAGAAAGCGTCTATATGAGGGAAAGGGTTAAGATAACATTGACATCATATTTGTAGTTTGATCTTGACCATTGCTAACTTACACTTTATATACTGTATATTTTTACAGTTGTCTTAATTAAAATATCTGAGAGAGAAAAAACACATCTGAAAATAAATTAAAGAATAATTTTGAAACTTATACGTCCTTTTGTCATATCTTATTTGTTTACCCAATACGATATTTGTTGTCATCCATCTGCTTTGAAAGCGTCTGAGGTAAATATTGAAATTAAATGTTTTAAACAGTAATAATAGTTTCAGACTTTGAGAGAAAAGGAAGAAATTGCTCATGATGTACAATTTCTTCTTTTCATGCAATGTTTTTATTAGTCATCTGCTGTAACTTCTAACAACAGTTTCTGCTGTAGCAGGAAAAAGGTTAATTGTTACTTTAAAACATTTTCAATCCTTTCCTACATGCAGAAACATTTTTGAGGCATTCTGTAGACATCATATTTTGCGCTACTTTGAGCTTTTTTTTCTTTTGTCACAATTTGTTCAACTCCATTGTATAATTATAACTTCTTTTTAGAGATTTTCCATATGGCATCTTTGTCGTCTATTGCTTATCTTCTGTATGTTAGGAAGGGTTAACTGTTTTATCTATGCAAACAGCACCATACATGCTCTATTTGATCTGTTGTAGGGAAAACTGGAGCAGGCGGTGACCCAGGCTAATCATTTCCATGGTGATCTTAGCAGCTTCATTGCCTGGTTAACAGATACAGAGAAGATACTGAATGGGATGTTACCCGTTAGTCGAGTCATTGCTCATGTTACAGAGCAGATCAAGGACCAAAAGGTAAACATTCACCTATATATAGATGTATATGATGCATCAGAGCATGACTAGAATAAACCTAGACCGCCTCACTGGTGTAGTGGTAGAGCATGGCCTAGGGTGTGGGAGGTCGCAGGTTCGATCCACCACCGGTTCATACCAAGGACTATAAATCTAAAGGCTTTCTTTCATATGCACTAAGGATTGTTGAGTTAGCATTACTCCTCACTTGTTTGATGTTTGTACCAGTAGTACTGATTACTTACCCTGGAAACATGTGATATAACTGAAAAATTGTTGAAAGCATAAAACCAAAATAAACACTGAGACGTACAGCAAGGTCATGACTTGAAGGTCATGGTTGATCTATAATGAGCATCCTTGTAAATATAGAAATTATACCAATACCAATTATCCTGATTTGAAATTTGTAGGAAGAAATTGGAAGCATATTTTTGTATTTGGAGCTAAAACTATTTTTGGGGAAAAGGAGAAATTATTTATTATGTAACAAATTTTACTATGATTTCAAGTCATCTGCATCTGTCAAATGTCATCTGTATGTGAGTTAGGGTTAAATTTCCTGTCAATTTAACCCATTTCTATTTAACAACTTTTGAAAACATAAAAAAAGATACAATTGCTCATAATAAGAAATGTTCTCTTTTGCCACATTGTTTTCAATGCTTTCTAATTATTATCCCCTCGTCAAACAGAGTTTGAGAGGGGATATAGTAACGGTGCTGTTCGTTTGTGCGTCCGTCCGTAACAACCTTGTGACCACTCTACACTGAACATCCTTTGACCGATATTAACCAAACTTGGTATACAGTTAGTATATGGCAAGGTCTAGAAGCCTATTTATTTTCAAGGTCATACGGTCAAGGTCAAGGTCACCTGTTTCAAAGTCGTCTGCTGGAGATTTTTTGTATGTGGGAAAATGAAGATATCTAGAGACATGTTTATAGGAGATAACTTTTATTGTATCTGTACAGACTTTACAAAAGGACATCGCAGTCAATCGGGATGCCATGATCAAACTGGATAAGACAGGGACCCATCTGAAATACTTCAGTCAGAAACAGGACGTGGTTTTGATAAAGAATCTCCTTTCTAGCGTACAACAAAGATGGGAGAAGATTGTATCCAGGAGTGCTGAGAGAACCAGACACTTGGAGAGGGGCTATAAGGAAGCCAAGCAGGTACCTCATAAAGTTTACATGGATTCATCTCATTATGTTTTTTTCTATGATCATGTTGTGATGGTCAAAATGGAAAAAGTCTTATAATGACCAGCTTTGGTCCCTTTGAAGGCAGTCCACTTATTTATTGTAAGTTGTATTGCCAATAAAAATAATTATCAAAGAAAGGTGTTTAATATAGTACTCTACTAGAGGCTACCAATATCTACATAAACAACAGCTTGGTTGCTGAAGGTAGCTGGTTCGATCGCCGACCTTGTCATATTAAAACTTTAAAAACAGTAGTAATGACTTTCCCTCCTTGGCGCTAAGGATTGTAGGAAGCATTACGACTGACTTGCTGGACCCAGGATAAATGGACCAGTAGTACCCAGGACATGCTGTGATATGAATGAGCAATTGTTGAAAGAGGCAACCCTTTCCCTCATATAGACACTTTCTGACTCCTCTGCAGCAGACGACTTTAGAAAACATTGTTGATAAAGGAGAAATTGCTCGAAACGAGCAATTTCTCCTTTTACCACAATGTTATCAACTTTTTTCCGAAATTTATTCCTTCATTTATGGAGGTTTTCTGTGTTTTTGTGTTGACAATTTCAAAGCCGTCTGCTGCAGTTTTCTTGTATTTTGGAAAGGGATAAAACATCATACAATGAAGTAAACTTTCTGTCCAATTTGGAGGTTTTTGTAGATGTAATAATTGGACTCCATATTTCTAGATTTGACTCAAATTAATCCTTTTCAGTTCAACGATATGATGATTGACCTTCTTGGATGGCTGTCTGAAGCAGAGACCAATTTGAGTGGTGAACATACTGTAGGAAATGATCCAATCAAGATTAAAGCTCAAATAGGAAAGCATAAGGTACATTCATGAACCAATGTTTACTTTCTTTTATTATCACTTACCTACATGCAGACACACTATGAAGTCTTTGCATCTGACACCTTATGAAAACATTGTTATATATGTCTAGAAATTTCTCAAAAATGAGCAATTTCTCCTTTTGCCACAAATGTTTTCATTTCTTTGCCAAAAAAAAATACTGTTATTGATAGAAATTTGTGAGTAAAATGTGTCTGAACCTGTTCCCTTTCCCAGGCTTTTTGATGCTCTGCAGCAGATGACTTAAGAAAACATTGTGGCGAATGGAGGAATTGCTTATAGTGAGCAATTTCTTGCTTTGCCACAATGGTGGTAATTTATTTCAAAAATTATACTTCCATCTTAGTCTCCAATTTTTGCCAAAATCATTTCAAAGTCTTCTTCTACAGATATGTTGTATATGGAAGATTGGGGTTAGTTCATATGGTGGTAGGAACCAACATTCAGATGTACTATTTTTCTAAGCAATTTATTGTTAAGAAAAAGATAATTATAGTTATGTGATAATTAAAATTGAGTCATTAAGGTATATTTATATATGTTGTTATATTTTGATGTTTAGGAGTTCCAAAAGAGCCTTGGTGCCAAGCAGCCGATATATGACAATGTTAATCGTGCTGGTAGATCCCTAAAAGAGAGGTCCCCTGAAGATGACATTCCCATACACAACAACGTGTTACACCATCTGAAAAACAAGTGGAACTCTGTCTGTGGTTTGTCAGTGGATAGGCAACGTAAACTGGAAGAGGCCCTACTCTTCTCCGGGCAGTTCAATGAAGCACTTGAAGCCCTTCTAGACTGGCTTGCTAAAGTGGAACCCGGACTGGGAGAAGACACAATGGTTCATGGTGATATAGATACTGTAAACAATCTGGTAGAAGAGCATAAAGTAAGTAGAGTGCAACATTCTGGTGGATGCAAAGAGTTTCTAGAGGGGTGTTGCTCTTTTAGGTTAATAAATTACCTTATAGAAACACATTGTGACATATCTAAAGCAGACAACATTGGGCAAAATGTAGGAACAGGGGAAATTGCTTGTTACAAGCAATCTCTCCCTTTCCCAGAGTGTTTTCCATTTCGTTCCAGTACTATTTAATAGTTAAGTTTAGATCTTCAATTGATCATTTTTCAACTGAGGGAAATTGACCCAGTTGCATTAACCCTTTCCCTCATATAGACGCTTTCTGACGCCTCTGCAGCAGACAGCTTTTTGAAAACATAGTAACAAAAGAAGAAATTGCACAAAACATGCAATTTCTCCTTTTGCCACAATGTTTTCCACTTTTTGTGATAAGTTATCCATTCAATTATGGACATTTTCTATGTCTTGACAAAATACGTTCAAAGTCGTCTGCTGCACAATTGTCTTATGAGAGAAAGGGTTAAAGAGGTTTTTACTCTACAGAGGGGCCTTTTTGAGAGGTTATATTGTAGCACTAATGTATGGTATCAGATTATCATTTCAATCTTAAAAATTAACCATTCCACCAAAGCATATAACCCATAACCACATGATTACCAGCTAATTATAGAATCTAAAGAGCTGATAGCATAAAAAGAAAATCTTATCCATTTGAAAGTATCTATTTGAACAGATAAGAAAAAATAAATGATGAAACTTCTTTCTCATAATGTTTTGGTATGCTTTGAGTGAAATAGGTTTGATCGGTCATACCAAATACTTTACAAATGGTAGTTATGGTTGCCCTCCTTGGCGTTCAGGGTTGCGGGGTTAGCATTACGACTGACTGATTGGTGTCAGGATAAATGGGCCAGTTGTACTGGTAACTTACCCAGGAAACACAGTGATATAACTGAAAAGTGGCGTAAAACACCAAACAATCAATCAATTGAGTGAAAAAAAAAAAAATACTTTCCTAATTATAGACGAGTGTTTCTGCTTGCACAGCATCATCATGAATTCAAAATTCTACCATTTTATTTTGAAACAGGCATTCCAACAAGAACTTGGTGCCAGGTCGAACAATGTCGAATTTGTAAGGAAGCGAGCGAAAGAGTTGTTAGACAAAGCTGATGAGGATACCTCACAGCAGCAGGCCCAGCTGATCGAACTGACGACCATGTGGGAGAGAGTCTGTAAACTCAGTGTTAACAAACAGGAGAGAATACAGCAAGCTCATAAACTCGCAGACGATTTCCATAAAAAGGCACAAGACCTAATATCTTGGTTGGCTGCGGCTGAGCGGTCACTCCGCCATAAAGGTGCCCTGCCTGATGATGAGACCGAGCTGGCAAAACAGATTGAGGAACATAAAACATTTGAGGAGGAATTCCTAAGACAGGAGGCTGGTTTGAGGGAGACTTTGAACATTGGACAGGACATAATGAAGAGATGTCATCCAGACGCTGTGTCCACACTGAAACACTGGTTGTCGGTTCTGAAGGCAAGATGGGAGGAGGTTAGTAACTACAGCAGGCAGAGAGGGAACCGGCTGAAAGACACCCTTGTCTCTCTGAGGAGAAATAATCAACTTCTGGAGGATCTTATAGCCTGGGTGAATGGAGCAGAGACAAAACTCTTCAATGAGAGTGCAGAAGAAATACCGGAAGATAATGAGATTATTAATCATCTCATCAAAGAACACATGGTATGGGTATTTTTGTTTTATATGAATGTCACACTATTGCTCTGTATAGAGTTGAAAGTCATTGTGACCAACATCTTCCACCAATGTGCTAGAAATAATCTATGTGGAAACATAGTTAGTTGCTTGCGAAGAATGGAGTTAAGAGTACTGGTGCGATGCAGGAAATACATCGTTAAATGAACTTGCCACCCTAATATAACTGGGAATCAGTTGAAAATAGTGTTGAACTAGAATCAATTAATCAATCAATTAAATCTGCAAATCGGCAAGCTTTCAGTCTACATGGCTTCCTAAGATGGAAATTATCCCTTTCACACCTGCAGATGACTTTTGAAAATATCCATGACAAAATGAGAATTTACTCATGATGAGCTATTTTTCTATAGCCACAATGTTTTCAACTTATTCAATAATGAAGATTTCCTTCAGTTTTGCACAACAAATAATCAAAAATAATCTTCTGCTACAGATTTGCCTTATGTGGGAAGGGTTAACCCTTTCCCTCATATAGACGCTTTCTGACACCTCTGTAGCAGACAGCTTTTTGGAAACATAGTGACAAAAGAATCCACAATGTTTTCCACTTTTTTTGTCATAGGTTATCCATTCAATTATGGAGATTTTCTATGTTTTGACAAAATACATTCAAAGTCGTCTGCTGCAGAATTGTCTTATGAGGGAAAGGGTTAAAAACCCTGAATCTTTATACTTCAAAGAAAACCAGAATTGTTGTATTTTCAGAACTTTGTTTTAAGCAGCTTTACATGATTGAGCTTGTTAAGGGAAACCTCTATCACTTCCAAACATGCAGACCCTTTTGAAAATACTTTCATTAATCCTTTCCCTCATACAACAATTCTGTAGCAGACTACTTTGAACAAATTTTGTCAAAAACTAGAAAATCTCTAATTGAATGGATAACCAACCTATGACAAAAAGTGGAAAACATTGTGGCAAAAGGAGAAATTGCACGTTTTGTCAGAAAGCATCTATATGAGGGAAAGGGTTAATACAGATTTTACATATTTTTTATTTTGTGGTATGTGGAAAAGGATGAAGTAATCAATGAATTGTTATCATGATGTTTTGAAACCTGTATTTGTAGGATTTCCAAAATGGTATGTCTGGTAAACAGCCCGAGATTGATAGCCTCACAAAAGGTGATCGACGCCGCGGTATGTCTGTCACCAGTGAGCCCGTCTCTCATATCCCCCTGTACAAAGGACTTGCAGGAAGACGTACCCCAACACCATCTAAATATGGTACCCCAAGGTTTGTATAAGGTCTTCTTGTATAGACTCAATATTTATAACCCTTCCCAACCTGCAGACCACGTTTAAAAACATTGTGGCATAAGGAGATGTTGATCTTTATGAGCAGTTTCTCCTTTTGCCACAATGTATTCAACGCTTTTCACTTAACTTATACTGTCATTTGTAGAGATAACCCATGTTTTAGACTAGATGTGTTCAAAGTCATCAGCTTCAGATTTGTTGTATGTAGGAAAGGGTGGTTAAAATACATGAAGATATCTTAAAGAGTTGCCTGCTTTAAAAAGTGTGTAGGAAAATTTCTAAGTTCATGTATTTTGGAGGTACAATTTTTAATTGGAAATATTTCATATTTTGAAAAAAATCTGCTTTTTACACAATGTTTATGTCTGCTGTAAAGGCATGTTGGATCATCTGTGTCTGGAAGATGATTTGAAATGTGACATTCACCAAGTACCTGTATCATTCTGTAATTCAGTATAAAGTATTTCAATCACAAATTACCCATTACCTCCCCAGGAGAAGAATTGATGATGATGGAAGGAGAACGCCAGAGCCCCACTTCAGGAACCCGCGGGTCGCTGCCCTCCATAACAAGTGGAGACAGGTCTGGTTAATGGCCATGGAGAGACATCGGCGATTACAAGAGGCTCTCGACCATCTAAATGAGGTTTGTACATTGTGGTAACCTTTATACTCATACAGGTATGTCAGGAATCATTGAGAAAGACATTGTAACAATCTGGAAAAATGAAAATATGATGATAATATTTTATACAGTTAATCCTTTCCCACGTATAGATGCTTTCTGACGCCTATACTGCAGACAACCATTGAGAACATCATGACAAAAGGAGAAATTGCTTGTTTTGAGCAATTTCTTCTTTTGTCACCATGTTTTTAAAAAGCTGTCTGCAGCAGAGGCATAAGAAAGCGTCTATATGAGGGACAGGGTTAATCGTTGCACTGCATTATAAATCTATATGTTTCTAGGTGGAGAGAATGAAAAACTTCAAGTTTGATGATTGGAGAAAGCGATACTTGACCTGGATGCATCACAATAAGTCTCGAATCATGGATTTCTTCCGTCGTCAGGACAAAGATAGAGATGGTAAAGTAACACGAGTCGAGTTTATCGATGGCATCATGCAATCACGTGAGTAGAATCTTTGTTTTGCTTGATTTTTAAGCCTCTTGGTGATACAAATGTTGTCACCTATGCAGATGACATTTTCAAATATCATTTGCTGCATAGTCAGATGTTATCTGTATGCGGGAAAGGGTTTCAAATTCGCAGCAGACGACCTTGAAAACATCTTGGGAAAAAGTATGAAAAATCTATGTAAATGAAAGAATAATAATTAGAGTTTAAAACATTGTGACAAAAGTTGTGTGCTGCAACGGTTTTTAAGAAAATATCCAAACAATCCAAGGATAAAGGTGTAATAAAGTTAACATGCATCTATTGAAAAAGTTGAAAACATCATGGCAAAAGGAGAAACTGCTCAATATGTATTTTCATGTAAAGTTACACAAGATGAGAAGTTGACATTGGGATATTTCAGGATTCCAAACTACGCCAATGGAGATGGATGCTGTGGCCAACATATTTGACAGAGACGGGGATGGTTACATCGACTATAAGGAGTTTGTTTCTGCATTACGACCCAATAGAGATGTAAGTATCAGTCAATTAGCGGGGTCTTTAATTGCCCATTTCCTCATATCAGATGACAGGCTGCTTTGAAATTCATACAACCAAGACAAGTGATATACAATACATGTTGAGAAAAGATATTTGGTTATAAATTCTCAACAGAACACATACACTTTTAATTAAGCACCTCTCTTGTTATGATGATACTTGGGGGATCCCATTCTGTCATCTTTTACTTAACTGTTTCCCACATACAGTCGCTTTCTGATGCCTCTGCAGCAGACAACTTTTGCAAATATTGGGAGCAATTTCTCATTTTGCCACAATGTTTGCAAATTTATTGAATAAGTGTTCTTTCATTTAACCCTTTACCTCATACAACATTTCTGCAGCAGACGACTTTGAACATATTTTGTCAAAAGATGGAATATATCTATAATTGAATGGATAACCTATGACAAAAAGTCGAAAACATTATGGCAAAAGGAGAAATTTAACGTTTTGTGCAATTTCTTCTTTTGTCACTATGTTTTTAAAAAGCCGTCTGCTGCAGAGGCGTCGGAAAGCGTCTATATGAGGGAAAGGGTTAAAGAGAGTTTTTATAAGTTGTCAGCTGCAGATTTGTTGTATGTGCAAAAGGGTTAATAGGTTATTGGCAGGCAATACATGCATTTCTTCAAACACTCTAGTTATACAATAATCAAACAGATAAGAGATCGAAGAGTATATCATTTACAATACAGCAGCTTTTGCTACGGTTAATTTCTTTAAAGTCTCCTGCACAACAATGAGGGGATGTGTTTAGACGTTTGTTGATGTATTATGTTTGATAGTTTGTTTCAAGTAGCACTCACATCACATCTTATAAATAAGTCTGTGTTTCTTTTACTTCAGTTATAGGAATAGTTTGTTGTTAGGTTTCTTACTTTTGGATTTTTCTATTCATTAACCAAGCAACACCTGATATCTCATTTTTGTCGAATCAATTTTGAAAACATTGGAAGAAAAATTGTGAAATCAAGACAAATCAAGTGTCATTTAAGACAAAGTTCAATAAAACTGTTAAATATGGCTATAAAGATTTACAAATTTCCATTTCTTTCATGATATGGGTTTAAAGACATCAGGTCAGAAATAACGCCTTTTTCATTCTATCAGTTTAGATCAAAGTAAAATATGTTTCTAAAATTAAAAAAGAAATTGTCTTTTTTCCTCATTTGAATGCGATAATAGACTTTTTGGCTGTCAGTATTCGGTAACTGTAATTTATTTGTCACTTTTATACAATAATCCTAAAGGATTCGGCCATGACTGAATGTCAAGAGAGGCCATTTGGTACTAGGTGTCCAAGTCCAATTCCTGCTTTCCGGCAGTATTGGTAGAACACCGTTGGGTCTTCACATCTCCTTGCAAAGAACTGGTTTACAACTCAGGAATCATGAATACGTGTTTTGTTTCCTTGATTATGACTCAAATACTGTTGAAAAGGGCATAAAAAAAACCAAAAAAAACAATGGTCGTAAAACAGTCACTTCATGGTTGAAGATAAATAATAATATTTCAAGAATTCTCAAAATGTTAATATGAATATTTGGAGTTTAGGGGCCATATAAGGGTCCACAAGAACTAATGTCACGTCAAGTATAATCAAATGTGTTAGTTGTGTGGGGCCAGATTTAGTTTTGTGCACTTTGTATTTAGACTGCATAGAAAAGGATTGAAAATCCCTCAGCTTGGTTTTCAGGAAATAAAATAACAAACATTTAACCCTTTCCCACAGGCAACATTTCTGCAGCAGATGACTGAAAACATCTAGTCAAAAATGTTGAAACTCTGTAAATGAAGAAAAACAATTATTGAATAAACTTTTTAAAGTTGAAAACCTTGTGGCAAAAGTCGTCTGCTGCAGGGGCATCAGAAAGCGTCTGTGTGTGAGAAAGTGTTAACCCTTTCCCTCATACGACAATTCTGCAGCAGACTACTTTGAACGTATTCTGTCAAAACATAGAAAATCTCCATAATTGAATGGATAACCTATGACAAAAAGTGGAAAACATGGTGGCAAAAGGAGAAATTGCACGTTTTGTGCAATTTCTTCTTTTGTCACTATGTTTTCAAAAAGTCGTCTGCTGCAGAGGCCTCAGAAAGCGTCTATATGAGGGAAAGGGTTAAAGGCACATCATGATAATAATAAGTCACATAAAGATATTGATTATCAAATTTTATGGAGTTGCCTTACAAAATTGTCTTTGTATGTTTTATTTTCCTTCGTGAAAAGTTTTTTTTTTAAATTAAAAGCATGTTACTTGTTTGCCAAGAGCATAGATAGGATGTTGTTCGTTAGCAAAATTTTCTTTAAATGTTTTATTTTCCATTTTGCAAAGCTTTGTTTTCATTACAAAATGCTTTATTTTGAAATTAAAAGCATGTTTCTTGTTTGCCAGGAGCATATGGAATAGAATGTTGTTTGTCATATGTAATAAAATATTGTTTGTCATAAAAGTCAGAAATGGATCTATATATGCAGTCATTGTTGATATAGGTTGTAGTTTGCCATAGGTATATCCTCTTATAGGATGAACCCTCGCTGTGTAGTTAGTTCTCGGACCTATGATGATTCCAAATTATGTTAGAACATTGAACAATTTCATTAATTAAAGTATCATGATTGTCATAAGAGGCTGCAGAAAATGTTTGTATGTGGGAACTCTTTTCTTAATTCAAAAATATTTTAACCCTTTCCCTCATACGGCAATTCTGCAGCAGACGACTTTGAACGTATTTTGTCAAAAAAAAGAAAATCTCCATAATTGAATGGATAACCTATGACAAGTGGAAAACATTGTGGCAAAAGGAGAAATTGCACGTTTTGTGCAATTACTTCTTTTGTCACCATGTTTCAAAAAGCTGTCTGCTGCAGAGGCGTCAGAAAGCGTCTATATGAGGGAAAGGGTTAAGAAATCATGAGCAAATTCTAACTTTGCAGCAATGTTTCCAACTCTGTATCAAAATTATGCTTCCATTTTACCCGAGGTCACAAGTTTACGTCTTGAAATTTTTCAAACAGACTACCCTAAAAACATTGTATCAGGGAACGGGTGAAAATGGGAGACTTCACAGGTCTGAAGGAATCAATTCTTAGTAAAAACCATTCCAACAGGCAAACGCATCAGATTCTGCAGCAGGTGACATTTTAAAGAATTGTGCCAAAAGGAAAATTTGCAATGTTTTCTTTGCATTCCTTTCCTTCATACGACAATTCTGCAGCAGACGACTTTGAACATATTTTGTCAAAAAATAGAAAATCTCTATAATTAAATGGATAACCTATGACTTAGTGGAAAACATTGTGACAAAAGGAGAAATTGCTCGTTTTGAGCAATTTCTTCTTTTGTCGCTATGTTTTCAAAAAGCCGTCAGAAAGCGTCTATATGAGGGAAAGGGTTAATAGAGAAATTCCATAGTTTTCCCAGGTGTTTTCAATGTTGTTCACTGCAGATGTTTAGTATGCTAGAAATGGTTAATAGAAATTTATATAATGTGTTGCTATTTTCCTGTAAATCTCTCTTCACAGAGCGGTAAACCTGCAAATAAAAAGGTAAAGGTTTCACATCTCACCAATAAAAATCACTGGTATATCGAAATTTCAGAACATTTATTAACCTTACCTGAAAAGCAGAATCATGAGCTCTAATGAAATATATTCTAGGGAGGAGAAATTGTCTTTGAGCAATTTGTCCTATTTCAACAATGCCTTTTAACCCTTTTTCGTATGCATCTGTAGCAGATGAAAACATTATGAGCAATATCTATTTAATTTAGTTTCTATGGAATATCCATTTAAACGAAAGATTATTTATTGAATAGAGTTGAAAACAGTGTGGCCAAAGGAGAATCTTTTGCCACAATGTTTTGAAAAGTCGTCTGCTGCAGATACGTCACAAAGCATCTATATGTGGGAAAGGGTTAAAAGATTTCTACTGCATTCTTATAATTAAGCTTTATCAGGGACAGGTAATCTATCCTCGGCTTCTACTGCATTCGCATATAAAAACTCCTTAGATATTCAAACCCATTTTGTCTTTAAATTATCATTCCTTACAATTGTTTAGAAACTGTTCATGGAATAAGAGCAAGGGTTGTTTTTTACGATCAATATGTTGTTTTAAAAAAAATGGGTAGGTTAAGCTTCATTTTAACAAAGCATATAATTGTCATTTCTGTATCTCTAATGGTTTTAAGTTGTTTAAGCTTTTAGTTTTAAAACAAACCATGCTTCATTCAGCCTATTTATGTTACTTTTAGACTTTACTGTTTTTAACTTAAGATTTCTTAGCTTAGTCTAACTTTCGTTTCATATGTTTGTAAACTCGGTTCATCAACTATTTATAAAGCTGCATAATTTCTTAATTTTGTTGTTGAAGACATCAATCATTACCCTTTATAAGTAATGTTGTGCATGTAATTGTCTCTAGATATGAATAAGTTGACACTGTTGCATGTTGTAGTGAAGATATAGATTCCAGTTCGGAATGGAGTGTGTGATTCTAATTAATTCTTATCACTTAACCCTTTCCCTCATACGACAATTCTGCAGCAGACGTCTTCGAACATATTTTGTCAAAAAATAGAAAATCTCTATAATTGAATGGAGAACCTAGGACTAAAAGTGGAAAACATTGTGTCAAAAGGAGAAAATGCTCGTTTTGAGCAATTTCTTCTTTTGTCACTATGTTTTCAAAAAGCCGTCTGCTGCAGAGGCGTCAGAAAGCGTCTATATGAGGGAAAGGGTTAGCCAGAACAATCTGACAATTGTAACTGCATGAATCTGACTTAAAAAGACAGTAGTGATAATTTGATTGTTATAATGGACATTAAAACATGTAAAACATTGATCTGTTATCATTAAATACTTGTAAGTTGTAATAGTATAATTCATTGTTCCCTATTTTTAGAACTTTATAAACTGTTAATGTGTATGCTCTCTACTTTTCCATGGATAAGGTGCAATGAATCTAACTGTTCAATGATATTTGTTTTTGCCCATCAGTTAGTCAATGTGATTCATAGTTTTATCTTCAAAAGTGTTTAGAGTCTTGAAACTTGACAAGACGTGTATTTCATACCCATAAATCATGTTGAATACCTTTTCATCAAACACTGCTACTGAAAATGTCCATTGCCATTTTTGTTGAGCTTCACTTAACCCTTTCCCACATACAGCAAATCTGCAGCAGGCGACTTTGAAAACATGGTAACAAAAAACCTGTAAAAATTCCCATAAAAGATAGCTCATCATTAGCAATTTCACCTTTGGCAACAATGTTTTTCAAAAGTCGTCTGCTGCTATTGCATCAAAATGTGTCTGCAGCTGGGAAAGGGTTATTTGATGAGCATGTTAACTTTACTGAGGTAGATTGTAGTTATAGGCTAGTATCTTTAATTTAGAAACTTTTTACCCATTCCTGCTTGCAGACCCATTTGTTATGCAATTGAAGCAGACCACTTTTATAAAGCCTTGTAGCAAAAAAGAAATGTCTTGTTTAGAGTAATAATACCCCCTTCAAAAAAGAGGGGGTATATAGGAGTCACTGTGTCAGGCTGTCTGTTTGTCGGTCGGTCGGTCAATTGGTCGGAAGCCATATTTTGTCCGGCCTATTTCTTACAAACCTCTGGGTGGAATTCAATAAAATTTTACATGAAGCTTCTATACCAAGAGGAAATGTGCATATCCTAAAGGTCTTACAATTGCATGTTATTATACAGTTATGGCCCTTTTACTTATTAAGTTATGGTGTAGGTCAAGTAATCATCTTCAGTGATAGTTCTAGTTTCTCTTTTTTCCACAATGTTTTCAACAACTCCATTAATTATTACACAGGTTTTCTACATATTGCCCTACAGGTTTTAAACGTCTCCTGCTGCAGACTTGTCGTAAATGGGATTGAGTCCAATCTGTATTGTTATATTTGCATAGAACTGTTTATAATTACAAACCCCTTCATGTTCTTTCAAAACTTATTATATTTTGACCTACAAACCCTGATGCATTATGGTTTAACCATTACCAGATGTGTGCATTTGTAGACTTTCCAAAATTGAATAACCAGAAGAGAAGAATGAAAAATCTAAGCTGTAATGAAGTGCAAAGTGCTCAAGGTGACCTTTTGTGATCACATTTTGTCTTGCGTCCATGCATTGTCAACAATTGCTTTGTGAACACTACAGGCACAATTATTCATCCAATCTTCATGAAAGATTATCGTAACATTCATCTCCATCAAATCTTGGACAAGTTTGAAACTGTCTCATGTGAGGTCAAAAACTAGGTCACAAGGTCAAATTGAAGTAATACATGTATCTTGTTAACACTTTGGAGGCCGCATTTTTAACTTCATCATGTTGAAACTTTGTCAGAATAATTGTCTTGGTGATACGGCTAAGTTTCAATAAAGGTCATGCCTGGTCAAAAAATAGGTCACTAGGTCAAATTGAAGAAAAATCTTTTTAACACTCGAGAGACATCAATTTTAAAACTTAAGTATTTTGAAACTGTGTCAGAATAATTGTCTTGAAGATGTCTAGGCAAAGTTCAAATAAAGGTAATGTCTGGTCAAAAACTAGGTCACTAGGCTGAATTGAAGGAAAATCTTTTTAACGCTCTTGTAGCAAGATGCTTAATTTGAGAATGATGAAATTGTGTAAGAAAGATTGTCTAGATAAAATCTAGGCCAAGTTTGAATATGGGTCATGTCGGGTCAAAACAAGGTCAGTAGGCAACATTGAAGAAAAGTCTTGTTAACCCTTTCCCTCATATAGACAGACGCTTTCTGACGCCTCTGCAGCAGACAGCTTTTTGAAAACATAGTGACAAAAGAAGAAATTGCACAAAACATACAATTTCTCCTTTTGCCACAATGTTTTCCACTTTTTGTCATAGGTTATCCATTCAATTATGGAGATTTTCTATGTTTTGACAAAATATGTTCAAAGTCGTCTGCTGCAGAATTGCCGTATGAGGGAAAGGGTTAACACTCTTGTAAAAGCTTACCTGACCGCAAAATGACTTATTGTGATTGACTATGTGGTAGGCATAACTCAGGGGAGCGATCCAGGGCAATCATGGCCCTCTTGTTTTAATTTATCCTTCATGTTGATTTGGCCCCAATAAAATAACAAGAGCACCGCGTACGGCACAGACGCTCGACTGATAGGGAGAAAAAATAAATAAAAAAATGAGCTAAACAAAAAACCTTAACCGGACGACCACGCCACCGCCGCCGCCGACGCCAGGGTCATGACAATAGCTCTCGTATTTTTTAAAAGTCGACCTAATAAAAAACCTTAACCGGATGACAACACCTTCAGTGTAGATTTTCTAAGTCCAAAAGGGGGAATAATTTGGTCAATATTAAGTTCAGGGTTATGGAACTTGTTGTATCAAGTTATGTTAAAACATTGAATAAGTTTAGGAAGTTTCAAAGCTATAGGTTAAATTGTGTTTCAGTTATCACCATTTTTCTCCCTTCAAAGTAGATTTTCTAAATCGAAATGGGGAGATAATTTTGTCAATACTATTTACAGAGTTATGAAACTTGTTATATTAGGTCAACTTAAGACACTCAGCAAGTTTGTGAAGTTTCAAGCAAAAAAAAAGAGTTTTTAAGATATGAAAAATCATGAGTAAAAAATTGTCAAAAACGTGAGCTAAACAAAAAACCTTAACCTTACGTTTTGAAGTTTTAAGTGAAACAAATAAAGATTTCCAGCTATATACTTTTATTATTTAACATATTATGATTATGTTTATGAAGTTTAGTGACTTTAACAGTAGTAGTTTGTTAGAAAACAGAAAAAAAGCTGAGTTAAACAAAAAACCTTAACCGGACGACCACGCCGCCGACGCCGACGACCACGCCAGGGTCATGACAAAGTAAAATTTGTTTTGCTTTGATGCACATACACTTACATTTTGTCCATTTTTTGTAACATAAATGTGTCATCTATATTCTAGTGAGATGGTAGATTTTAACAAAAATGACATCACTTAGACTAGGAAAGTTTCTTGATAGCATGCAACAAATCTGTAGCAGGCAATTTTAAAAAAAAAATAATGGAAAATATGAATAAAAGTATAATTATTGGATAGAGTTGAAAACATTGTGGGAAAAGGAGAAATATCTCGTCATGTGTAATTTCTCCTTTTGTCACAAGGTTTTTTAAAAATTGTCTGATGTAGATGCGTCAAAATATGTCTGCAAGTATGAAAGGGAAGGTACATGTACCAAGGTTTAATTTGTTTTTAAAAAAAGGTGTATGGCATTACAATGTTGCTTTTGTGCTTAATTCCATTGTTGTTTTGGTTATTCAATCAGACCTATGTTTTGGCTACAGCTTTTCACTTTTAACCTCATTGTTGATAGACTTGCTAAGGTTTGAAATCATTATGAAAGAAACATGAAAACGGGCTGTATTTGAAACAACACTTTGCTTTTCCCTCTCAAAGACACATTTTGAAGCAACAGCACCAGAATAGTATTGAAAGCAAAGTGGCGCAATTAAAAGGAGATTTTTCTCGTTTTGATACTCAGTGATTTAAACTTGAATCAATAATTATACATTGTACTTAATTTAACACTTTCCCACATATGGACGCTTTCTGACGTCTCTGCAGCAGACAACTTTTGAAAAGATTGTAGCAAATGAAGAAATTGCTCATCATGAGCAATTTCTCCATTTGCCACAATGTTTTCAAGTCTATTTAAAAAATAAACTTTCATTATTGTGATTTCATGTTTTTGCCAAGATGTTTTCAAAGTCGTCTGCTGCAGAGTTATTGTATGTGGGAAAGGAATTTTCCATAATTTCAACCTAGCGGTAAATGTTTACAGTCATCCACTGCAATTTTCAATGTATGAGGGAAAGGGTTAAAAAAATTAAAATAACATTCTGCATTTGTATGATACAATTGACCCTTTCAATTTGCAGCAGGTGTAGTTCTGTCAAGAACAAATATCCATGTCAGTGAATTTGATGATTAATTTTCATGAAAATATATGGTCCTATCTTTGCAGCCTGAGCCAGTGAATGATCAAGAAATGATCCAAGATGAGGTGAAACGACAAGTACACAAATGTACATGTGTTAAACAGTTCAGAATACATAAAATTGGAGAAGGAAAGTACAGGGTAGGTTTCTGTTTGGATTTAATAGTCACCGGTAAAAGCTGGCGACTATATTTTTTATTCTTTTAGCAGATTTCACATGGGAGGACAAGTTGTTATTAGGATAAACTTAATGTAAATCCTCGAAAATATTATGGTTGCGATTGTTTAAAAACACTTAGAAATTCATGTTTCCAATGTTTTAAGTTTGTGTTTCGTACTTGACACTTTTTAAAATGTCATTTCCATGGTTCACACCTGGCAGAGATCATGAATAAGTGAACTATTGCTATGATATAACTGAAATAATGTTGAAAGCAGCGTAAAACCCAAATAAAACAAATACAGCATTGAAAACATAAGGCTGCATTTAAAAGAAAGAAGAAAATGTCAAATACAGTAAGCTTAATAGACACAGAATAGCAAATCTTTCCACTATGTCTGTGAAAAGGTTAAGGAAACTATAACAGTTATTTCAAGAATATATAACATTGCTTTGCATAAATTATTACATTATTTACTCTATGTGTGGATCACCATTAATAAGCCTTCAACTGGTTATTTTCATCATATAAATGAAATTATAATTATTTGCAGTTTGGTGACTCTCAAAAATTACGTCTTGTTCGTATTTTACGAAGTACAGTAATGGTACGAGTAGGAGGTGGTTGGATGGCTCTCGATGAATTCCTCGTTAAAAATGACCCTTGTCGAGGTAAATATTGAAATCTTTGTTTGTTTATTTAGCTATAACTGTAATATTGTGAAAATTAATGGATGGCATACAAATGCATACATCATTTTGTACTTGAAAATAGGTAAACTTGATATCATCAAGAATGTTCATAGCATTCACAAAAGTAACGGGATTATTTATTTTTGAGTGCAGGGGGTCCGATTGATGTGTGCCCTTGTCCATGCTCAACTAATTTTCACATTTCAATCAGATGAAGCGCAAAATGAATGGCTTCTGAATGAAGATTGGATTTTAAGCTTTGTGATAATAATGAGAATATTTCGGTATTATAAATGTTATACTGTAGTTAAACTGACGATATTATATTTTATTCGTAGAAGATCAAGATCTACCTATGCCCAACCTACATAGTCTGATAAATTTTACTTATGTTCATCATTTTGCAACTTCAGTGATGTGATTTGAAATCATTTGAGGAAACAAATTTACATTTAAAAGTCTAAAGACATATATAGAGTTCAAAACAATGTGGATATAAATTATGACAATTTTTTCCGCAATGTTTTAAAGATTTGCCTGATACGAAGGTGAACAAAACTTTTCTGTGTTTCAGAAAGGTTTATAACAAGGTTTTAATTTTTTTCAAACCGAGAGTCTTTTAATCTCTTGCAATCTTAGTTAAGTTTTGTGTTTATGTCTGACCTTCCAATTTGGCAAAATGGCTTTAAAGCTTTGGAAACTTGTTCATCATCATAATAACATTTTCAATCTCATTAAAATCAGACCAAAATACTTCCCTGTCTCATGATTCAACAAAGGCCTGTGCTATACAATCCAAGACTCCACAATCACAGCTTCTCTGTATTGTTTATTAGTCCCCTACCGGCGTGCCGAAGGGGACTATTAGGTTTGCACTCCGTCCGTCAGTCAGTCCGTCAGTCCGTCCGTCAGTCCGTCAGTCAGTCAGTCCGGCTTTGTCCGGAGCATATCTCCAAAACTGTACTAGCTATGGCTATGAAATTCCATATGTGGATACATCTCATCAATGCGGAGTGCAGTGCATATGAACCATAACTCTTGCTTCCCTAATTTTTGAGTTATTTCCCTTTCTTTATTTTCATACTTGATTTTTGTCCGGAGCATATCTCCAAAATTGTACTAGCTATGGTTATGAAATTTCACACATGGATGCATCTCATCAAGGGGGAGTGCAGTGGACATGAACCATAACTCTTGCTTGCCTAATTTTTGAGTTATTTCCCTTTCTTTATTTTCATACTTGATTTTTGTCCGGAGCATATCTCCATAACTATACTAGCTATGGCTATGAAATTTCACACATGAATACATCGTATCAAGGGGGAGTGCAGTGGACATGAACCATAACTCTTGCTTGCCTAATTTTTGAGTTATTTCCCTTTCTTTATTTTCATACTTGATTTTTGTCCGGAGCATATCTCCATAACTATACTAGCTATGGCTATAATTTCACACATGAATACATCGTATCAAGGGGGAGTGCAGTGCACATGAACCATAACTCTTGCTTCCCTAATTTTTGAGTTATTTCCCTTTCTTTATTTTCATACTTGATTTTTGTCCGGAGCATATCTCCAAAACTGTACTAGCTATGGTTATGAAATTTCACACATGGATGCATCTCATCAAGGGGGAGTGCAGTGGACATGAACCATAACTCTTGCTTGCCTAATTTTTGAGTTATTTCCCTTTCTTTATTTTCATACTTGATTTTTGTCCGGAGCATATCTCCATAACTATACTAGCTATGGCTATGAAATTTCACACATGAATACATCGTATCAAGGGGGAGTGCAGTGGACATGAACCATAACTCTTGCTTGCCTAATTTTTGAGTTATTTCCCTTTCTTTATTTTCATACTTGATTTTTGTCCGGAGCATATCTCTAAAACTGTACTAGCTATGGTTACGAAATTTCACACATGGATGCATCTCATCAAGGGGGAGTGCAGTGGACATGAACCATAACTTTTGCTAGCCTAATTTTTTAGTTACTTCCCTTTCTTTATTTTCATACTTGATTTTTGTCCGGAGCATATCTCTAAAACTATACTACCTATGGTTATGAAATTTCACACATGGATACACCTCATCAAGGGGGGTTGCCGTGCAGATGAACCATAACTCTTGCTTGATTAATTTTTGAGTTATTGCGCGGGCGGAATCCAGTTCTTTGTCCGGAGCATATCTCCGAAACTATACTACCTAGGTCTATGAAATTCCATATGTGGATACATCTCATCAATGCGGAGTGCAGTGCATATGAACCATAACTCTTGCTTCCCTAATTTTTGAGTTATTTCCCTTTCTTTATTTTCATACTTGATTTTTGTCCGGAGCATATCTCCAAAACTGTACTAGCTATGGTTATGAAATTTCACACATGGATGCATCTCATCAAGGGGGAGTGCAGTGGACATGAACCATAACTCTTGCTTGCCTAATTTTTGACTCAAAAGTGCAAACCGGTAGGGGACTATGGTATTGCTTGCAATCCTCCAGTTACTTGTTTATAAGAGTATATAATCTTACTCGTTTCATACCAAACAATTTGTTTAGCAACAATTTGATTATCTGATGCAAAGGTCAATCTGTGATGACCTGTATGGGGAGGTCATCAGATCTATATATACAAGCTAGCGAAGTTTAAGTCTGATTTTAATGGGATTTTAAGATTATACTGTAGATCTATTATGTATTTTGTCCTTTTTCGACTTATAATACGGACTGGATTTTTGCCATTTTTGAATTTTATGAATCAAATGAGTGATGGCATGATGCAACTGACATTGCTCTAGTTTAGTAAGCATATGACACTGAAAGTATTCATAGAAGGAATGAAATCTCATTGTAGAATTATTCCTACACTTATGTTAATTTGATATTTGAATTTACTTATTCCAATAGCGAGAGAGTTAGGTATGCGTTGCTGCTATTATTACATGTTTGTGCTGTGGCTAAAACCAAATGTGTGTCGCTATAAGTGTCTTAATTAACACTTTCCTACCTGTAGACACATTTTTAATGCATCTGCAACAAGCGACCTTTAAAAATATTGTGGCAGAAGAAGAAATTGCTCATATTTTCAAAGGCGTCTGCTGCGGATTGGTCTAAATGCTGCTGCAAGTAAGGAAGTGTTAATATGGATTGGTTGGTTGACAAGTTTGATATATTTGTTCTACTATAACATACTGTAATGGTAATAATACCTGAAAATGTAGCAATATAATTATATTGTTCAAGTGCTCATGACATATTTCGTGAAAATGGTTCAGTTCATTTACTTTCACATAAGATTTACTTAATGAAAACTTTAGCCCTTTCCCACATACAACATATCTTTGAAAACATACCTGAACAAATTTGGAAACTCCCTTTAAATGAAAATACAATAATCGAATAGAGTTGAAAACATGGTGACAAAAGGAGAAATTGCTTGTTTTGAGCAATTTCTTCTTTTTGTAGCCATGTTTTCAAAAAGATGTTTGCTGCAGAGGCGTCAGAAAGCGTCTATATGAGGGAAAGGGTTAAGACAAATCTACAGAGAACTTTGTGATTTCCACAGTGTTGCTTAATAATTCTTTGTGTAATACTGATAATAAATGTTGCCGTTATAACCAGGCCTAACATTAGAAATCACGCCTTTGGCCATTTGTAATAGGTGCAGATCTAGGTCATTATGTACAGGCTGATCAGGATCTATACTGTTTATTACTCAGTTAATGAAACTGTAACCCTTTCCATCATACAATAATTCTGCAGCAGACGACTTTGAACATAATTTGTCAAAAAATGAAAAATCTCTATAATTGAATAGATACCTATTACTAAAAGTGGAAAATATTGTGGCAATAGAAGAAATTGCTCGTTTTGAGCAATTTCTTCTTTTGTCACTATGTTTTCAAAAAGCTGTCCGTTGCAGAGGCGTCAGAAAGCGTCTATATGAGGGAAAGGGTTAAATAGAGATGTGAGTTTGTGATCTTCATCTGCACAAGAGACAAATGTGTGAAGAACCATTTTCTATAAGCTTGTATAATAGTGCTGTCTTTTAAGATATATATTGTCAAAGCAATTATATTCATTGAACTTGTCAACAACTGTATCCATATTTATGTTATACTTATATAACCCTGTCTCACAAAGAACAATTCTGCAGCAGATGACTTTAAAAGTTTCTTGACAACGGTATGGATCAAGAATCTCTTTAAATGAAAACATTGTGGCAAAAAGAGAAATTGCACATCATGCGGAATTTCTCCTTTTTCAACAGCAGTTGCCTGATGCAGAATTACATCTTCATGTGGGACAGGGTGACCGTACCTCATTACCATCAATATTAAACAGATTAAATAATTAAACTCGAGTCGGGCTTAAACCAACCATCGGTGTTTTATGACGGAAATCTTGATCATTCAGCGTAACCCTTACTCTCATATAGACGCTTTCTGACGCCTCTGCAGCAGACGGCTTATTTGAAAACATAGTGACATTAGAAGAAATTGCTCAAAACGTGCAATTTCTCCTTTTGCCACAATGTTTTCCACTTTTAGGCATAGGTTATCCATTCAATTATAGAGATTTTCTATTTTTTGACAAGCAATGTTCAAAGTCGTTTGCATCAGAATTGTCGTATGAGAAGGGTTAATTGATGATCTAATTTGAATCACCACTTTCCTCTGATAAGTTAGTTCAACTTTCGATAATGTTGGACAGACCATAAATACATGTACATGTATAGTATTTTCAAAGATTTCTTCTGCAGAGGACGGTCAATGAATCATCTTATATAATGCTGTTTGGTTGTTTTTCCTGCATCTGTTCTCATAACTTGTACCCATAAATAATTGTATTTTATCCGGAATATTTCCAGTTTTATAATGTATATAATTCCCATTCATTAAATGTTTAACCTACTCTTAACACATCAGCTATATTATAATTCTATTTAGTGGGATTTGATATATTAATTCAAACATACCGGTAATAAGGATATAATATTGATGTTTTTCTTTATATAACTTTTAATGAAAAAGTTGAAATTGGACACAAATTATTTCTGCAATTATATTAAGAAAAAAGGCCAAATGAATATACTGTCATGTCTTTGCTTAATGATATTAATTTGCAGGCACATTTTTGGCCAGACACTTACAGCTTTTCCTCTCTTGCCCTGAATTCATGTGATTCATCACGCGGAAGAAATAATCAGATATTGTCTGTGCATATTTAACTGTCACATTATGAAGACTTAATTCAGTCTTTCCCATATACAATGAATATGCAGCAGAAGACTTGCCATACATCTTTAGGCAAAATATGAAAACTCTTTGTAAAGGGAAATATTGGCTGGTGTTAAAAACATTGTGGCAAAAGATCATTTTGAGCAATTTCTCTTTTTGCCACAATGTTTTCATAAGTCCTCTGCTGCAGAAGTGTCAAAATTCATCTGCAAGTTTAAAAGAGTTGACATAGAAATATGCTAACCGAGTTATCATTCACATGACCATGCAGACAGTTCTATTTACATGGAGAACAAGTAAATTGTTTGATTTAGAATACTATATTTGGCATTGCTTTAAACATAGTCTTTTGCAATCATGTTGTAAAAATGATGTTGGCAGCTAGAAGTATGGTTTTAAACAGCCAATCCTGATCCGCTATTATTTATTATATGATATACTTAGAATGGTTATTTTAAGACAAACCTCTAAAACGTGTAATACATAATTTTAGCAATTTTAGTAATTTTGAAATCATGTGTTGTGATAAATTACCTAGAACTTATACTGTTTATCCCTTTCTAACATGTAGATACATTGACAGCTGACGACTTTTGCCACAAGGTTTACAACTCAATTCATAAATAAATGATGACGTGAAAATTGTCCGTTGGAGATTTGTCATATGAGGGATAGGGTTAAAACCTTTCCCACAAATAATAAATACCAAGCTGATGACTAGGAAAACATGTATGCAATCTTTGAGTAAATCTCTATAAATGAATGCATAAATATTAATAGAGTTAAAGAAATTGTGGCAAAAGGGGAAATTGCTCATTTGAGCAACTTCTCATTTCCAAAAGTCATCTGCTGCAGATGCATCAAAATGTATATGTATGATGGAAAGGGTTAATTGTAGATTGTACTATTTCTCAGATTGGCCAATAGTTGTAATTATAACTGAAGACGGTAAGCTATTACTAGGCCCCTGGACTGAAGGCTCCCTATATGATGTTTAAATGTTTTACTCCCAACATTTTGAGTTTATACAGGGGCTATGAGTGATGGTGTAGGCCCTAAGTATCAAATGAACTGTTCAGTTGGGATTCCCTGGAAATGTTTTTCTGTTCCCTTTTTTGTTCCCTCAACCAATATGTCTTTGAAAGAGATCTTTACAAGTAAACCGCTGAGGACTAGATAAGGTTTTAAGTAAGCAATTGCTTCCATGATATCTATGTTAGTACTTATTCAATTTTTGTTGTGGGTACTAAAAAGAATCATCTCACTGAGATAATTATTTTGAGTACCCATAACATAGGATTTGGAGGTCAAATAAGGATTTTAGAACATGCAAAACGCCCCCTTTCTAGAGGTCTGTTAAAACCCATTGTCTACATTCTGCAATCTTTGTTTAGACTACGGAAAACTGTTTATGACCCATTTCTGCAGTGAGTATAGAGTAACATGTAAGTTGTCCAAAATCCTGCTGTGAGAAATCATTGTTGTACAGCTGTACCATGTTGTTTTATTTTCATGAATCAATTTGAAATATCACTTTTTATTTCCTGTATGCATGTGAATAAAGTATTTTGTGGGGTAAATATTGTACCATATCAAATGCTCTATACAGTCAATGAAAGGCCATTTACACTTTCCCATGTGCAGACACATTTTGATGTTTTTGCAGCAGACGAAAAAAAGTGGAAACTCCCTTTAAATGAAAGTACAATCATTGAATAGAGTTGAAAGCATGGTGACCAAAGGAGAAATTGCTTGTTTTGAGCAATTTCTTCTTTTCTCGACATGTTTTCAAAAAGACGTCTGCTGCAGAGGTGTAGGGTTAAACCTTGCCACCTACAACAGTTTTGCAGCAGACAGCTTTGTAAACACTAAGGTACAAATATGAAGTATAACTTTTGAATTGAGTTGAAAACATTATGGCAAAAGGAATAATTGTTGCTGATGAGCAAATTTTCCTTTTGCTACAATGTCTTCAAATTGTGTCTGCTTCAGCTATGTGAAAATGTGTCTTCATACGGGAAAGAGTGAAACTTTTGGTGCAGAATTTATCAGCGTATCATTAATGTATTGTCATTATTTCAGCAGCAGTCACATTGTCATACATATTTTCTACATACTTGTTTATATGTCATTGTTTTCTGATTCAAATAAGCCCGTGGTTTTCAAATGTGATCAAATTGCATGCATGTAATGGTAAAAAAGTTGTGTCTGCAGTAAGAGTGTTGTCATCTGGGCCGGGCCCACAATAACCAATCATTCTAAAAACATATCATTTGCATAAGGAAATAAGCAGATTTATTTTTGAAGTCATCAACTTCTTCAATCAAATCCTTTGTTGCTTTAAAACACTACCTGTTAACCCTTTCCCATATACAACAAATCTGCAGCAGAAGCAAAATATTGAAAAAAGTTGAAAACATTGTGACATCACAAGTATTTTCTCCTACACTTTGTTTTCAAAAGTCATCTGCTACAGATGCTTTTATATGCATCTGCATGTTGGAAAGGGCTAAGGCAAATAGATGTCCTTTTCAAAATCACAGACTTGTTCAGTCAAATATTTTGTTGCTATGAATCTCAACTCTAAAGTTTTCCGGAAAGGGTTTGTAATTTTGAGTCATAGGTCATTATTCATCACATAACCTATAAATCACTCCAATTTAAATATAACAATTAATATATTTACTGTGTAATGAGAAAAGAATTCCAACTTTAGAATAGCAATGTGTTTAGAATGGTTGGTAAATGTAAGCATGTGTGTTGAGTGAGATCAACAAATCAAGCCCAGAAGGCAGATAGACGAAGTAAACTTTTCCACATAGAAAGTATCTGCAGCAGACGACTTTGAAAAATCTCTCAAGTATAACTATTAAATAGAGTTTGAAAACAGTGTGGCAAAAAGAGAAATTACTCATAATGAACAATTTCTCATTTTGCCACAATGTTTTTAGCTCACCTGTGCACGAAGTGCTCAGGGTGAGTTATTGTGATCGCCCTATGTCCGGCGTCCGTCGTCAGTCGTCCGTCGTCCGTCAACATTTTCTCCTCTATAACCGGTGGGTCAACTGGGATGAAACTTCACAGAAAGCATCCTCTCAATGTCCTTACCAGAATTCCTTAAAATTTTTGGGATCCATGCAGAATTCTGGTTTCCATGGCAACGAAATGAAAAAAACTTCAAAATTCTTAAAAAATCTTCTCCTCCGAAAGTGTCAGGCCGATTTTCAAATTATTTTGTAGAAATGATCCTTGGGTGACCCTCTATCAGATTCCTTCAAGCCATGTTGATTGGTCGAAAAACATGGCCGCCAGGGGGGGGGGGGGGGGGGGGGGCTATTTTGCCTTATATGGCTATAGTGCAAACTTAAAAAATCTTCTCCTCCAAAAGTGTCAGGCCGATTTTCAAATAATTTTGTAGAAATGTTCCTTGGGTGACCCTCTATCAGATTCCTTCAAGCCATGTTGATTGGTTGAAAAACATGGCCGCCAGGGGGCGGGGCTATTTTGCCTTTTATGGTTATAGTGAAAACTTAAAAAATCTTCAACATCTTCTCCTCAGTAACCAGTGGGTCAATTGGGATGAAACTTCACAGAAAGCATCCTCTCAATGACCTCACCAGAATTCCTTCAAATTATTGGGATCCATGCAGAATTCTGGTTTCCATGGCAACGAAACGAAAAAAACTTCAAAATTCTTCTCCTCCCAAATTGGTTGGCAGATTTTGAACTTATTTTGTAGAAATGTTCCTTGGGTGACTCTCTATCAGATTCCTTGAAGCCATGTTGATTGGTCGAAAAACATGGCCGCCAGGGGGGCGGGGCTTTTTTGCCTTATATAGCTATAGTGCAAACTTAAAAAATCTTCTTCTCCAAAAGTGTCAGGCCGATTTTCAAATAATTTTGTAGAAATGTTCCTTGGATGACCCTCTATCAGATTCCTTTAAGCCATGTTGATTGGTCAAAAATTATGGCCGCCAGGGGGGGGCGGGGCTATTTTGCCTTATATAGCTATAGTGCAAACTTAAAAAATCTTCTTCTCCAAAAGTGTCAGGCCGATTTTCAAATAATTTTGTAGAAATGTTCCTTGGATGACCCTCTATCAGATTCCTTCAAGCCATGTTGATTGGTCAAAAAACATGGCCACAAGGGGTCGGGGCTATTTTGCCTTTTATGGCTATAGTGAAAACTTAAAAAATCTTCTCCTCCAAAAGTGTCTGGCCGATTTTCAAATAATTTTGTAGAAATGTTCCTAGGGTGACCCTCTATCAGATTCCTTCAAGCCAAGTCGATTGGTCAGAAACTATGTCCGCCAGATGGCGGGGCTTATGTAGCTAAAGTGAAAAAAAAAATCAGGTGAGCGATTCCAGGGCCATCATGGCCCTCTTGTTTTACAAAGGTTGTCTGCTGAGGATGTGTGGAAATGTGTCGACTGAAATTACTAAGGCAAAGGGTAAGTGAGATGAATGATTGGGTATATAAGTTTGGTAAGTAAGTGGACTTTAAGGTTAAGTATTTAAGTTCTTATTGTTGGATCTTATTTTCTCTTTCCCCTTCAGTTGGAGTGTGGAGAAGGAATCGCTATCGTTTTAAATATCGTACAGCTTTGGGTGGTACCACAGAGGGTTGTAAAGTTTTATTATAAAAGTGAATGTTGTGAATTTTCCCCTGACATTACTTCACATGATGTTTTTAATGTTGCCTACTTTGCAATCAATGGATGAACAAGTTGAAAAATCTGGAAAACTGGAAGTAACTTTTTGACAATGAGTCAAAGATATTACAATTAAAGGTGAAATTGCTTGTTCTGAGCAATTTCACCTTTTATTGCAATGTTTTCAAAAGTCAGTGTGAAGTAATGGGTTAATTAATAAAGTTTATCCCATTTTTGGTAAAATGACTAAAAGCATGATTTTATATAAATTGCTCTTAGCATAAAGACAGGCTTTGAACATAGAAATAGAATATCCCTTGCTATAACTTTGTGCCAACTCTTGCCAAGGAGATGTAGCCTCTTTATCCATCAAAAAATAATATTGTTTTCAGAATACTCTGTTCTTTCTGAAAGGCTTGCATCTCTGCACAATATCTGAATCGCATTATTAAGACACTGTTGTCATACAGATGACTTTTAAATCATTACAAAAGATGAAACTGCTGAAACAAAAGCTGCAACTTTTTTTCTCACTTGATGTTTTCTTTTATTTACTGTTGCACAACATTTCGTTTATTTTATTCTGCCATATTGTTATGTCACTCACCATAAATGGGGGAGAACACAAATGTCATTGTCTTTGACTAGAAAATCATCTCTCTAAAATTCTTACACACTTCTCTCTGAAAGTACTTAAAATTGCAGTCATTTTTGTTATTTGAAGATGCTCATCTGGGGTTTTGGTTTTGAATTGTACCGAAGTCCAAGTTCAGGATAGTTATGGCCCTTGACTTAGTTAAAATAAGTGTTCAGAGTGGCAAACATTTGTGTTGCATGTAAGTGTCACATGTCACATGTTTGTCCAAAAGTATTTGTCTTGGAGTCATGAACATTTACAGGGCATATTTATCAGCATGTAAAGTTGTTTGCCTGGAAATTTGTGTTTGTCAAAGCCCATTTTCAGTAGAGAAATGGCCCTTTACTGAGTTAGAAAAAGCTTATAGAGTGAAAAAAAATTTAGTTGAACATATCTTCAAAAGTAATTGAGATAAGAGTCAAGAAAGTAAAATGAGGCATTATCCATCGCATCGATAACATTTGGTTGTGTAAAAATATGCCATTTATTTTGTTCACTTGGAACATAACACGTCAATGGTGAAGTTGCTTGCAATGAGCATGCAAACAAAGGAAAATGTGTGTATGGCAAACAGTTTGTAAATTTAGGATATTACACATGATGATAGAATATTAAAGATTTAAGAAAATACAAGTAGATCTATACTTATATTTCTTTAATTTATTAATGTATATTATTATACCTCACATGGCTTTGTAATGTTAAATTCTCATATACTCTTCATGGACAATTTCTTACTGTCTCATGCTAACAAAACTTTTTTGACTGGTTAACTGTGGTATACTGTTACATGGCACGGGCGTCTAAAATGTTGGTCATGCACGCCATTTAAAACAATAATTAACGTCACCGTTTAGACACTTGTGTCATGTAACATTATACTGTTAACCGGTATAGTCATATGTGTGTGTTATATTGTAGTAGATCTACCCATGTTCACCTCCTCTACAAAGGTACAGAATAAATTGAATAAACTTGTAATTTTGTTTGGTATAATAAGATAAAATTTGCTCGGCTTCGCCTCGGGTAACAGTATTTTCCTCATGTTGACAATATGTACTGTCACCCTGGAAGCTATGCAATATTTATATATTATGAAACTTTCAGATTCTTGAAGCTGTTGTAGTTTGTTATTTGAGACTGCATACAGTTGGTCATATGTTGACCCATTCCTTCATAACTTGTTTATAACTATACCCAAATGTTAACATCTTAGTCCTTTTCAACATACAGACGCATTCTGACGTCTCAGCAGCCGTCGACATTTGAAAGACATTGTTACAAAAGGAGAAATTGCTCAATTTAGCCACCATTTTCGCCTTTTGCCAATGTATTCAACACCTTTTTCAGTATTTGTATCTTCACTTACTGAATTTTTCCATATTGTCTGCAATAAATAAGAGAAATATAGCCAGGGAACTGGATGAAGATTATTTAGTCTGTCTCTGTTATGTATTGCTGTTTGTTTGTATTCCACAATGTATTCAGTTGTGTTCTGCTGAGGAGCTGTCCATTCTGTGTAAGAAAGGATTAAATGATGTTTTGTTGTGTTTGTTTACCTGATACGATACTTTTAGAGACAACTTCTTTGTAAAACATGTGATGAATATACATGTTCTGTAATATCTGGAAAATTAAGCTTATAGTGCCAATAAAGAGTTGAGAATATTGTGGAGAAAGGAAAACTTTCTCGTTTGTTCTCAATGTTTATTAAAGTTGCCTTCTGTATTAGAACTCAGAAGTATTCTATATCAGGTAAAAAGTTATTTATGTTGCGTTCTCATGCTTATTTTTTAGTTCTTGCATATTTGCTTAGATTGGCTTGTTGATTTTTTTTTCTTGCATTTTTATTGAAATTACAAAGGTTTTGTTTTCAGGAATTATTTAGCATGTTTAACTGCCCATTAACCCTTTCCCACATACAATAAATATGCAGCAGACAACTTGAAAACATCGAGGCAAAAGTAAAAAAATAATAATATTAAATATGGTTGAAAGCATTGTGACAAAAGGAGAAATCAGTCACAATGAGCAAATGCTCATTTTGTCACACTGTTTTCAAAAGTCTCTACTGCTGAGGTGTCAAAATGCGTCTTCATGTGGGTAAGGGTCAACGAGAGTTTTATACGCTAGCGCGCGCTGTATAGTTACATTTTGATGTTACTGACATGTAAAACTATACTGATGTAATTGTTACACCACTTTCAGACATTGAAATTCGGGTGATTCAGCCAGTTTTATAACATCTGAAGTTTTGCAATTCCTTTAACCCTTTCCCTCATACGACAATTCTGCAGCAGACGACTTTGAACATATTTTGTCAAAATATGGAAAATCTCTATAATTGAATGGATAACCTATGACTAAAAGTGGAAACATTGTGACAAAAGGAGAAATTGCACGTTTTGTGCAATTTCTTCTTTTGTTACTATGTTTTCAAAAAGACGTCTGCTGAAGAGGCGTCAGAAAACGTCTATATGAGGGAAAGGGTTAAGTCCCTTTCCCACATCCAACAAATCTGCAGCAAGGGACTTTGTTCAAAATATGATGAACCTCAATGAATGAAAGTTAAATCATTGAAAAGAGTTAAATAAATTATGGCAAAAGGAGAAATGCTCAATTATCATTTCTCCTTTTGCCACATTTTTTTTAAAAGTCGTCTGCTGCAGAGGCGGTTGAAAGCATCTACATGTGGGAAAGGATTAACATTTCATGTAGGGACAATTAATATGAACATAAAATTACACACACATTACAACTTATTTCTACTTATAAAGATTTGTTTGTTAAAAAACACTCACAATAGCCTCAAAATATAGCAGTTTGTATAATATTTCCAAAATGGGGAAGTGAATGTATTTCAGAGAATTGTGTTTTTGATACATATATATCAAACTGCTTAACCCTTTTCCTCATACGACAATTCTGCAGCAGACGACTTTGCACGTATTTTGTCAAAACATTGAAAATCTCCATAATTGAAAGGATAACCTATGACTAAAAGTGGAAAAACATTGTGGCAAAAGGAGAAATTGCACGTTTTGTGCAATTTCTTCTTTTGTCACTATGTTTTCAAAAAGCTGTCTGCTGCAGAGGCGTCAGAAAGCGTCTATATGAGGGAAAGGGGTAAAGCAATTAAATCTTATTGTGAATAAATTACTTTTCCAAATAACAAGACAGTATCAGAACACATCCTAAGCTTAAAATAATGTAAAGGACTTAGTTGTAACACGATCTTCTTCTTTTATCAGCCAAAGGAAAGACCAATGTGGAGTTGAGAGAACAGTTTACGTTGGCAGCTGGTGTCAGTCAGTCGATGGCAGGTTTCGTGTCTAAGAGTCCAAGTGGAAGTTCGTACTCTGGGAGTTCAACCTATTCTGGGGCTAACTCGCCCTGGAGTGCCCGATCACCCAGCACAACCAGCGGTCCAATTATCAGAGTAAGTACGCAGCATTGGTGTTGTTGTATCATTGAATTCATAAACTCTTTCCTTTAACCCTTTCCCTCATACGACAATTCTACAGCAGACGACTTTGAACATATTTGGTCAAAACATAGAAAATCTCCATAATTGAATGGAAAACCTATGACAAAAAGTGGAAAACATTATGGCAAAAGGAGAAATTGCACGTTTTGTGCAATTTCTTCTTTTGTCACTATGTTTTCAAAAAGCCATCTGCTGCACAGGCATCAGAAAGCGTGAAAGGGTTAAACAGCTTCATTTTGATGCATCTACAGCAGATGACTTGAAATCATGCTGACAAAAGGAGAAATTGCTCATAATGAGGAATTTCTCCCTTTGCCATATGTTGTAAACACTACTAAACAATTATACTTTCATCTATAGAGATTTTCATTATTTTTGTCGAGATGTTTTGAAAATCACCTGCTGCAGTTTAGATGTATGTGGTAATTGTTGTACCGGTAACTCATTTTTAACTATCAGAAATGCAATAGATAACCAATTTATTCCCATTCTGTTTATTGTCTTTAGTTCAACTTGTCTCAACAACCACACTGTGATACTTCTTTATTTGACACTTCTACAGCAGACAACTTCTTTTATTGAAGTAAACACTAAGTGTGAGTACAGGTTGTCATTCAATACTGTAAGTCTGTTACACAACCACACCGTGATTCTTCTTTATTTGACACTTCTACAGCAGACAACTTTTATTATCAGTGTGGCAAAAGGAGAAATTACTCAAAATGAACAACTTCACCTTTTGCCACATGTTTTTTCTAACACAATGAGCAATAGCTCCTGTTGATACAATGTGTTGTTTTTTGATACAAACTGGTTATTTAACTTGCATTTATAGAGTTTCTATATTTTGCCAATAGGATTTAAAGGTTCTCTTCTGCAGATTAGTTGTATGTTGGAAAGCATAAATTGATCCTAAATTTTTACTTTTATTAATGCAATCAGAAGAAAAAGAAGCCCAGACCTACAAGTCTGGTGGCTTCTAAGCCAAAAACATACCACGTAAGTATTCTTTTGACTAGTGATGTGGCTTTTGTTTTCTGTTATAATATGAGTCGTCTCGCGAGAAAACCAACCTTATGGCATCTGCGTAATGTATCGATCCATATCAGTCCGCGCAGACTGATCTGGGCCGACACATTCCGTCTCGGGGGGGGATAGAGATACATGTATAAAGTAATGATTCCTGAAACAGAAAACCACACAAGACGAAAAGGGTCTATCCGGGTAAGCCTGTGCAGCATGCTTAGGCTGATCTGGCTGATTAGGGTCAATACTTTATGCAGAGCCCCCACAATGTTGGTTTTATCGCGGGACGGCTCATATGTGTTTACAGACTGTTGAAGTCAATGTGACTATGTCTTAGTTCAACCTCCATCATTGGGCTAAAATACTCTGTGACTATGTCTTAGTTCAATCTCCATCATTGGGCTAAAATACTCTGTGACTATGTCTTAGTTCAATCTCCATCATTGGGCTAAACTACTCTGTGACTATGTCTTAGTTCAACCTCCATCATTGGGCTAAAATACTCTGTGACTATGTCTTAGTTCAACCTCCATCACTGGGCTAAAGTACTCTGTGACTATGTCTTAGTTCAACCTCAATCATTGGGCTAAAATATTCTATGACTATGTCCTAGTTCAATCTCCATCATTGGGCTAAAATACTCTATGACTATGTCCTAGTTCAATCTCCATCATTGGGCTGAAATACTCTGTGACTATGTCTTAGTTCAATCTCCATCATATGTGAACTGGTTGCCATGGTATAGCTGAAAAATTGTTGAAAGCGGTGTTAAAAAATTCCAATAAATCAACGAATGTGTTTTTTAGGATATCAGACTGTGTAATTCATTTGAAAAGATGTTGGGCATTTTTATGCCATAGTTTTAGTCTTGCCTCCCAAAGAATGGTATATAGATATACTTGAAATTGTCAAATTATGTTGCACTGTAGCTTGCATATCCGACGTTTTTTAACTAATTTTATCAATTATTCTAACTTGTTTGAGTATATAGGTAGATGAGTGAATGTTGACTTTTGGAAAAGTTGCAACCAACAAAGTGTTTGATGAGCCTCTCGCCATTAACATCAGAGACTTCTCATTTGCAAACAAGTACTTCAAGTCTTATGGAAGGCCCTGGAAATTGTTATAATTGGTACTGATATTTTTCCAACCATTGTAACAGGTCAGAGAAAAGACGCCCCATGCGACACCGTGGAGACAAAACATGGCGAGATATGGACCCGACGGTGAAGTGTCAAACATAATGTCGGGGACACCGAGTAGACATAACAGAAATCTGATGAGTAGCCCTAGACATTTCCAGAGTCCAGGTAGGTATTGTTTTAACCCTTTCCCACATACAACAACTATGCAGCAGACGTTTGAAAACATACCCAAATTAAATTGGAAACTCTTTTTAATGAAAGTACAACAATTGAATAGTGTTAAAAACATGGTGACAAAAGAAGAAATTGCTCGTTTTGAGCAATTTCTTCTGTTGTTGCTATGTTTTCAAAAAGCCGTCTGCTGCAGAGGTGTCAGAAAGTGTGTATATGAGGGGAAGGGTAAAGCTCATCTAAGGAGGGTATTTGTAGTATCCCATTCCATTCCCCCACACATCACACCAGGAGCAGACGACTTTAAAAGCCTAGTTGCAAATTTCTCATTTTGCCACAATATTTTCAAAAGTTGTCTGTTGCAGATGTATCACATGCTGTCTACTTGTGAAAAAAGGGGGTTAAGTCTTGTGATTATGTCCACTTTGTTTCAACAACTAAATCTATGACCTTTGTGACTGTGAGGACTTATTCATAATTATCAGGAGCCTTTCAAATGCAATCATCCTTTCCAAAGATTTAATTCAATAAATTCTGGTGGTTTTTTTAGCTCACCAGAGCACGACGTGCTCAAGGTGTGTTATTGTGATCGCCTTTTGTCCGTTGTCAACATTTGCTTTTTAACGCTCTAGAAGGCAACATCTTGCATCCAATCTTTATGAAAGTTTATCAGAACATATATCTCCATCAACTCTAGACCAAGTTCGAAACTGGGTCATGTGGGTTTAAAAACCTGGTCACTAGGTTAAATTTAAGGAAAATCTTGTTAACACTCTGGAAGCCACATGTTTGGCTTGAGTATGTTGAAACTTTGTCAGAATGTTTGTCTTAGTGATATCTAGGCCAAATTCGAAACTGGGTCATGTCCAATCAAAACCTAGGTCACTAGGTCAGATTTAAGGAAAATCTTGTTAACACTCTGGAAGCTACATTTTTGGCTTGAGCATTTTGGAACTTTGTCAGAATGTTTGTCTTAGTGATTTCTAGGCAAAGTTCGAAACTGGGTCATGTCCGGTCAAAAACTAGGTTTATAGGTCAAATTTATGAAACATCTTGTTAACACTCTGGAAGCCACATTTTTGGCTTGAGCATGTTGAAACTTTGTCAGAATGTTTGTCTTAGTGATTTCTAGGCCAAGATCGAATATAGGTCATGTTTAAGGAAAATCTTGTTAACACTCTAAAAGCCGCATTTTAAACTTGAGCATGTTGAAACTTTGTTAGAAAGTTTGTGTTGATGATATCTAGGCCAAGTTCAATTATGGGTCATTTTGAAGATATCTAGGCCAAATGTCAGAAAGTTTGTCTTGATGATATTGCCATTGGCGCTGAAAGAGTTAAGTCTTAAAAAGCCCATTCTCAGGTGAGCGATCCAGGGCCTCATGGCCCTCTTGTTTGTCTCAATATGTTGCATTATAACGACAATTGAATTCCACTCAAATTATTTTGTGTGCAGCTTGCCTTTTTAAGGATGACACGAAGGGGATGCCTCTTTGACTGTCCATCTATTACACTTTAACTATTGTTATTATGTATATATGATTATTGGCAAGTAACACATTTATTCCTACAAACGCTCTTGTAAAGAAAGTAAAGTTTTTATGTTGACTATTTTCATTTCAGCCACTCCTGTTAGTCGAAGTTCAAGTCGAGCGAGTACAGGTAGTAGACCGTGGAGTCCAACAGGAAGTGAAACGTCAGAGATCAGTGAACCTGAAGTATTTACAACCGTTCAAAGTGAGACAAGGACTATTGGTGGTCGTAACGAGACCACTCGGACTTACCAAACACATGTTGTTCAATCTCGGACTTCAAATACCCCAACACGTGCAGGCAGTGCTACTCCCACACGGATGTCAAAAATACCAAAATTAACACCAAAGAAACACTAAAAACTCAAGCCCTGCTAATTGGTTTGTCTAAAACATTTCCATCTCAGACTTTTCTATCTGACAATTCATATTTACCCTTTTCCTGATAAAAATGCCTGTTGAAGCAGATGACATTAAAAATATTTTGGGAAAGGAAGAAATTGCTCATCCTGAGATGTTTTCAAAAGCCGTCTGCATCAGAGATGTCGAATGTAATTTGGATCAATGATTGGGTTTAATATGCAGTTATCAACAAGTTTGTGAAATTTAACTGAACTGTGTCGACTAATATCAGACTGTATGGATGTGCAGCCTGATGTTTGCTTGAATTGTTCTATAGGGTACTTGACATTAAGGGTTAGAGTTAGAATGCAAAATTAAGGATGGAATTTATTCACTATATGTCTTTCATGTCTTAATATCCAAGATCTAGGTAGAGTAGGCTTACCATTTTCTTTTTAAATGCACCTTATATATTAAAATTATTTAATCATCAAACATGTTTTGTTACATTTAATGGTTTAATATTTATATGATAATTAACATGAAAAGGGGACATTTCATTTTTATTTGTCACATAATGTTGAGTCGGACTAATGGAAACAAAGGATTGTTGAGCTATTTGTAGTTGGTTTGTTTCATTTTATTTTCTTTGCATTTTTTAGACAGAATATATGAAAAGGGGACATTTCATATTTTTCTTCTGTTCAATGAAAAGAAATTTAATAGAAATAATGCATTGCTATAAACATATGAAGCAATAACAGTGAACAAAAAGCACAAATATATACTGGCAGACAAAATAAACAATAGTAACTTTAGATGCTATTTGATTTATGTAGCTAAGTCATCTGCAATCATTTCATGGAAGATTTACCTATTTCCACATTGTTTTCAGTTCTACATAAAAAGAAAATAGATATTTTAAAGCAACCCTCTCTGGTGTCATGTCAAGAGAAAGTTCAAAGAAAGTCTAGTTAATCTGTCTAACATTCCTTTGCCTGACCTGTTCTGTATTTGGTGTAAATGATGTCCGATGTTACTTCAAGGCTAATGCGTTTGTTATTGGAAGTAATGTGTGAAAGAGTTTGGGGCCAAGTAGAGAGGATACCAATACTGTAGTGATATATATACTACATTATATATATATATATATATATAGATATAGATATATGGTGAGGGAAATGTAACAAAGTAAGTCATATTTAAGCAAAAGAGTTTTAATCCTTTCCCACATATAACTAATATGCAGCAGATGACTGAATATGTTTAGAGAAATATATAGAAACTCTATAAATGAAAGGACAATTATAGATTAAAATGTAAAACGTTGTGGGAAAAGGAGATATTGCCCAATATGAGCAATTTCTCTTTGCTACAATGTTTTCATAAGTCTTCTGCTGCAAAGGTTTCAGAAAGGTTCTGTATGTGGGAAAGGGTTTAAATGCTGATAACCGGAGTGAGTACATTTTATCATGTTTTTTCGTCCTGAACAAAAGGAAGAAAGGAAAAAGGAAGCTTTTCCCAAGGTGCTTGCATTTTAATGTCTTTATTTATAGCTATGCATTGCTCATCTATGTTAACTGGGGTTTTTTGTGTGTTTTTTAGCTACTCTTTGTTGTAGTGGTATTGATATGATTGTATTTGTAAGAATTTTGAATGAGGAAATTGAAGAGTGAACAATTATAAGACTTTATGGATCAATCAATTCGAATGTAAAATCATACTTAAGTGTATGAAAAGTCTACTCATATTTAACCCTTTCTCACATCAATCTATATCAGACTTCTTTGAAAAATATCAACAAAACATAATGAAAGTCTTTATAAATGAAAATATAATTAATGAATGGAGATAAACTGTGTCAATAAAGGGAATTGCATAATGTGCAATTTTTCTATTTGCCAGGAATGTTTTCAAACATTGCCTGCTATAGATGCATCAAAATGTGTATGCTTGTCCGAAAGTGTTAATTAAGCAAAACTGTATTGCAGGTGGATATCAAATATTGTGCAAAATATTGAGGAATGAATGCTGCTTTTTGTCATGAAGGTTATGTTCATAGATACATTTGTTAAAATACAGTAAATTATTGTTTACTTTTTGTACATTTAGCGAAGATTTTGTTTAAAGTTACTTGTTTGTGTAAAAATATGGTTGTGTTAACAAAGTAGTGTTTATTCTTGATTTTGTAAAAATTCGCTTCAAAATTGAATGAAAACTGGTGTAAATGATAGAGCGTGGTGCTTGTATTTTTAAAGACAAGACAATGATACTGTAGAGAATATAATTGGTAAAATATTTATTAAAATATTGAAATAATAATTTTAAAACAATGTAGATGTTTATCTTTGTAAATCAAAGAAATATTGAAAAGGTGATTTTTCGTCATTTAAACTGGGGACAATAGTTAAAATGGTTTGAAAACATCTGTTCAATATTTCATATGATGACCTTAAATATTTGATTATCATTATGAATTAGAAATTCAATGATATTCCACTCAACTGTGATTGAAATGTTTAAGTACATTGGATTCAGTTTGATATCATAGGTTTACGCATGTCTATTAACGGTAAATATGAGAGAATTAAGTTGCATTGTTATTTTTGTACTGTAAATACAATGGAGGATACAAGCTTGTGAATATTTCATAAAGATTGGTGATATTGGATTAGAAAGAGTGCCCTATTTTTGGTATCAATTGACATGACTGAGATGTGTTACAGTAGTATTAGAACTATCATTATCTTGTTCGACGTATACAAGATTGCGTTATGTGTGTCAAGTTTGAGCTAAAGATGGGCATTTTTTGCACGCTAATTTATGTTTGCAAATCTAAATACTTCTGTTATATAAAATGTACACGTTTTTCTGTTACTTTTGGGGCGGGACAACCAAAATGAAATCAAGGTTGTATTTTCATGTATTAAATTGTCACCTTGTCTTGTGCGGAAAGGATTCGGATAAACGTTGCTTCGTCTGTATTATTGTCAAGGTCACTCTCTTTGTCATGGATATTTACGTCCATGGTAACAAGTCACCAATACTGAAATAGAGTCTTGGCATATTGTATCACTATAGCAACCATTTACATATATGATAAACAAAAAGCTTGTCTTGTAAACACAAAGTTTGTAAATCATTTAACGAAATAAAAAAAAGAATCTCAAAAATTGATTTCGTTTTTATTAGATCACCTGAGCCAAAGGCTCAAGGTGAGCTATTCTGATCACTTTTTGTCCGTCGTCCGTCCGGTGTTAACTTTTAGCTTTAAACATCATCTCCTCCCAAACTCCAAGGACAATTTCCGTGAAACATCACAGGACTGTTCCTCTGGTTGGCCTCTTTCAAAATTGTTCAAAGATTTAAATTCCATTGAGAACTTTGGTTGCTGCGGCATCAGAAAGGGGACAAAATGTCCAAACTTTAAAAATCTTCTCCTCCGAATCTGCCTGTCAGATTCAAATATAATTTGGTAGAAATGTTTCTTGGGTGACCCTCTATAAAAATTGTTCAAGCCATACTGATTGGGCGAAAAACATGGCAGTCAGGCGGCATCAAAAAAGGGGCAAAATGACAAAATTTGAAAATTCCATTTTTAGCTCGACTATTCGAAGAATATGAGAGCTTTACTACTCGCCCCGGCGTCGGCGTCGGCGTCCGGTTAAAGTTTTAGGGCAAGTTGGCATTTTCATTCATAAGTATTTGTGCTAGGGCTTTAATATTTGGAATATAGTTACATCTTATACCTTTCTTCACATTGAATGTTAAAGGTACTGAGTGTGACCTTCTTTTTGGGGTAAAAAACCTGATTTTCGGTGGTTAAAGTTTTAGGGCAAGTTGGATTTTTTTTTTTTTTGCTCAATAATAACTTATGCTAGGGCTTTTATATTTGGAATATAATTACATCTAATACCTGTATTCATATTGTATGCTGAAGATTCTGAGTGTGACCTTCTTTTTGGGGTAAAAAACATGATTTTCGGTGGTTAAAGTTTTAGGGCAAGTTGGAATTTTTTTTTTTATTTTTTTTTTTCTGAATAAGTATTTGTGCTACTGCTCTAATACTTGGAATGTAGTTACATCTTATACCTTTCTTCACATTAAATGCTGAGTGTGACCTTCTTTTTGGGGTAAAAAACCTGATTTTCGGTGGTTAAAGTTTTAGGGCAAGTTGGAATTTTTTTTTTATTTTTTTTTTCTCAATAAGTACTTATGCTAGGGCTTTTATATTTGGAATATAATTACATCTAATACCTGTCTTCATATTGTATGCTGAAGATTCTGAGTGTGACCTTCTTTTCGGGGTAAAAGACGTGATTTTGGGTGGTTAAAGTTTTAGGGCAAGTTGGCATTTTCATTTAATTTTTTAATTTTTCTCAATAAGTATTTGTGCTTCAGCTTTAATATTTGGAATGTAGTTACATCTTATACCTTTCTTTAATTTGAATGCTGAAGATGCTGAGTGTGACCTTCTTTTTGGGGTAAAAAACATGATTTTATGTGGTTAAAGTTTTAGGGCAAGTTGGAAATTTTCATTTAATTTTTTAATTTTTCTCAA